>JAPMOQ010020855.1:6308422-6382857 GCA_026543055.1 Argiope trifasciata
GTGTGTGTGTGTGTGTGTGTGTGTGTGTGTGTGTGTGTGTGTGTGTATAATTAGAAGATTCAATCAATCATTAATTTTGTAGCCCTTCTTAAAGTTTCTTTGTGCAAACCTAAAAAAATTGAAACATTTATGTTCTCAATGCGAAAATAAATATTTACTGTTGCGAATAAAAGTAAACTAAGTAAACGAATAAACCTTGAATCTTTTATGAAAGCAGCAGAAGATGAAGTAGTTTAATGGTTTCAGAATTTATTTGAGACAAAACATTCCCTGGAAAGACAAAACAGGGCCCTATTCAGGAGTAGGCCATTAATTTCTTGCAATATTGGGTATGTTGTCGTCAAAATGCTGATCGATCGTTCCATGCACTAGATAATAAAGCAGACGATTTTTTCCCTCCCTTTGTAGATATATATCCCATCATTTTCTGCGCTGCCTTTCACTTTTTTTACCTTAATATATTTTTTTCCACGCGTATTGGCATTCGAAACTTATCATTGCTTTTGAAGAAAGCCAATGCTTTACAGATGAGTTTGCGAATGACTTCGCCCAACAAAGGAAAGAAATGGTTCCAGCCCCTTCTCCATTTTCATGCTTTGTTTGTGGAACTACTTTTTTTTCTTCCACCGACATTATTTTCTGTGCTGTGGTAAGAACAAAAACGCAAAAGAAATACATTAAATTCCTTTTCATGTTTCCAAATTCTTATGCAGCTAATAGAACAAACTTGTTAGTTTTCTATATGTTTATGAAAGTTTCTTTTTTAGTTTGCTTCTTAGAAAATAAACGATTGTTTTGAGAATTCTTTGTATAGTTACTCGGGTCCCATCAAGATTGGATATATCTGCTGAATAAACTGACTTCGAAGCAGCCATATCTTTATTAAAATTATTGATTTTATAACTTGCATAAATATGCCAAAGTATGGAAAACCGATATATTTTTACTTTTCAAGTACTCTTAAACTTTAAAGATTTTTATAATTATTCTAATTCATCCATATAATTATACTTATCTTGATTTAGATTGAAGATATTTTTCTTACAGCTATTTTAACAAGCTAAGAATTTGTGAAATGTAATAATAATTAATTTCCAAGAAGACATGATTAAATTTTATTCAAATTGTTGTTCTTCTTCCTAACGTTGGTAAAATGCTTGAATTTCTGATGTATAATCTGAAAATAAGGATAACAAATTTACAGTATTTTATTGGTATCATTGTAATAAATTCTTAATGAGTAATAAAATGCAGTTCTGAATGAATGATGAAAAATCGTTTCTTCTTTTTAAAAATATTAATAATTAACTCGTAATTAAAAAAATTGTAAAAATTAATTATTTTTATGATTTCTTTTGTTATTAGTTTTCAAAAAATTATATGTATATAGATAGATAGATATATATATATATATAGATAGATAGATAGATAGATAGATAGATATCTAAACAGTTTAATGAATAATTTCAGGGATAATTATGTATATAATTATTTAATATCTGAAAACTGTCTATGACAATCAATACAAAGTTATTCTTAAATCCCTTTTGGGGTAACTTATTGGGCATGAATATTTACTATTATTATTGTATTAATAATAAAATAATTATACTTATCATACTACACTAAACCTATCACGATCAAAGTTTTATTGTAATCACAGCAGTACATTTAACGATTTTAAATATTCCAAAAAAAATATAGAGAAGTTGAGAGTATATTTTTAATAAAGGGATTGAATCTTTTAAAATGTAACCAAGAAGTAGTTTTTTCATTTTTAATAATATATTTTTTTTAGTTTCTTTTTTATACGTCTCCTCTTTTATTTTCTAAAAATATTTTTGTTTTTTGTAATCAATTTTATAGAAGAATATTGCTATTTCAAATTTTATAAGTTATAAACTGTGCCAAATCATAATGCGATCGGACAAAAACTAATAATTTTATTCCTTTTATTAACAATTATTCAACTTATTAAAACGCTGAAATGGAAAGAACGAATACAGTGCCCAGAATGATATTTATATCTGAAGATGCAAATCCTAGGAAATGTATAATATTTACTGACGTGACTTCTAACTATTTTAGACAAGTAACAAGTAAGTAGAGTGTTCGTGAGCACAAATCAAAATGAAGCTATTATTATGACTTGGAACAACTATTTTCTCTTTCTTCTTGAATAATAAAACTATAATTTTAGTATTCAATTATTTCCAAAATGTTAAAGAATTTTTGTATTTCTAAAGAACTAAGATATTTATAATATAAATATCTATAAATAATATTTATAATATAAATATCTATAAATAATATCTATAATATAAATATCTATAAATAATAGTTAACTGGCCTTAATGCTAACAGTTCAATTTATAGTTCTCGAAAACATTAATTTTCAAACATTTTTGTTGCATTGCAATAGCAAAGAGAATTAAACTTCTTAGGATACAATTATCCTGAAATGTTTTAAAAAGTTAATAACTAGGGCTCTGCATTTCTTAAAAATTTGTACTAAGGATATTAAAAACAAATCCATTTTCGATTTAATTAAAATATAAAGGAAGTTTTTCTGTTACACAAAAAGCGGATTTGTGCATCGTCTGTATTCTGAGAGTTTAGTGACAGTATATTTCGAAGCGAAGAGTGAGGAGAGTGCCTTAAGTGAATTAATTTTAAAGATCTTTTCATAGTTTGGAATAAAAGAACTTAAAGTAAAATCAGAACTTAAAAGCGCCATTCAATTATTCATCTAACTAATGCTCTTCCTTAAGTTACTTTAAAAGGAGTGATGAGGGGGCTAAAAAAATGCAACGTCATACATAGAGAGCGAAAAAAAATTAATGATAAATGCGCCGCTACTTTTCTTTCATTTACAGTCATAAAAAGATTAAAAAAACAATAATAAAAAAGAATAACGTGTGCAATTTGCGCCTTTTTGGTGCTGTGAAATATTCTTTGTAAAAACATTAAAAAATGGCGAAATGAAATTGATGAATAAAAACACGATGAAAAAAAAATGTTTTCTTGATGAAAAAAAATTCTAAACAAGAGTTTCTTTTTAATGAATGCGTGCATTAATTCATCCTCGAAGATTAATTTATTTAAATAAACTGGAAGAGCAAGGAGCTAGAAGGTGCAAACAGCATGGATGTGAACTTCAAGAAAGTCAGACTCTCTGTTGAAAATGTATTTCTGGAACAAGCTTTTCTTTTGAAAATTAATTGCTTTTTAAAACATTTGAAAGTTTCTTTTTTATGTAGTTTTCATCGACTTATGTGATTCGGTGAAGTAATATCATGGATTTCTGCTTATTTCAGCTAGCAATGTCCATCAATAAAAAAAATAAAATAAAAGTTGAATCTAAAAATTTAATTTGTGAGTTCCGTTTATTTTGTAGATCCGTGGAAACATTTCCAAAGAATATAAACACGGATTGAGAATAAAAAGATCGAATAAATTTCTTGACGCAAAATTGCCACTCAGATCTCAACAGACATGGCTGAATGAAAACAGCGGAAATAAGACCCAACAAAAGATGTGGAAAGAATATTTTTATCCAAAAGTAATTAGTAATTCAAAACAAGTTTCCTCTTTTGAATTTAAAATGAAGGTACAGAATTAGTAAACAGAATTAGTTGAAGAAAGAAATGCGAAGGTAATAAACATGCAAATATGGCGTTTGATGTAACAAATAATTTCCTATTCTAATATTTCAAAAATATTTTTTTTTCTCACATCAACAAGTGCATCAAAATAATTTTCACATTCTGTGGTGAAAGCACAATCATAAGTTCTATGGTTTTTAAGCACATAAAAGATGTCAGAAGCTGTATGCTTCTTTTTATTATGATTATTAAGAGGGAAATTTTTTTGTATTTTGATTTATCTTTAATCTTTTATTATCATTGTGAGCATAGAATTTGTTTTCTACATTTCAAACATACGAACTCGACCGAGTATCAGTTAAAAGAATGACGTCATCTTTGAATTATGAGGAACTTGGTTTTATTTTAGAACTTAAATTTTTGAGTATATCTACAACAATTAGAAATTTAACTCTGATTAATTAGAAGTTCAATTATTTTTAATACTTACTGAGGCAGATGTTTTATACTATGTACATAGCCGTTATTATATGCTATTATTACTTGTGACGTCATTGTCATATGGTAAGCAATATGACCCATAACAACTAAACATGTAACTAAATGTTCCAATGTTTGGCATAAAACCTATTCTCTTCAATTAATGTTGATAATAGTTTGCTCTTATTAAGTCTGATTTTTGTTTTAGAGTCAATTCTAAAAACATATTTAAGAATTCTAACCGGTAATATTTATGTTAGGATTAATATAAATCTTATGGTTTTAGAAAGTAAAACTTTTAGATAGATTAAATTATGAAGACTACCCATTTTGTATGCAGCTGCTAGATATATGGCATTATTCGATTTCATGCGGAGTCCTTTATTATAATTTAAAATAAATTCGTTTATTACTTTTATATTGTTTCATGGGCAGTTTTTGCAAATTTTAATTTAACTTTCACTTATTTCATCTTTGTAAACATAAAATTTTGAAACTGAATTGTTTTGCATTTATCAATGCATTAGAATGTTTCAGTTAGTTGAACGATTAATTTAAAATAATTTTGTTTCTGTTCAATTGACATAATGAAAAAAATTCTTTCTAAAGAACCAATAGAATAACACAAGAATAACATAACCTAAAACATAAAGACTCCTGACAAAGATGTTTCGTTTGATCATGGGTTACCTTGGGAGCTTTGAAAGTAGCAGCAGATCTACATTATTCAGATTATTATACTAACAAAAGGATTTCATCGTACTAATTTTTCAAAAGAGTTACGCTGAAAGCAATTTCACGATTTAAAAATATATTTCATGAATAGAAACAAATTTTCTCCATTTAAGGAGGAAAAATTTTACTAACGAAATGTAAAAGAAATGAAATTATGTGTACATGTAATAGTAAATAAATATTTTATAATATATAACTTTAGAAAAACCTTGAGAAATTTCCTGATATTAATATAATTTCTTCCATAGAAAATCTGATATATTCATTCATTAAGAATAGAAAAATGAAATAAGCATATATCTTAACTTAAGATAAAGCGTCATTTGGGGAGATGAAATTAATTCATAGCAATAAAAAGAATGGTGTAAACATTTTTTTTAGTAATTTTTCTACAATTTTCATACGTTTTAAGCTAATTGGCTAATTGGACCCAAAATGAGAATATTTTTAAATTCCCAACAACCGCAATACTAAAATCATTGATTCTGTAGAAAGTCTAACTTTTGCAACATTTGAGAAAATTTGAATTTCTTTTCTTTTGAATTTTGTAGAATTTTGTGGTTTTAATTTTAGATAAATATGTAAATAAATTAATACAATTATGGATGATGTATATCCCTGGGTAAAATTATTTCGAACCAAGTTTTATTTGTCATGATTTAAATAGATTTGAAAGAAGCCGTATATTCAAATATATTTCAAAATTTAGATATTATACTAGGAAGGAGATAATGACCAATAAAATATTTCTTTGCATAGAAACTGAAAAAAAGCTTCTTTTTTCCATTTTTAACAAAAAATGTGTATTTAAAAAATTATATTCAGACTTTTCTTGCATGGTGTAGTGCTAATGTAATCACTATGAGGCCATTGAATATATGTTTTAGGAATTACTTGAACTAAAGATTTTTATAAATTTTATAGTTTGAAATATGTACACGTATTATTCTATGAGACCTCTTGCATTTTTTTATATTTGTGTGAATACACACTTTTAAATACTATGCAAAAAGGAATAAATTTAACAAAACCCATTGATAATAGCTTGACTGGTGTGTTATTTTAATAGGAAAAATATAAAAAAGTTGAACTTGAAATTGAAGATTTTCTGAGAACACTTCTTGAGGAAATGTAAATTGAACCATATATCAATGAAAATATTAAAATTATTATTAATTAAAGATCATCATATAAAATGCAGATTCTTTCCGTATACGATTTCTATTATGAAAAATTGTGAAGGTAAAATATATAAATTCATGTTTTTAACATAAAACAACAAGATCACCTCAATAAATATATATTATGTTTGTACAGCCTGAAAAAGATGTATGTAAGACATGAAAAAATATCTGCAATTTAGCACCTGAAACACTTGCGAAACCTACAGTTCATTGGAAGAATTGTGAGTCATCTCTACATCTTCTAGTTTATATATGTATTTTAAAATTAAGTTCGTAGGCAATTTGATATATATAGTTACTGCTTTTTCAATGCTTTATGGAAATGATATCCACATCTGTATTCAAATTATTTGGAAACATTAATATTTTAAATTGCATGATACATGACGGTCTCATTAAGAAATGAAATCTAATTAAAAATGCAAAAATAGAGTATATGCAGAATAATTGCATAAATCATATCTTCTGATTTATAATAGCTTGCATTTACGCTGTAATATTCAAAGTACATAACATTTAGAAGAATACATGCATAAATAACACAACAAAACTCTGATTTATGAACTATTTCATCATTCTCAAAGAAGGAATAATGCAAGGGAATAAAAAGAATAAATGCAGCCTTTAAAATAATTCTCTTTTTTTTTTCTCTTTCTTCCCCTTTCTCTTCTTCTGCCCGAGAACCATTACTCTTTTCCCTCCAAGAAAAACTGTTTCTGAAAACTAAAGGATTAAAACAAGACAAACTTTTTCTAAGTTGAACTTTCGGGGAAAAATAATTCGGAAAACGTAAAAAATAGTATTTTTGTGCAATTTTCTTTTTGCATCGCCATTTTAGAGAAGAAAAACAGGAAAAATCCTCTTTTATGTCTAAAAACACAATGCCGTGCACAAAAATTATGCTAAAAGGAAAAACAGTTTTTAAGGCCAAGCAGTAATACAAATGATAAAAGCCGTTCCGAAACATGTTTCTAAAGATTTCAGATTGAATACATTTTTATAGCAAGTATTTACAAGAATATCTGCAAAATTAATGCGTACAGATATATTTTGCCTTAAAAGTACTTATAACAGGGATTACCCAGTGATAAATCATTTTCCTCATTAAATATTTAAAAAACTGATTATATGGCATACTTTGTTATAAAAAATACATAAATTTTTATAGATAATTATTGTTTATAGGAGTTAAATAATTAACTAATAAAACTGATGCATCTTCAGGGAAAAGAAATCGAAAAAGGTTTTAGAATGCTTTTTACTATTAAATAAATCGCTACACAATGTTAGAAGCAAACAATCAATAACGCCTTTTCTGTTCCTATTTGAGACGCCTAATTTGTTGCAATTTACATTAGATTATTAATTTATAAATATGAAGGTTTATAAAGCATAGTTCTGGCTTTTTTAAAAATAAAATTCATAATAACTATTAAAGTTAAACACATCAATATATTTTTAATAGATTTATCTAAGAAAACAGCTGCAACTACCTTTCTGAATATGAATGTATTAATTTGGATTTTTATATAAATTTTCCTTTATATATAGTTTTGAAATTAGGAAAAGTAGGTGATATTTCAAGCAAAAGCAGTTTATATAAAATTATTAAATAAATTTTGACAGTTCTTGGTAAAAAAATATCATTATTTAGCATTTTCTTTTTTCTTAATGCTTGAACATTTTATATAATATTTGATTCAAAACTATATCTTTCATAAAAAAAATATAAATTCTTTGTAAAAAGATTTTTAGAAGTATATTTTTACTGAAGTTACACCTCTTAAATCAAAATACTCACAGATATTTATCAAAGCAAATAAAACCACAAAGAAAAGTTCTAAAACTATATACTCATTATTACTATTATTATTAAATAAATCTTATTATTTATCACTAGCTTCTGATAGATCCCTTAAATGTCATCTTAACCTGAAAATTCAAGAAAGATTTCGAGTATAGAGTTACGAAATACCATTTTGATGATTGTTCAAAGGCATTTCATTCATTATTTCGGAAGAAGTATCCGAATACTTTTAGGATTCATTACGTATTTATGAACTCAGATAAGGTTTCTTGATATTACATTGAACTAAGAGTTTATGGGCACATACTCACAGAAACACATTTTTTTAGTATTTGTTGTGCGATAAATCAGTTTAAAATCAAAGAAATACCTTAATATTTGAAAATATTTGGTTTGGTTTTTCATGATTAACCCCTTAATTGTTTTATTTTCTTTACTATCGAATAAGAGGACATCTTCTATTTTGGGAATATTTTCTCATTTGTGTTCAAATGGAAATCTATTAAATACTTAACTTGTTTATGTATTCGACGTAATTTTAAAATTGAATTATGATGATGATGTCGTATCCGTGTTTCTGCGGAAAGGGGTTGCAGTAGCTTCTGAGGGTAAAGACCCCTGAGCACTCAGAGGGCAGAAGTCCGACTTCTAGCTTAAATGAAGTTCACGCGTTCGCAT
Source organism: Argiope trifasciata (assembly GCA_026543055.1). Lineage (NCBI taxonomy): Eukaryota > Metazoa > Arthropoda > Arachnida > Araneae > Araneidae > Argiope > Argiope trifasciata. The sequence continues at coordinate 6,316,912 of JAPMOQ010020855.1, forward strand.
GCACAACCCCTTTTCCCAGGGGGGTACATTCATACATTTAACAGATAGAATACAGAACCCGCCCAAACCGGGTCTCTAACCCGAGACGCCCAGATGACGAGAAAGACACATAACAGGATGTCTGGCAATATTGAATTATAATCATTATGAATGGTTTATTTTTTCTTGCTAACAAAATTCGATAAATCGATGCAGGTATGGCACTAGGCAAAACAGTTAAGCGGCTAATTCTATAATAGATATGGCTTATTAAAAATTAATAAGTTTGTTTTTTTGTGTTTCTGACCAATTTACTGTTAATACATTAAGGTAATTCATTCGCAAATAATTAATTCAATTCCATATATAATCATTTCATATTTTATTACTACATATGAAATGTTACGGTTAGTTTAGAATACGTTCAATAGCATGCAAGACCTTTTGAAATGTGATTTAAATTAATACAAATTTACGGTTTTTCTAAAACTTTAACAGCCTTCTTTGCATTTTAAATTTTAGCTGTCGATCAAACATTTTTTATGCACTATATAAATCAAAATTCACAGAAATGGCTGTGATGATTTTTTCTTCATAACTTGCAAATTTTATCAAAAGATATTTAATAAAATACAGAGAACAAAGCATTAAAAAAATAGGCTTTTTAACAGCTCACTGAGTACGTATTCAAAAAGTTTATGGAAAACAATAAATAATTTGTAAAAACAAAACTCTGCAAGGAATTAATTATGTTCAAATCCGTAACTTTTATTTCCAGTTAGAGCTCTTTTAAAAGAGAGCCTTAAAATAGTCACTTTTTTCATATTAGAGACAGTTATTGTTTAGTTGAGTTTCTTTGTTCTTTTTAAACTCTTATTTTTTAGTTCTTTTTTGAAATGTAAAGAATTGTTGCCAGTCTCTTAAAACAAAAATCCTAACTTTGCCACAAAATCAAAACGATATAAAGAAGCACTTGGCAGAAATAAAGAAGTTGGTTGCAAATAAAAATTTTAAACTAGTAAAAAATAAAAGATAAAAAAAAATAGAACGACCAATTAACTTTAAATTTAAACAAAGGAGACCCAATGAAAAACAGAACGTTCGAATGTATGGAAATAAGTTTTTGAAAAAAAGGAGAACAAGGCCCGTTTTAACGGAAACGTAATAAAAAAAAGGACTAAATCTCTTATAAATATTAAAAGGATATTTAAATCTCCGGTTTTCGATTGAAGCTGGAAAATGAACGATAAAAATGATAGGAAAAAAAATCGTTTGTGAGTAAAACGTCGGCGAAAAATTCGTTCTTTCTTTCATATTTTTCAAATCTACTGATCGATATAAATTGTTACGGGCGATAAAATGCTTCTAGAAACGGAGGGAAGAGTTGTATTTTTTTCATTTTATTTTTATATTACAGTTTTTAACTTTGTCGAATGTGAGAGCTAAGAGCAGCTGTTTCGCTTTTTTTGTTTCTTTGTTCCTTTTAGCCATTCTCTCCCTTTTTTTCATAATAGCATCAGGCATGTGCTGAGATTTAAAATGCAAAGAATAAAAGAGAATATAATTTATTCTGACTTCTTCAAAAATGCTTTAAATTGTTAAAATTGCGGAATGCTAGCCTTGCGAGGGATCTGATTTTGTTAAAATTGGGAGTGAATGCAGCATAAGCTTTTTTTCAAACATTATTTTAGTTTAAATGTTGGTTTTCTTTTTTCTAAATGGATGTATGATATATTCAATTTCTTAAATGAAACTTTTCTCTAAATTCTACTGTTCTCTACAGAAATATAGGATGCAATGCTAATACATACAGTTAAAATAAATGTAAAAATATCATACTTTTATACAACTGTAGGAAGAGACATTAATACATAAACTTATTAAATTTTGAAACACTTATTTCTATAGCTGATATTTTAGGCTTTGCATGTCGATCTTTTCTTGTTTTAGCTTGATTGCGTATAGAATTACGTTACAATTTTGGAAGAGTTTTTAAATTATGCATTTTACTTTGAAAAACGTATCAACTTATTACATGCCTTTTGTTTAATAAAATAAAAGTGAAATTTTTTGTTTTGGAATTAATATACAACGGAAATTAATTTTTACTCGCAGCTTTAACGTCTTTAAAAAGAGGCAACAGAAGTCATGTATATGGATGTATTATCGGCGTTATACGAATCCTGCCGTAATGAAATGGTTTGAATTAAATTACGATGTTTCGATTAATTCTGTATAATGGAACAATCTAATCTGAAATTCCTTACTTCTGTAAGTCTCGATAATTCTAAGAATAAAAACGATGAATTATGAATATAAGAAATGTGATGATGCATGTTTCAACATTATGCTCTATAGAACACTGCATGTAGATCAACACGACGTAAAGCATTCCAAACTAAGAAGGCTTTCAAATTAATACTTTGCAACTTTCATGGTCACTATAAGCTTTATTGATATAATAATCTATATAAAATAATAAAGAAAAATAATTAATAATATAATTTAAAATGATAGAATTATGGAATATTTGTGCTGGATAATAAAGAAAGATTGAGACAGAATCATTATAATTTTTAACTCGGAAAAATCCTTTTAAATCAATTTAAATAATCATTTTCTAAAAATATCATTTTCACTGAATTAAAAAACTCTGTTCTCTGAGATTTTTTAACGGATTTAAAAATTCTTTACCCTGAAAAATCCTTTTAACTGAATTTAAAAGTTCTTTACTCTGAAAAATCCTTTTAACTGAAATTAAAAATATTCTTTACTCAGAACATTTCTTTTAACTGGGTATAAAAATTATTCATTCTGAAAAATTCTTTTTAATTGAATTTAAAAATTCTTTACTCTGAAATTTTCTTTTAACTGGATTTAAAAATTCTTTATTTTGAAAAATAATTTTAAATTAATTTAAAAATTCTTTACTCTGACATTTTCTTTTAACTGAAGATTAAAATCCTTTATTTTGAAAAGTAATTTTAAATGAATTAAAAAAATTTTAAACTAAATTATTTAAAAAATTCTAAACTTTGAAGAATCCTTTTAAATGAATTTAAAAGTTCTTTATTCTAAAAAATCCTTTCTCTTCTGAGAACCTACAAACGAATAAATATAAAATTGCTAAATGGGATGAAACTTGATTCAAACTTTTGCTTTATAGAGCACTGCATCTTTATGTAACTCATTGCGAAATTTGCGGAATGTAATACAAAACTAAGTTTAGGCATGAGAAGTTGTATACCACACAGAACATAAGACCGAATCATGCCAGTAATAGCTTCCAGTGCTTTATCGCTTCAGTTACTGTCTGCACGACCTGTTGTATTTGTATGAATGCTTATTGATACTTCTTTAAGGTTTAATATAATTAATAGAAAATAAATTGATGAGCTTTCATTAGATTACATTTGTGGCCTTAAGATTTTATAGACAAGAGTTCCTCTGAAAATGATCGTACATTTTCAGGATCCACCAAGTTGAAACAAAACAATATCAATACCTAAAAATGATTTGATAATTCATTCAACTTTATGCAAATAAATATGACAAGTATATAAAAGTTTATAAAAAGGGTTCTGCTTAATTTATGTTCACTAATATATCTTATTATTAGATATTTAAAAAATGTCAGTGCAATGCCAAGACTGGATTTATAGCTTAAAAATAGAAAAAAAAAGATCCATCAGCTCCTCTATCAAACAATCGTAAAATAATCGTAACATTTATGTGTCGTAAAGATTTTATGAAAATTACTGGAAATCAATTTTATAAAAATTGCAAATTATCAACATTCAATTTTATTTCGAGTTTAAAGACTTGTTTGTCTAAAATGAAGTAAAAACGACAGGTCTAAATTAAAGAGACAAGAAAAAGGAACCAAAAGCGGTTATAATTTTTTCAGCTTTTATATGCATTTAAAAATCGGATATGTTTTTTGCCTAGGAGTCAAATCAGAATGTAAGCTTCCCATGGCTCAGGTAATCGCTTATTTTTACAAGTAAAAACATTTTTCTGTGTTTGTTTGCATATTATAAGATAAATTAAACCACAGAACAACAAAAGAAATATTTTATTTTTAAAGCAATATCAAACTTTTATTAATGCTAATAAACATATGCATGGATTCACGTAGGCTATTGTGTGTTATTCAAAATGAAAAATGAGATAAAAATTTAAGCACATTTAAATGAATAGTAATTTATATTCATTCACATTGAAGATATTTTATAATTATTCTCCTAACCTGAAATTTTATTTTGAAATCTTTTTAATATTTGATGTTCCATACACATAGAATATATGACAATAAATATCCCTGAAAGTATTTGCGAATCAATTCTTGATAACTGCATGCATGCTTTTATCTCTTACGTATATATTTATATGAATAAATTAATTTTCAGAAAAGTATTTTATTTAAAAATGCCAGTTTTATAAAAATGTTTTACAGTAGGAAAAAAAAACCCAAAAGATTATTTTTTCAAAAAAAACAGGATGTGTTTAGTTTATCCAAAACACAGAATAAAACACATAATCTATGAGTATTATCTGATATGTAAGTAAAATCACACGATTGCTTGGGCAACACTTGATTAGAGGTGATTCAAATCATGGGACAGATCATGAACTGACCTTGGTCAGATCCTGAAAGGGCACATACAGTTCACTAAAACAAAAAATTCTGTACAAAAATGTCTGTGTAAGTAGCGTGTAGAAGTGATCGGAGAGACGCTTTGTAGTTCACAAATACATAATAACATGAAATGAAATAGAAATTGTCAGCAAGTATAAACTTTTTAAAGTGTTTCTTCTCCAGCAATTCTTATGAATATTATACAAAATTTTGTCCACCATCTATAATACAATCGCAGAAGCATTGAGGGAATAGTTGTTTAAAAGAAGAATATGTATTTAATTGAAATAAGATGTTTAAAAGAATAAGATGTTTAAAAGAATTCTGTTGATGATCTAATTGCTCGTACATCCGTTGAAATGAAATATATATCGTCGGCAAATAAGAGCTTTTTGAAGAGTTTCTTCACCAGCTGTTCTTACGAAAATTATATAAAAATATGTCCACCATCTGTAATAAATTCGTAGAAATATTGACGGAATAGTTTGATATTTGAAAGAATTCTATTGATGATCTAATTACTCGTACATCCTAGGACTTTTCATACTTTTTTTTTCTTTTTTGTGTACAACTGACCGCCCCACCATCACCGAGCGAGGCAGTATTGACAGGATTTGTGAAGGCTGTCTACTATCTTTAATATAATTCATCCATATTGCTGATAAATTCTCCAGATTGGCATCCTTTTCTACGTGGTTGATCTGACTTTGCATACTTTTGGGCGAAAAAAATTGAAAAATTTCGTAGTGTACCGGCATTCCTCCATTGATACTTCCAACTAAGCATTATCTTTAGTAAGTGTTATTTAAAATAATACTTGAATGATTGGAATTGATGAAGGAGCACAAAAAAATTAGAATTCAGATTTCATTTTATGTTTTATTCTTATGATTGGGCCTCAAACTTGTTGATCCTACATAAGCACTTCTATATAAAAAAAAGGTCTTCAAAATTTATTTAATGATTTTAAAATTCCTTTATATACGCAAAAACAACTTAGCACTAAATCATGCTAATGAGAGTAAAAATGCTTTTATCTAAATATATAATACTTTTATCATGTGGTTTTATAATTATCAAATTACTGATACATATTTAAAATATTTAAAGCTTTAGAAGAGTTTTCTACTTCATTGTTTAATAGCTTTATATCCGCATCCAAAGTTGGAGAAAGTTAATGTCCAAGAGATGACAAATGACTGCAATTCCTGAGTACTCCCCAAGGAGATTTTATAAGTTTCTGGATTTTCGCGACTAGATCAATAATGAGACTAAATCCTTCTACAGCAACTGCGACAAAAGTGAATTCACTGGATTATCTAATAACGGAGAAATCGAATTGTTTCGGGATAAGTCATTTCTTGATAAACAATTGAGAGCTGATATTTCACCTTAAAGGAACGATATGAAGTTTCTAGTTAATTCTTTATGAAAGAATAGTTTTCTGATGTGAAAATGGAAACGAAAATGATATAAAAAGAAACAAAAGATATTTCAGGAGAAAGAAACAAAAATGATATCTTTCATAGATTAAAAATTCGATATAGAATGATAACATAATCAAAACAACTGAGCTTAGTTTATATATTTCACTTGATTTGTTTCCTTTTAAAAAGAAATTTAAAATAAGTTTTTCAGTCATGAACCTTTTTTAATCAATAATCAACTTTCATAATTTTATTATATACTCAATATTATTTTGTAATTATATTTTCAATTTAAAAAGGCAAATTTTTAGAATTTCAAATATTTATAAATTTTTTATTATATGGAATCGTATCAAAGTATTAACCAACTATTATAACTACTAGCCTATTCATTACATTAACTAAATTTTGACTCCATACAGTTCTCATCATTTATAAAAGAAAGAAAAACGCATTTTAAGATCACCAGTGAATCACTGAATACATTTAAGATCACTGATCATTTCAACCCTCCTGTATTTTATGAATAAAATTTTGAAACAAATTATACAAATCTCAAATTAATTGACTTTCATTTACGCCCTCGATAAGAAAATTAATCAGGGGAAAGTACCTCCATTTTTCTGTTTTTCACTATTTATACAAAGTCGCATAACACCTGTTAAGTTTCGTTATATAATCTAAAGATTCTAATGGGTATTTGGAATTGTTTCAGATTGACCAATAAAGTCTAAAATTCGATTCAATTCCTCACTTATGGCCAGGAAAGCATACAATTACATTTATAGAATGTAGGATTTTAAAGTAATTGCATTTGAATGCACAAGCATAGTGAAATAAATAGTTAACTAGTAAATGTTTCAGAACGAAAATAAGATACAAAGTTTATGTCTGCCTGGGAATGCAATAACACAGACTTTTCGGATTCATGTAAATCCAAAACGTGAGTATCAACAAGTTTTCAATTAACATTTTTTTGATTATTACTTAATGTTTTTATCTACGTTTCTCCTACGGGAGAATAAAATTCACGCATTTGAAAATCCCTTATGACGAATATGCAAATTCATTAGATATATTTTAATATTAATTTATCTATCAATAATATTCATAATGAAAAATAGAAAAAGACATTGATGATTTTTTGATAAACTTTATAAATAAGTCAATGTTTTATTCAATTACCTTATAAAATTCAAAATTGAGAGTGTATAGAATAATTTTCTTTTACGATTCTGAAATTTATTAATAATTTTTAAAAGAAAGATTTAAAAGACTTTTTCTAGTTTCATCCAGAACTGAGTAGATTGTATATTAAAATTTAATGATAATCAGTTTTTAATAATTTAAGGAATAATTTCTTTTTAAAATATTATAAATTTTCTACTTGGTAAAAAAAGTACTAGGTACCTTGAGTAAAAAATTAGTAATAAAGCTAACTGACAGCTGATTTTTATTGCATGAAAATTATAATCTTAGTACATAGATATTTAAAATGTATAACGATATAAATTTTAAACTTAGTCACATCAAGAAGTGAATAAAATTGAATTAAAAATTCATCTTAATAAGTATGAAGCTTAGAAAATTATATTTCAAATTTTATGAAACAGGACTTTTTAACATTCTTCGTTAAGAATTGTTTTAAATATTTTTGAAATTATGAAGTTGTTATTTGAAAGTTACAACAAATTATACTCCAATAAAATTTGTTTATTATTAATAATATAAATAGTGTTAGATCTCTTCTGAATGCTGATCATATCATGTGTCATATATAATGGATTATTCTTAAATATCATATTCTTCAAAGGCTTACACCTTGATGAAAACCTCAGAACTGACAAAAGTCACTTAATCTTGCTTTTTTAAATTTAGTCTTGATTCTAATGCAAGTCTAGATTAATGTGTATCATAAGTTATGATGCTTTGTATCAAATTTTTTCATTTTATTTTGATTTTTTTATATATATGTCACAATTGCTAACGCATTCCTTGTAAATTATAGGAGCTCGGATATAATAATGTTTTCTGTTAAGAGTAGGCATAACGACAAAGAAGTCAATTTTTTCTTTCAAACTGAGGCTGATGAGAGATGAAAATCTGAACCAGATTAATTAGATTTTTTAAAATAATCTCAAAATCTTCAGTTTTGACAAAACAATATTATTGTCAGAGTTATATTCATGTAACGTGAATATAACTGGGACTCACATTGCATATCATTTAATGCTTTTCTTGAAAGGAAAATAGATATCAGAAATTATGCTAATTTTCATTCATTTATTCTCAAGATGTCACCCAGATACATCGGCATAGTTTTCGAAACATTGCACCTCGAACAAATTTTACATTTCATAGAGAGCGTACACTATATTGATAAATAAGTCGTTTTCCTTATAGCAAATGTTATTAGGTGCTTGCATGTATTTTAATCAGTGACATCTATTGGTAAACATACGAAGTATATCTATAAACGGAAATGGTTTTGGGTTTTACCATTTTACTATTAGTCTATTGCTATCATTTTGATAGTTTTCCATTTAGTATTATTGAGTTATTATATGTATATAGACACAAATCCTAGAAAAAGTTTAAACATTAATTGGCATTTTTTTTTTTGTAAAAATCTTCTACCGAAGCCCTTAAGACACTTTTAGACGCTTCTCGCAATGTTTTTCTGTCATACATTAATCGTCTATTTTGATTTCAATGATTTAAAAGTGGTGATTTCGATGTCAATTACCAAGAAGGCCTGGAGGATAGAAAAAAAAAATTCTATTTAATCGATTCGCTAATTATTGTTTAGAAAACAATCTTAAGTGAAATTACGCTTTTATACCATCACCTAATTCATGGCACTAACCAAATTACTCAAGTTATGAACAACGGATAGAAACCCTTATTATTATAAAGTATTGTGTTATAATACCGCAAATGGACAGTGGCAGGCAATAACTTACAAATATCATAACAAGTTCTAAAGGATGTTACATTAAAAAGGAAAGCTTCTTTTCGCACATGTGACCCTCTCCCAAAGTCCAGACACGTTCCGAGTCAAAAATATCTTGTTTATTTGCGTTACATTGCATTGAATAGGTGTTTCAATACTTGTCCCCAACTTACCACGAATACGAAAACTTTAAGATGGTTGCGAGGAAAGAAGATATCCCTCAATTATTAGAAAAAATTAACTCTATAACATGTTTACACAAGAATTTCATTTCTTAATTAGAGAAATTATCATATTCATTCTTTACTTTATTTCTCCTAAAATTATTGAATATTATAAAAGGATACAAAATTGAATCTAACAAGAATTATCAATCCATTCTGTTTCTATAATTTGATATCCAATGGAGATGCAATGAAACTTTAATTATTGGACGATTGACAATTAGTTTCCATTCTACATATGTCAAATTTAATTGTTCAGTTTTGGTTTTGATTTTAACTGTTCTTCACTTTTCAGTAGAATGTCCTGATTTTACTCATCATCGGTTTTTGATTTTGTCATCCTTGAATAGTGGACATGCAAATGGTTATTGTGAAACGCCCCCACAAAGCTCCTTCTAATTTTTAATAGAAGTTGGTCTTTATCATGTTATTTAATACTACATTACATCCCGTTCATAATATTAAGAGACATTTCCCAGCAAATTTATTATTCAGTTTTTACTTTATTCATAATTTTGAATACCCCCCCTTTACTTTTAAAATACTTAATTTTTAAATAAGTCCACTAAACCTCACAATCCAATCCAATCTAATGGCTGGAAATCTACTGTTTTGTTGTTAGATGTTAGTTCATAGATATATATTGTTGAGAATATTCTAAAAAAAACTAAACTCCTGAAAGACAGAAGCTTTTTATTATTATTACATAAGAATTTATTTCCTAATTATTATTATATTCATTCTTATACCATCTCTTCTAAAACTATTAGATGTTATAATCTACAAATGAATCGCGAGGTTGATCAAACAAAAACTAAATTATCAAACAAAGCATTTCCTTTAATATGATATCTCATAGCAATACACTACATTTAATTATGGGAAATATAATGTTTTATAGGTAGTTGATAGTTCAATTGTTAAGCAACTCATTTCCTATAATTCGATACCCCATAGCGATACAATAAACTTAATTACTGGAAATCTATGGTTTTGTAAATATATGCTAGTTCATAGATATGCAATGATGATAATATTCTAAAATATTTTATGATCTCTGAGAGATAGACATTTTATGTATAATGCTATAAATTAATAAAAGGCTATGAAAAGGCATTTGGTTGGTTGTCTACTGCAGCAAATGAAAGAGCATTATGCAATTCCCTCTACTACCCATAACCCATTTACATGCACATTTAATGCAATCTCTTGTAAAGTATGTGAAGTCATTAAAGATATCATCTACTGTTAATGACATCATCAGTAGAATTTCTCTATGTGTGAAGTAGAGAAAATGTTTGAATTCAAAACATCCGGTTTTTACATTTCATCACATTCTGCCAGAGGCACTAATGACCAAGTTTGAAATATCGATTGGTGGTATTAATTATTCACGAGTTTGAAGCAATAGGGATAGAAGTAATTAGTGGCCAAATTTGGATGGTTCATTAATTTTGGTTCAAGTCCATCAACAGGGAACGGTATTTTTAGAGTTAAGGAGCAATTTATTAAATTTGACAAATGTCTTCTTTAAGTTGCGGTTCTTGGGCTTTTTTCCGTTCTTTTAAGAATAAATTCTTTCATCGAAGTTTATTAAAACATGGAGGTATGATTTATTTCTTTATTCTATCAAATAGCTTTATTATATTTTTTGGAAGAAGAAGTGAAAACTATGCAATGTCATAGCTCTTTTGGGACGGCTGGGAGTATAAATAAAACCGCAAATTTATGAGTTACAATGTTTCGTTATTAATCGCATTCCTTTAGATCGCTGAAACTTGAGCTTACTTTTTAAAATATAGTTTAACTGCTCTAACTAAAACATTTTATTTTTAGTTTTCTCTCCTTTTATTAATAACAATAAAAGACAGATTGGTCTTTTCATGTCATTATTTAGAAAAATTAAATATATATCTAGTGAGGAATTAATTTTCATAATCTGTAGTTTTCCCAATATTTATAAAAATTATATTTTTGACAAAAATAATGTATATAAAAAATAACGTTTTTTTTTTCTCTCAAGATATATTTGAAATTGTTGGTTTCAAATTTTTATTGCCACATTCTTTTAAATTTGAATAGTCTTAAATTAAAAAATATCACAATTATAACCATACAATTTGTTAATATTTTAATTATGCTACTTTTCAATTTTTTTAATACTAAATTTTTTTCTTTATTATTTGAAAAAAAATTCTTGTATTAAAAAGTATCAGATTTTTTCAGATAATATGGTCATATTAATATATGGTTTTACTTTCTACACATAAATTAGAAAGGATTTCATGAGTTTCTCTAAAAATAATTATATAATAAATATTAATAAAAATATTAAATATCATACAAGGAAATTTCTACCATTTGCAAAATTTTTCTTTTTTATTATTATTGCCTCAAAATAAATTTTTACCTTACGCTTTTAATTAATTCCGAAAAATATTACCAATTTTATTTTTTTACATTATTAAATAATTAATGAGGAAAATTTGTATTTTATCTAAAATAAAAACATAAAATTTTTGAGGCCTCCCAGGGTTAATCGGAATAGTTATTTTTTTATATGGAAACAAAATCTTATTCAGTCTGAGTATCAATAAAGATAAAATACGGCATAGTATTATTCATAAAACTAAAGGAGATCGATAGTTAAAGAAGATGATATAAATCTTCAGAAAAGAATGAAGAGTTTCTCAGTGATTAAAGTAGAAATTTTATTATATGCCATAAAAGGTATTTTATACCATTTCTTTTAATATTGATGTCAGTTTGTGACATGAATGCCATATCTTACTATATCTTTACTGATGCTCAGATAGATGTAAGGATTTTTTTCATATGAGTTTTTTTACTGTTCCGGATTAATCTTGGGATGTTTCAAAAATTTTAAATTCATATTTTTAATAAAGGACTAAATTTTTATCATTAATTATTTAATAATGCAAAAAATGATATATTTTTATTGAATTCATTTACAATCATGAGATATAAATTTATTCTTAAAGTAATAATAAATTATAATTACATAATAAAAAAATTTGATGCTTTCTGTGCTTAAATAAATGTAGGATCATAAATTTATAAATCAATTGCACTAATAAAAACCAATTCGTAGCCTCGGAATAATAAAATATTCTCACCCCAAGAAAAAAAGATTCTCCAGAAGTTGATAAACTGCAGGAAAGTACCATTTCACTTTACTGTCTATCTGCTGGAACCTCTGCAATGTCAAAAGGGCTTCCCGCCATAAAACGGTGCAACAACAAGATAAATATCGCTTTTCTTTTACTTTTAGGTTCCATCTTCACCCTTAACGTCCTATACGTGAGGTGACAACTAACCTTTAGCTTTGGCCAATACTAAAGGATAAAACCTAACATAAAGTCGTTAGTGGTCGGCTGCAAGCATAAAGTGAACATTACCAACTAAGTTATGACTGTCTTTGTTTACGATACTGGACCCATAAATTCCGCAGAAGAGTTGTTCACTCCAAAGGAACAGAAATGTTTTCTCCCTCTGTCACTTGCTTTGAGTGGAAATAGTTTGTTTATGTGTCACATATCTGGCAATTCTTTATTAAGATGCGTAACAAGAGAAGTGAGTGTTGGCCAGACGCAGAAAAGGAATTGCAGGGCGTAACGATGGGCTTTATAGGATTTGACTGAAAAAAATACCAATGGAATGTTTTGCATGAGAAAAATATCACCATTAGTCACGCAAGGATATAAATATGCAGTTTCTGTGCAGTTTATTTAAATTTTCTGAAATGATTTAGTACTAAACGAATTTGGTTTTTAGAAAAATATTACATAATACTTATATGAAAAATAACTTTTTTATTTTATTTCAAAACTGATATATTGTTGATATGAAAATTATAAAAATACTTTATTATATACTATTAAATAAAATTTATTTCTCAGAACGTTCTGTTTATAAAAAAAATAAAAGTTACACAAAATGAGGTTTTTAAAAAAACTAATATAATTAATAAATACATTTTTTTTCCTCTTGAAAAGGGGATTCGCAATTTTGCATTAATGTATATAAATTGATAAAGGTTTAAGTCCGAAAAAGTGCTTTAATTGGGTTTATTTTTTGTTTTAAAAATTGTGTAAATGGTTCAGATAATAAACTGGCACAGAATATTTTACTTTTATAATATAAACACAAATCGACTCCATTGAATTCCAAGAATAATGTAAACAATATATATATTTTTTCCATTATTTGAAATAAGTATAAAGCGAATAATATGAGAATATATTATATAATATAGGCATTATATTTTGAAAAATAGCAACAGAATTGTATCTTTAAAAGTAAGGTGAGAAAAATGATTTCAAACCATTAGATAAATTTCTTGTTACTCCAATGATAACTGCAAGAAAAGCAATATATGTGTTGTGGTTTATTTGGCACAAGAACTATATTTGTACAAATGACGCATAGATATTCTGCGCCAAAGAAAGACGATAGATCATAGCCCTTTTGAAAAGAATACCACTATTTACTTACGCCAAAAGGAAGAAAATTCAATTATAGCTAGCAAAATTATTTAAAGGTTCTAGTTTTATTATTAAAGCAAGCAGTTATGTTATAAACAGTTGTTATCATGACACAAATAATAACTCAAGTAATTATCTTTGAATGATTCTTTTACTGAACAGAACTTCAGGAGATAACAGTATAAATAAAGTATAATTTCTGACAAATTCATTGATTCTTGCACTTTCTTAGGAGATCAGGTGTCATTTTCATTATCTGACAAATGCGTAAAACTAAAACTTGCGTTTTTCATATACTCAATGTAGCACTAAAATCGGATATTACTCTTACAGATAAACAAAAATCTATTTCTTAAAGGATATATATATATATATATATATATATATATATATATATATATATATACAACATTTAAGAAAATTCTAATTTTAATTTGAATCTCAACCACGTTTGATATGAAACGAGTTTTTAAAAAAATTGCTTAACAATCTAAAAATCTAATTTTCATCAAAACCTAATTATAATTTAATCTTTTCTTTAAGTTGCGAATGATTATAGGGTAAGAAACAAAAAATTCTGCTTTTAAAACTAGAAACAAAATGCCGAAACATTCATTTCTTCAGATGTTTTATACAATCCATTATTAAACATTATACTCTCCAGTGCATAACATTACTATCCAGTATATAATATTATACTATCCAGTATATAACATCATACTCTCCATTATATAACGCTTTATTATCCGGTACATAAGGTTATAATATCCGGTTTATAACACTATTTTATCCAATATAACATAGTATAACAACATACTATCCATATTATCCAGTATTAAATACCATACTATCCATATTATCTAATGCACAACATCATGTTACCCATACTAGTCAGTACATAGCACTATAATTTCCAATATATAGCATCATAATACCCAGAATAAAACATTGTTGTATGTTCAGTACTATCTAGTATATTTATTAATGTTTGCATGCAAGACAAAAATTAATTCTTTTTGTTCATTTTTTCAATACGAACTCTATAAAAGCAAGTTAAAGATTCGTTGGTATTTGAGTCTTCAGCAAAAACTTCAAAAAATTTTCAACTGGACATTGATTCCAAGAATTTTTTTCATCCACAAACACTACAAGAATAGTCGCGCAAAACATGTAAAAAAATCATTTATAAATATAAAGACTTTATTCCTTTTTCTTTACATGATTTTTTTTCTTTCCAATAAATAACCGAAAAAAAACCCGAATGAAATGCTTTGGCATTTAGAAACTGAAACAAAACCTTAAAGTTCTTCTGAGAAGTTCCCAACTGGACTTCAAATCCTGGGACATAAACCTGCCAGCAGAGCGCTTTGGGATGAAGCAAATCGGTGAAATGAATCTTTGCCAAGGTAAACGCTGTGTTAAATTTGAATAAATGGACGCTTTTCTGTGGTTCATTTCTCACTGTTTACGGGTTTCACATGCTTTCTCTCGCAATTTTCGCGAAAGCCCCTTCCCTTGCGTACAGAATTTAGTAAAAGGGATCGAGGGGGCTGCACTCCTCTGCGAGTGAGGAAGCGGTTTGCAACCACTGCGGCCATTATTGGATTTGGGATCGATATTTGAGGATACGCTGGTGCACTCCCCCTCTCCCCCCAACCCTTCCTTTCCCACCAACATTTCGTGTGCCTTTAGGTCTGTAAATTAAAGTAAACCAGAAGAAAGGAGGCTAGGTTAGCAAAACCAAATGGAAAAAGGGTACAAAAAATGAAATGAATCTATAAAAGTAAAAGCAACAAAGAAAAAAGCGTGGACTTGGCTTGGGAAGAAATAGAAATTCTCCCATGTTCAGATAAAAAGTTTAAAAAAAAACATATATATCAGATACAGGAGCTACTCTAAGTATAAACAGACATGGATATAAAAAATACGCCAGAGATAAATGAAAAACGGAATAAATAAGTTAGCAATAAAAGAAAAGGAGGGGTTTCTTTGAGCGTTAAGACCACTAAGACAAACAGAAGGCTTGCGGATTGTGTTGGTGAGAATTTTTTGATGCTTGTGTTTCTCTTATTCATTTTCCCAAGGCAGAAAACCGTCATCTGCATTTCAAATGATGTATTGCAGAGTTTTCCATTAGATTTTACTCCTACTTTTTAATGTAGTTTTACAATTTTAATCTTGACAAAGAGTGAACTCATCAATGGTATTGAGTGTCTTTGTTTATTCTTCATTAAAAAAAATTAATTTTTAATTATTGTCACCTACATGTGTTCAGAATTAATATATTTAATTTTTTCCCACAACGGATGTAAAATATTTGCTATGTTTTTCATTAAATTTCATTGATGTTTTTGTTAAGAATGGTAATTTGAAAATTAAACAGAGAGAAATTGCTTTGAAATAGCTTCTTATTATATTTCAATACTCATGGCATTTCAACTTTTCCAAATAATTTTTCCATTGTTTAGATTTGATAAGTGAATAAAAGTTTTAAACTTTAAAACTTATATTCTGAATGCGCTATATTTAACTATTGTAAGAAAATGTAAAATATGTCTTGCATTTAAACATAACTGTCACATTTTCTTAGATGGCATATATTTGCAGCATGTTCAAAGCAATTTCGGTACAAAAAGTTTCAAAGAAACGTATAACTGATTTAGTGAAGCATTATATAAAAGGTTCGAATGCTACATTGTTCCAAAATTAATCAGTTTGCTGCCAATTGTCAGCAGTGAAATGGATTGCAATCTCTTCTATTCTGCCCTGCTAACTTTACATTTAGACATAGTTTCTAATAGGTACTCGTTGTAAACTAAATGCTAATTTGCCTAGTTTGCATTGCAACGATTAATGGATGTGTCATTGTATAGTTCCATGTACAATAACTTCAGAATAATAATATGCCAGGGTATATTTTTTCATACATTTTATTTAAATAGATAAAAACTATTAAATATTTTCGAATTTGCTTCTTCTGACATTTCGCAGCTAATAGTAAGTTGATAGGACTGTATTTTCTGGCCAGGTTGAACATTTTTTTGAACAGCATTGTATACTATTGAAAAACATTATCTATATAAATAAAAATGAATGTTTATGTCTCTTATGCACTGCAGTAACGCTCATCCGATTGCGATAAAATTTTGAATAATTATCATTTACACTTAATTGTTTCTGCTGCTATGCTTCTCTTTCATATATCACTCAATTTCAATGAATGTATTCCTTTCCCATCCGAAAATAAATATTTTTCTTTCCATCATTCTTAATTAAACAAGATAACTATTTCAAATTCCAAATGATGAAGATTATTTCTTCTTCCGAAGCATTGTCTCGGGTACCAGCTAGTATTATATAATTTAATATTTAAGTATATTACACAATATTAGGGATATTGTTTAATATTATACAATATTATATATGTGCTACTAGGGTTAAAAACAACGACATAAACTCTTGCTTTTAAAAATGATACCAAATAATACTTAATTTCTTTATTTCAAACAAATGAGGTTCACCAGATTGAATATAGAAATCGCACAGTTTCCATTTTTTTGGCAACATATTTTAAAATTTTCAAAGGATTGAAAAAATATATCTTTTGATCACTTGTACTATGATGAAATGTGTCTGCAACTTAAAGATTTGGGATTTTGCAGCTGATAAGATAGTGACACAGCAACAATCGATTTTCTTACAGTTATTTGAGAGATAAAAAATAGTCAAAGATTTATCACATTAACCAAAATTACCCTCATCGAAAATACTCAGACTGCTCGTTTACGGAATCCTCAAGTCGAGTTCATGGTCTACCGCTCTTACAGGATTAATGCTAAGTAAGTCCTCAGGGTACTGTTTATCCTGCAAAAGGAAAGGCAATTTATTTTCCGTTTTATGTTTTCTTTTCGATGATGTTCCTTTTTTGTATTTTAGTGGAAGGAACTTAAGACTACTAACTAAAGATCTGGAGCATTTGGGACACTAGTCTAGAATGTAACGAGCCCTAATTATCGAGCTTATATGAAGTACTAGTTAAGATATATGCGACAGTTATTACTGGAGACATGCAATGTTGGAAGATGTTTCGTTTTATGGATCTTGAACTCAAAAGTAAGAGTTTTTTTCCACTCTGTAATTTTTATATATTTTTAAATTGATATATATATATTTTTTCTTATATAATTAGATTTTTTATTTTATTTCATTTGAGCTTAATCTTTTCTTGTTGAATAAATTCTAAAAAAAGTGAATTTTTTTCTTAATTGTTTAAATGTTTAAGGAATGTTCTTTTAAGGTTTAAAACACTGCTTATCGATTACATTTGCAATTTTTTAAAACTGTTAATTCTTGTAGTTCAGACTTTCCTCTTTTCAAAACAATTTATCTTTTCTAGATAAAGGAAACTTTGACCTATTATCCAGGTTCACATATTTTTTCAGTTAAATTTTTTTTTAACTTCAAATTTCTTAAAACTTTAATGCTAATAAAAATTCTCACCGTTAATATGATACCCTAAAAACTAATTGAGGCATTTACATAAAAATTTCAGCGTGCATTTTAAATAATATGGGCAATGAAATGAACCAAAAGTTTTATTGTTGTTGAAATACTTTTTCATTTATAAGTGTTTTTAGAAAAATTAAGTTTTAAATTCATGGAAAAACACATATATAGGTATATTTTTACCCATAACTTGTTTGCATCTCAAGATTTTTCTGAGATTTTGGTTCATTCCATTCATTAACTTCTATTCCATAACTTATAAACAAAGAAAAATATAATTGCTTCATTACAATTTTGTGTAGAATGTTAACCGTTTTGGTTAAATTTCATTAAAATTTACAGCAAATTTTCCTATCTCTCAAAATATTTTATATTTTAAAATAATTTTGTTGTATTTATAGTATTTTGTATCATAATTGTATGATAACTGTATCTAATCTGAAAGATTAGATACAGTTTTAGGATACACACGAGGTTCAACAAATTTCTGCTGTTATGGGTGGCTGCTGTACAACATATCCTACATGCAATTCGTTAACAATGCATGAAATAAGATAAGTATAGCATGTTTATTAAGGAACTAAATTGTTTTGATTTTGTGCTAATTTTCTTTCTTAATAGAATATGTACATAAAATTCTTACTTTTTAGTCCTAATGTTTTTTCGTCCATATGTATCTTCCCAACTACAATCATTCTTTTGAATGGTTTCTGCAAAATAACATGCAAATCCAGTGTTAATGCTGAAATCAATAGCGATAAAATTTCAAAAATAGAATTTATAGTGGCTAAATTTACTGCGGCAAACATTCGTCTAAAGGCCCGGTTTTTATTGTCTTGTTTTAATTCCAACTTATACCTCGTAATTTTAGATTCCATTCGTGTTAGCTTAGAGTCTGGTAATTATATCTTATATGTAAATATTTTATGATTATTCTGTATGTATAATATTTATTTAATGAAAAGCTCAATGCAAGAAAAAAGCAATAAATAATCATTTTGTATTTCCTCTAAATTACACTATTGATTTCATATAAATTTATGTCCAATACTAACCAATTAAAGTGCAGCTAAAATATAATTTTAATTGTTGGTACAGATAAGTCATATTGCTGACAACCGACCAGCCACTAAGATATATGGAATAACCTCGAAACACTGAATGACCGGACCACCGCAGCAGTAACACTGGCGGGAACTGTGGTTCAGTCCAGAGGGCCCTCACAGGCCACGGTACAATCCTCTCCGTAATGAGTACGTCCCGTCATTGAGGGGAGGGACCAGTTCCCCCCCCCCCTATTATTGTACCCACCAGGTTTGTGAGATTTATCCACCATACCGGAGCATCTCATCATCATTTCAAGGTGCTCCCCGTGGGTCCGTTGGTAGAGATAAAAAAATCTTACAACTGTTATTATTTTATAGATCAAATAATTTTTTACTTTTGACCGGAGTAAGTATGTGCAATAATTTGTTATAACAAATTGAGACATACATATGACAAGTTAAGAAAACAATGCTATTGTGTTTGCTTGCAAACAATGAGCCCCCTAAACTTTAAAAAATAAATGTTAAGACTTAGAACATCAACTGAAAAATATTATTTGCACAAGGAGTATAATTTGAATCCACAAAATGAATCCATGCTATCAGGTCATCATCAGCATGTGATGATGACATCGTGTCATTATTTTCACGGAAAGGTAGTGCAGTAGCTTCTAAGGGTAAGGACCCTTGAGAACCCAAAGGGCAGAACTCTGACTTCTAGCTCATGAATGAGACATACATTCACTTGTACAACCTCTTTTTTCATCAAGGCACATTCATTTGCCTCACAGATAGAGAACAATCATGCCTGAACTAGGACTCGAACCCAGGACGCCCAGACTATGGGGAAGAGGCGTTACCCCTAAGCCAGGACGCCAGCCAAGAAATCCAGGTAAAACATCGAATGAGCATTGGCGAAATCTAAAAATTAGAGGTAATACGTGCTTGAAATTAAATAAAAAGCATGTAACATGGCTTATATAAAGGCATTTTATCTATTTACCTTCACATCGCGTAAACAAGTTTTTTGCAAGAAATTTACAAACAAACAGACAAATGACTCATAACACCACCAAATAATTCCATTAACACAAAATAGAAAGTAAATTCCATGTCTGGTTGTCCATTACGAGTGAAACCAGCAATCAGCTGTTTCCTTTATTGAATTTCTAACCTATCATTCAATACAACTGCCATATGGAAAACGCATCAGTAGAAATTGCTAATCTAGTCACACGTCGAAGTGCAACCTATGATAATGAAGTTCGGGGGCTGCATTGAAGTAATTCGTTACGGATGAACTGATCAACTTGTCATTTCCAGGTGTTACACCCATATTTTCTTCAATAATGTCGTAATGTAATGTCTTTGAATAATATTATTATAAGAGTGACTCAATTGCAATATATAATTTATTACTTTAAAGGATTGTTGCATGTTCTCAGGTATCATTCCATCTTAAATCAACAATCCAAGTATTAAAGAAACATTGAATCTGGTCTGAAAGCTCATTGCTAAAAACGGAATAATTTCCGCGCATGCCCGTGAACTTAACACTAGAAACTTCAAAAAATATATATAAATGTTTTAAGGAAATACCTTTTTTAATTTTAATTCGTGAAATAAGTCAGAGTAACTACATAATTAGAATAATTAGTTGAAAAAAATTCATAATTTAAATTTAGTTCATGCTTTTAAACTATATTGAGTATAAAAGTATTAATGAAGATGAAAAGTTTAGACTAGAAGACAGGAATAAGGTGCAGACAAAAATTTAATCTTGAAATAAATACAAAAAAATGCACCGGGGTTTGTAAAATGCTTGTTAAATAAAAAATGAAATTTGAAAAAAAAATGGCGTTAAAATTTGTTTAAAGATTATAAAGTCTAAACACTTTAAAATCGAAAAAAAGTTAGTAAATAACTGTTGCAGTAGAAAATTAAATCTTTTATTCAATGCTTTGTTGGCTCGAGTATTAGCTATGACACTTTTTGTCCTGTTTCCTGTAGTTTCGATGTAAGAAATTCCTAACCTAATCTATCTTCTGTCTTTTTGAGATTGTTTTTACAATAAAATAGATGAATAAGCATGATTTGAATTCGTTGGAAATCCTTAGCTTTGCAATGATCTATCAAGATTTTGGTATAAATATCAGAGTTCCATGAACATTTTTAAGCATCATCGGAGATGAAACATCGCCTTAGATATTTAATGTTTTTATGAGAAATTATTTTAATTAGTGATAATTAGCATATAAATGCTTACATAATTAAAATAGCAAAATTTAAATAAAAATCTGACTTAGTGTATTTGGAATTAAAATTATTGTAAGCACATAAAACACTAATGTGGATTGTATGAACATTAATTTTCTCCTAATGATCAATTTTCTTTAGGGCTGTTATAACAAAAAAACTAGGATTCTTAAGTCGTTAAAAAGGAGTTTTGAGAATGATGCCTTTAGAGCGCAAAGCTGATTGTAATGCATACCACGTGATTCATCTCATTACTTTATCTCAGAAAACGTTCTGAGCAGCAGGTCATTTCTCAACACGCTAAGCTGATTTAAATGTGCTAATTCGTTTTTATGTTAAATCTCTGCTTATAATTAACAAAATTCATTACGCATTCACTAGTGTTTAATTAAAGTTTATTACGCCCTGATTTAGGTAGAAAGATAAGTTCCCGGATGAAAGTTATTCTATTCAAAGCACAAAAAGAATTTCGGCTTTAGAAGTTTGTAAATGCTTAAATATAGAAAATATTTAACAAGTTTTTGAAAAGAATAAGCATATAATAATGGATTTTACAAGCATTGATAACAGATACTAACATATCTGTATCGATAAAAGTAATTAATCGATTAGTTTTGACAATAACTGGTAATTACTCATGGTAGCCAGATTTTGAAATCAGTTTTCATTAAAATTAACCATGCTGATTGCTTAACAATAGATCTATTAAAAATGAAAACAAATATATGTGTACATGAATTAATTTATTGGGGTTTTATAGGAGACATCCTTGATTTCAGAGATAACGTAATTGAATTTTATGCTACAAGAATTGGAATGTGCATTCCGCATACAAGAAGAATTTTTATTGTTGAAAATGAAGCAACATTTGAAATCACTTCTGGGATATTTGAAAAAAAAATTGACCTCAAAAAGATGTTTGCATCATTTTGAACTTCAGGAAAAACCTCCTTGTTGATATTCAATCAATTTCATTGTTTCATTAAATTTCTAGATTCCGTTATTCAATAATGGCTAAATAACGGATTATATTTTCAACATGGCAAATAAATACTTAAATGAGAATTACAACTCTGATTTTATTGTATAGAAATGCAGTTTATTTATTCGACCCGATTTTTGTTTTAATCAGAAATTTTATTTGTACTTTCTGCAATACTCATCGATTCGTTATCTTTTTTTATGGAAAATATAAATTTAAATAATATGACTTTAGACTTGATGAATTCAATTTTCTTATACACTTTTAACTTACTGGCTTCACAAAATTTACTGGTAACATAATTTAATTATTTAATGATAAATACTACTTACTGAAAAACAAATTAATTATAGTTAATAAATTAATTATATATTTAATTATAAATGAGTATTACTTGCATTATTATTCAGAGAGATATCAAATATTATTAATTTCATATATACAGGATATTTATAAATACTGATGACAAATGAAAACTTTAATCTTTACAGACGAAAAATAAACTATAATTCAAATTTTCCTGAAAACTATCTGTTAAACAAAAAATAAAACCGGATCTTTATCCAGTCTTTCCTCTCATATCAGTCATCATTTTACCTCCATTTTCTGTTTTTTTTTTTCCATTTAATCCACGAGGGCTATCTTTCCCTAGTTCAATGTTTAAAAGAATTATTTATAATTCCGAGTTTTCATCAAAAGTGCTTTTAAGTTTTAACTTATTTCCTGTTGATTGAAATTACATTCGGAGATGAATGATTTAATCGGTTTTTACTATATGTTTTAATAGGCAATAAAAAAGATTAATTTTAGATTGTGTAGTAAAAATGTATAATGTTTAATTTATTACGAAACCGCTCAATGGAAAGTTATCTTTTTTTAGATCTTAACTGTAAGAGTTTTTAATATCGGTTTAGACTCTGAATTGTGTAAAGACATCTTTACTATTCCTGTGCCCCTACCTTGAGTTACTTACCTACCTCAGTTGAAATCATTAATGAGATATTAAGTTACTTTCTTTAGGCGAAATTCTTTATTTTTCTGTCACATTTTTTAAAGTTATTCTATTCCTTCTGAAAAATACTCAGAGCCGATTAACATTCTTGTAGAGTTTTGCTGGTCGATTAGGAAACTTCTTTTTATCAGGTACCTTCTTTTTTTGGTTCTGAAAAAATTACACTCACTTTTAAACTTACAAGATGGAATGTCAAACTGAATTTCCTGTTATAATGAAACTTTTTTTTACATATTTTATAGAATTTTGGAGCAAGAATTTAGAAATATTTTTCCAATTCATGTGATACGTGTTGAATATGAATTCCACAAGTATATGTTTAAAGTCATAACGTATATGTAGTCATGAAGTATAGTCATAAGCATATGTTGAACAGTATGTATGTCTTTAAACATAGACTTTAAACATATTACTTTATGTTTTTAAACATATGACTTAATGACTTTGAACATATGACTTTATGTCTTTAAATAAATGAATTTATGTCTTTAAACAGGGACATGACGGTGTCTTCACGCTCTTTAAGTGCAGTTTCTTTATTAGTTTAATTGTAACATTTTATAGTAGGCCTCCATCATTTAAAACATTTCATAGCATCCTCATGGATGATAATACATTGAATCTAATATTACTTAAATTGTCAAAAGATGGTAATTTTATGTCGAAGAGTATGATCCATGATTAAATGGAGAAAAAAAGAGTCCAAGGAAGAATTTTGAGTGTTAAGCTGATGCTCACGTAATAGCTAAATCGTATGTCTACTTTGATTCCTATTCATTACCTCCAGGAACAAGTATAGTGGTTGTTGGCTTTTCCAGTCGGCTCATTCGTATTAATGATTTATTTCGACAATCATGACGAAATTCTGATTTTTTTTGTCACTATAAATAATTATTTCTATATCAAAAACTTTGAAAATATTCCAGTTAGATTTATTATAATGTAATAATATTTCGCACATAATATTTTGAGAACATTTAGCATCCTTTATCACTGTGTTCTCTTAGAAAGTCTCACCTTTTTTTAATCACCATTGTTTTTCGATAATTATTTCATTTTGCAAAATTTAATTTTATGGTGATAATAGATATATTAATTACAACTCATTAGTTTTTAAATATTGGTATCTTTCTTTATTTGAACATATTTAGTCAGTCAATTAGCAGAATGTTACAAAAAGTAATTGAAGAAAGCATTTATAAGATTACGTAGCTCTAATTTAATAAGAATCAAAATGATGAATCGAATGATCAACATTTCCATTTATTTAATTATTGAACCCAAAGTAAACAATTTATAAAATATCTAGAAAATTCTGTGTTGAGATTTGTATCTGTTAGAATTTGGTCCATGTATTAATTATTAAATAAATAAATAATTTGGTCCATTATTTTTAAATAAATAAATAATAATAAATATATTCTATGATTTTTCGGGCATTCAGTCATTGAACTGTATTAAAGTCTTCATCAAATTATTTGCATATAAGTTGAATAAAAAAAAGCTAATAAATCAGTTAGAAAGCTAATAAATGAACTAATAGATGAGTCATTTATAGATAAGCTTTGAATAAATTAGGTATTATCCGAATTATACCCTAAATGTAAATTAAAAAATAACTACCGCAGGCAAAAATGCAGTAATTTAAGTAGACTGAATGTGTTTTCCTTTCAATAAAAGCTAAAAAATAAACTGATAGCGTAACTACATTTGCATACATTAAAATAAAATTGCCATGCCTTGAAATTTTAAAAACTGTTACCTAGAAATGAAAGAAATATACATAATAGAAGTGATTAAGTAATTTTTCTTTGATTAGCCGATGAATGACTTTTTCGTGATCTACTTTTTGGTTTCTATTCTTGAAAAATGTTTTATCTTTATTCAGTGCTTTTAGGTATAAAACTTTCTATATTTGTAAGTATATTAATATCACCTGTGTATATCTTCGAGCATCTAGTCATTTGAATAGAATATTAAGAAAATGAAAGATTTAGAAGCACCGTGAACTTCCCTTTAGTGAATATGGTAATGCTATTTCTTAATAAATGTCTGAGAATTATTATTATTTTACCTGAAAATTACTGATATTCTTCTTTGAAATGTTTGAATAGCAAATTACTAATTGTTGAAACATGCCACAGCGTGATTTAAATTGTAAAATGTACATGCAACATGCGAGAGAAATTTATGTTTAGTTTAATATCTAAATATTTTGTTATTAATAAATAAAAATATCAGAAAGCTAGCAAAACGGAAGAGAGTCTTAAAATATATTCAATTATATATTTTATCTTATTGTTTGTATTTATACACAGATTCTGTATGTAAGGTAAAGGGATTTCCTATTAGAGAGTAACAGACTAATAACCGATGATAAAAAAATCAGACATTATTTTTTAACTCAGCTTTATTATCAAAATATTTTTATAGTAATCCCTCCCATTTAATGCACATTATCAAATTTTAACGTTTAGATCATTTGAAATATATTCGATATCTATATAGCTCATAATAATCTACATTCTTTGGCATTGTAAAATGTTTTTAAAATTAACGAATAAACATGATTTTTATTACCAACAATTGGGCTTATTATCTTGTTAATGTAACCAAGAAGCCATAAAATTATACTTTCAAATCATTAACCCACATTTTGTGCTGTATGGTCTAAATACTTTTACTTCATATATCTATATACAAATTTCATAATAGAAAAAAAAATTAAACCAATCTTTACTAAAATTTCTGGGTTAGAATTTTTGAGGAAACTGCTGATTTCGACTTCAACCGAGTGAAAGAATCCCCATTCTTCCCAAAAGAATCCTTTCCGTTTCATGAATATACATGACATACATCCAGCAGCAAATTAGCTTATTTTTCACGTAAAAGAATTGAGCGGACCATAGAATCAGCTTACTGGGCCATTCGTGATAATAAATAAGTGTTCGCATGCAAATTATGAAACAAACTCATCCTCCTCCTTTTACCATCGAAATTTTGGGGAAACACATAATGCCGCGAGTTTTCCGCCCGACACTTATCTGCCGCGATGCAAATTACCTCTCCTGGCAGCACGGAACCTTTCCTTTTATTTAAAATAGATAACCGCGGCACAGATGGGGAAAAAATAATAGAAAATATCTTTTCCATTTCTTCTTATGTTTAAAAATCGATGTTGGAGCGTGATTGGCCCTTAAGGAATATCGTCGATCCACTCTAAATGATAATGCAGACACATTCTGATGTGGAAAAGGATTTTGTTTTGAGTATGTTCCGGTAATAATAAAATCAATAAGGCACTTTTGTAGAAGGAAGAAGTATATTTAAGAGATGAAGTGGAAGATAAATTGGGGCACAGTGAAATGAAATCGGATTTTCTTCTAATGGACCTATTTCCTTCACTTCCGCCACTCAACCACTCATTGATAAACAACAAAGCACTAGAACTCCCCATCATTGCACAGGCACCGTATGGATCCTTTGTCATTAAAGGGAATCAGGAGCATGCGTTCATGCATGAATATTTGTACATTCACGCGACTACTTTTCGATACTCACTTTTTTTCAACTTGAAAGTTTAATTTCTTATATGATTCATCATATACAAAGATGTTTAAGAACAACGTATTATGTATCTTTAGTTTTACTTTTTAGCTTCGTATATTACTCTTCAAACTCTAAATTTAAAGAATAACATATTGCGCATCTTTAATTTTTAAAAGAAACCTGCAATATATCTTCATGCATAAGCATATTTATTTCATTCTATAACTATTATTCATTATGAGGTTTTTTTTTTTCAATTTGAAAATTTAATTTCTTTTATGATTCATCCCATACTCAATTTAAAGAATAACTGTTTACATTGTTTTTTGTTTTTGATAGAAATCTGCAATATATATTCATGCATAAGCATATTTATTTCATTCTATAACTATTCTTTATTATAAGATTTTTTTCCAATTTGAAAATTTAATTTCTTATATAATTTATTATTTGCTTAGTTTGAAGAATAACATATTGTCCTATCTTTAGTTTTTAAAAGAAATCTGTAATGCGCTTTCATGTAGGAGCATATTTATTTCATTCTGTAACTATTCTTCATTATAAGCCTTTTCTCAGTTTGAAAGTTTCATTTCTTTTATGGTTCTACGAAACTTTCTTCCGAACTGAATGAATAACGTATTGCGCATCTTTAGTTTTTAAAAGGAACCTGCAATATGCTTTTATATATGAGCGTATTTATTTAATATAATCGGCAACTATTCTTCATTATAAGCTTTTTCAACTCGTTTTAATTTCCTATATGATTCATCTTTAATTTTTAAATGAAATCTGCAATATGATTTCATGCATAAGCATATTTATTTCAATCCATAACTGTTATTCATTATAAGCTTTTGTAATTTGAAGATTTCATTTCTTTAATGATGCTTCAAACTCTCAATTTAAAGAATATTTTACGCATCATCAGTCTTTCGAAAATAATATAGAAAAAATTAATGAATTAACAACAATCATAGTCAATAACATTTCCCTGAATAATTTTTTTAAATACAACTTAATGTAATAATGTTGTATAAAGATCTAAATGTCAACAACATTGAATAAAACATCAACAAGACATTATGTACTTTCCTATATGATTCATCTTTAATTTTTAAATGAAATCTGCAATCAATTATGAAATTTACACATGAAAACATATAGTAAAATGGAAGAAATAAATTGTTGGTCCATATAGAAAAAGTACAGGCACAAACTTTTGGAATTAAAAAAAAATTAAATTGTTTCTATCTAGATTTTCATTCATTCTTCATAAAAAATTAAAATATTTAAAGTTTTTGTAATGAAATGAGAAATGTGGATCATTTAAAAAAATTATGAATTACTTTCAAAAATAATTATTCTTCATATTATTTTTATTGTTTATTTGTAAATGATTCACACTTAGATAAAAAAAGCTATGACCTAACAATAAGCAAATGTAAAGATAACAGCCATAATGCATATAAAATAAATAACTTGTCAAGCCCTGGTAAAGATTTCATTTGTGTTCTGATGAACAGACTTCTGTGTTGATTATGGTTACCCGAAGGGAATTATAGATTTCCTTCATGGAATGATAGATGGATTTAGAGACTTGAGCCACTCGATAAGGGAAATAGTTAGGTATTTCAATATACCGATTTAAGAGTATAACAAACGTACCTAATTTCAGGCATAATCGCCCGTCATGGACAAACCAGTGGCCAGTCTGCACTCATTGACAAAGATCAGAAGCATGTGAGTAGAATCGCCTTAACAAACTAGCAACGCTGTATAAAATGACCGGATGACTGTATAAATGACTTACAATGGGTTTGTCCGTTAGGATGTGCGGTGGGCTACAGGAGCAGAAAAATAACACTAGTGAGTTTATTAACAGCCTGGCATAACCTGGCATACCTCTCCTGGGCTGGTGACTATAACGGTTGGATCCTAGATGACAAGAAAACCTTGGAATGGTCAGATGAATTATGATTTCAATAGGTAAGATCTGATAGCAGGGCTCGAAAGTGGTTTATAACACAGGAAGCCATGGAGCCACATTTTGGGCAAGTTGATGGCGACTCCGTAATAGTGTAGACTGTTCTTATGTGGAAATGAAGGAGTTGATTTCTGATATTTATTTTCATCTACTTGGAGCTCAATTGCAGCAATTAATGAACTTCATATACCCAAACGACGTTGGAGTTTGTTTCATATAACAAGGCCTTAATTGTTCACTGTGGCTAGAAAAACATTCTGAAAAATTCAGTGAGGGAATTTTCAACTTACAACGTCTAAATCCAATAAAAAATTATGAGACATAATAGAGAGGCCGATTCATGCACAAAATCCTGGATTGGCAATACTTTCAAAATTACGTACATCTATAGAGGCAACATGGTTGAAGATTTCTAAATGGTACTTTCAAAGAATAATTGATTGCCCTTTATTACGCAAAATGAGGCTCGATATGCCATTAGAAGATTTCCTAGGTCTTTTGTTCATAAATAATAATCATACGAGAGGAAGAATGCCTTTGCAAGAAAATATTCTTGGACTTTCTTGTCAAAATTTAAGTCAGAAAAAAAGAGATGTTATTCAATATGATTCCTAATTATTAAAGGATAATCTCTAAGTGCCAATTATTTTATGTAAGAGATATGTTGACGATTAGATAAAGGGGATTGTTAATTACAGTATGATTTACTATTAAATGAGTATTACAAAAAATGAAATGGTATACAATTGTAACTTTTCGTTAATATTTTCTGGAGTCATTTTAAATAAGCTTCAAAATTCAGCTTAATTTCTTAGTTTTGAAAATTCAAAAATCTTTAAAATAAAAAATGTCTTTCAGATTCATGTTTCTATCTTCCATAGTATGTATGTGCCAAGTTTCGTCTCTATAGCATGCATCTCCAACCCATATACTTTTATCTTTGTTGCGAAGACAAATGAAATGAAGCAATTATTTTTAAAACATAACGCTGAGAGAGATATTTGAGAGAAATTTTTTAAATTTCAATTGCAATAATAATTTTCGTAGCTTTTAACAATTTCTTAATGCTTATATTTTATCAAAATGTATACTTTAGAGTTTAAAAAAAGTTTTAATTTTCATGAAGTCCTCAGAATTTTTTCATACGTTTCATACAGAATTTATTTTATGTTAGTTAGATATGGATTTATCTATTAAGCAATTGAATTTGACAAATTTTACAACAGGGAATCTTTTCTTATGTGATAATTTTTTACAAGGTGTTAAAACTTAACTTATAAATGAAGAATTATTTAGATGATAATTAAAACATTTCACTATTGTTTCTATTTTATACTACTGCAGTTAAGAACATGCATTTTTTATTTGCCAGGTTTCGGTTAGATTCTAAAGCACGCAATGCAGCTATAGAGAAATTACTCTCTGATGTATCATCAATTCATCTAAGCACATAATTAAAGCTGTCACGCGTAGAAAGTTTTTTTCTCGCAAGTGATCTTTTTTCAGATCGCTTACAACACAGTATTGATGCATTATCTGAAGAGCCCAGTTAAGCTATCCGTGAGTTTCGAGTGAAAGAAGAAAAATTCCTCTTGGAGTTCGGTATTGATTTTTCAGAAAATTAAGTTGAAAAAGGGGCTAATAAAGAATAAACACATCTTTTTATTTATTAGAACAGAAAATTTCAAAATTAATCATAAGATAATTAGTGATTTAAAGTGTTTTTCTTCATTCTCGAAGTTGTTAGGTGAATTTGCTTTGTAAGGACGATACATATCTAGTACCTAAAACAATAAGTATCCTGTACCTATGTTTCATAATCATAGTGTTTTAAGAAAAAAAATTATGTTAAAGATGCCTAAGATGCAGTTACAATATTTAAAATTGCTGCGCTAAAGCCAAGTTCAAAGAAAGAGGCATGACGAAGTCTTAGAGAGATTGTTTACACAATTAATATGTACTATATAAGTTTTTAAAATATATAATGTGTTACTTATTAACTGTAATTTGAAAAAATACTTTTCTCAAGAAATCATTAATAATAAGGCATCTCAAAACTTCAGCAGACATTAATTCTCGTGAAGCAGCAGGTCATCCACAGCGACCTGTTAATATTTATATAATCTTTGATTTTGATACTTGTGACTTAAGCTTCGAAATCGAAAGGAAAAATCCGATCTTCCGTACGGCACATTTGATATAATGGAGGTCATTAAAATGGTAAAGATGAAACATTGATTCTGAAAGAACAGTTAAGGTTGTACATTATGAATTCTTCATAAAAAAATGAAGAGCTGAGAAACCATGAACAAAAAGCATTTGACAAAGAAAAAGGGATATTTTAAGCAAACTCTTCTTCTTCAGAAGATTTTAAATTGAAAAAATATAAGGATTATGAAACAGAGAATTTTCAACTCGTTAGATAAATTATAACACTTAAAGGGATTTTGGTTCCCTGAATAAATAACAAAATAGTTTAAGGTATCTGACAACGTTCAAGCGAATTTTTTTTTTAATTTAGATTTCTTAAAAACTATTTAAGACTGTGGTTTTCAGATCTGCTGTCAATGTTAATACAAAATACTATAAATATAACAAAAATTTTTGTAAATATAGTATATTTTGAGAAACAATAAAATTTATAGTAAATTTAAATGGAATTTAATCAAAACGGTTAACATTCTTCACAAAATTTTAATACACTAATGATATTTTCCTTTGCACACAAGTTATGGAATAAATGAATAAAATGAACCAAAATCTAAGAAAATTCTTGAGATGCAAAGAAGTTATGGGTAAAAACATACATATATATTTTTTTTCCATAAATTTAAAACTTAATTTTTCTAAAAACACCTATAAATGAAAAAGTATTTCACCAACAATAAAACTTTTGGTTCGTTTCATTGCCCTTATTATTTAAAAAAGAAGCAGAAATTTTTATGTAAATACCTTTATTAATTTTTGAATTATCATGCTAACAGTGGAGAATTTTTATGTTATTTTAAATTTTGAAAAATTGAATTTAAAGACAAATTTTAGCAAATTATGTTTTGTTTAAAATTTCCCTGCATGATAGGCCAGATTTTTTTCCCTAGAAAATACAAACTGTTTTAGATATAGGAAACTCTGATCTTCAAGATATAACAATAAGAAAAAATTTGCTAATGTGGTCGATAACCAGCGTTTTTAACGTAATCGGATACATTAACAAATAATAAGCAAGTCATTCATCTCTTATTCATGAATCAAGGTTATTCAAGAAGTTCACATTTATTTTCTTTTCCTAATTAATCTTTTACACCCTCCAAATATGGATCCAACGATAAGTTCCTAAAATATGAGGCACGAATTACCTTTGTAATGTATTGCTATGCAATTGGGAGAAACGATAATACTTTGAACTCGATGAGCTGGAAAGCTGTTGAATTGTTTTAATAATGTTTTTTCCTTTTCTTGTGGACTATAAAAAACTCTATGGCATTTGTATTTGACAAGTTTTATGATAAATTACCTTTAGTTACTTAGAATAAATTTTTAATAGCAAGCCATTTGTCATTTGTAATATAAAGGTAAAGTTTTGTAGTTCATCTTAATCAGTTTAGTTGCCTTTTTTGGAGACAGAGTAGTAAAAAATGAGGACTGTTTCATAATTTTACGATAATTACTAAATTTCACAATAGTATGCATTAAATCATAGAGCCAGTTAAATATCTAGAAAAAAGAAGTCATTGTTTAGAAAAAGTTTAATAATATTCTTTTGTATTTTATACTTTGAAACTTTTAAAAAATACATATGGGCTGAGTAAAAGTTGGAAATAAAAAAATTTTTTTTTTAAACAATGAAGAATTTATTCTGATTTTGAGAAAGTAAATGCAAATAGACTTTTCAAATGATTTTAGTTAATTAGTTTTTTATTATAAAAGTAAAAGATTTTATTTTTAAATAAATGAATTACGCTTATTCATTTTACTAACTCAAATGATATTTCGAATTTTCAGAGTATATTTTGACAATAAATTTTGTTTTACTGTTTCGATAAAAATATTTTTAGTTTTTCGTTTTCATATAACTAATTTTGTGATGGTTTTATTCAAACAAAAGTAGGCCTGAATTCTTTTTGGTGTATGAACTGGGTTCAAATAGAGAGAAACTCACTAAGTTACAATAATAATGAATGAGAGTCAATTTGAGTTATGATAAATATCACCAATGAAATCGATCACTAAAGGAAATAATTGGAAAAAAATGATGATCAAACTTCACCAAGTGGTATAAATTTAAAAAAAAACAACATATTTCTAAGCTGCCTAAGATAATAGCTATTTTTCCCCAGCCTTGCAAAAAAAAAAAAAAATCGAATATTGCAATAAAAATTCATGGAATGATTTAACATATTTTTGGATTAATAATTACAATATAAGCTTTATTTCTATTAAGCGATTTATTTACCGTATCAAATTCTAATGCGAATTATTTTATATTTCATCTTTAAGTTAACTAGTAGGAAGACTCTCCAAAAACTTTCTCACATACTCTCTAATAAAGTTGTAGCCTCAGAGAATTCCATGCATGGCGCTGAATTACAATAGCTACGGGATATTTACATTTATCATAGATTTAGCATATTTACTGCTGCCAAATCCACGATAAAAGTTATGAGATTCTTCGAAATTTTTGATACTGCACTTCTGGTGTGCGATTAAAAGCTACCAAAAATCCAGTTTAGGTGTTAGACGTATTCTGTTTAGAGAATGAAACATGCATTTGTCACAAAGATTGTTGTCACGCTATCCCATACCAAATTTGTTATATTTAAGACAATACGTTTCACGTTTACATGTTACATTACGATAGGCGGTTGGACCATTATAGCATTTTGCTCTAAATGTGGCAAATTTGTATATTGCAGATGTTAACTTTTTGTGCTTAATTTTTTTGTAGTTATGGCTTTAACTTATATTCGAAAAAATTAACTTATGATTGATTTATTTATAATCGATTTTAACTTATGATCAAACTTGATGTCCAAAAATCAA
Organism: Argiope trifasciata; assembly: GCA_026543055.1. NCBI lineage: Eukaryota > Metazoa > Arthropoda > Arachnida > Araneae > Araneidae > Argiope > Argiope trifasciata. The sequence continues at coordinate 6,351,014 of JAPMOQ010020855.1, forward strand.
GTTCAGCATTAGACGTATTCAGTTTAGGGATTGAAAAAAACACTTGTCACAAAGCTAGTAATCAATCTATTAAAACCCAAATTTGATATATTTAAGTCAATACATTTTTAAATTGTCATGTTTACATGTCATATTAAAATAAACTGTCGACCCCTTATAGGATTCGGCTCAAATTGTTACAGATTTTTACAGATGTTAAAACTGTGTACTAAATTTTAACTCTTTTTGTTTGTAATTATAGCTTGAATTTACATTCCAAATGCCTGAAAAACAGTCTTTTCTGAACAAAATTTCATGAAAAATTTACAGCAATCTACAAATTTTGTGTAAAAACCGTGTACCGAATTTCATTCATGTCTTAAAATGTTCTTTAGTTTCCTTTGTTACAGATTTACTTTTTTTATAAATGTTTTTTTTTTTTTCATTTTAGGAGATCTAAAACATAGAAATTCATCAAGATCTCGAATTCGAATTCGGACTCGGATATTTTATTTTCTCAACGATTCATATACAAGAAAACAAAAAACCATATTTAGAATAGAGTACAGGCAGCAATATCATTTACATTCTAGTCGAAAATAGCTATCTAAAAATTAGTTTTAAAAATTGGTTTGAAATTCGAAAGCTAAAATGAAGAATTCACCCAATTAAATGTTCATCAGTGACTTTAAATTTGAAATAATCTTAGTTGTTTTGAAGTGTAGCGTGGTTTTATTTTTATAATGTATACTGGCTTGTATTTTATACAGTTGTAGTGATAATGTAAATGTTTTTACTCTTGATAAGCAACGATTTTTTTGGATTATTTTTATATGTTGGATATATATATTTTGCGTTTGTTTTTTATATAAAACTGCTTAGAATTCTTAGAAGAAAAAAAATTAATATAATCCTTTATCCAGACTACTGAAGTTACATTTGTAAGAAACCTTTAAACTTGAAGAAAATGTAGAATTCAGCGAATTGTCGCATTTTATGTAACTAAGATTTAATATTAAATTGGTAATTCTAAAATATATGATATATAGCCTCAAAACTTGACTACTGAAAAATACCTATTAACTTTCAGGAACTTTGAAAGGACATCTAGAAATAAAACATTATAGAACGTTGAAAATAGGGGGAAGATAGCTATTCCAACACAAATGTATATGTCTTTTACGTGGTCATTGAATAATTATTTTAGAAATCAACACCACTATTTCGCAACACTGTTCCAGAACCAGTATTTTTTTCTGAATTACTCCAATTTTTCAGTCTTTTAATATGGTTACAACCAGTACGTTGATGAAATTATGCCATCTGAATGGCTTGATACTTACTTCCTTAATTGACACATTAATGTTCTGGTTTAAAATTACACTGAAACTATTGATGGAATGTATTTCCTACAGAGTGCTTCTATAATCTTAGTTTCATAATATTTTCTCCATCTATGTTTTTTCATGAAAACTAGTGAAGAAAGATTTCCAGACACACGCGCAATAAAATTACCAACTAATCAAAAATCATGTGTTTGTAATAGGATGCAGAATTGTAGATCTGTATCACACTTTAAGTCCAAAAATTCCGATGAGAGTGTTCCATAACGCATGCACGTTACTCTACACTATTCATTGAGCTATTCATGAAATAAACATTATTTTGTTCCATAAATCTGAGGGAAGAGCACTTCAACTAGTTGATGAAGGACATGGAAAAACATATATCAAATATTATTCATCTTTGTCGATGATTTAAAAGAAAGTATATTGTACAAAAACAGGTTGAAATAATTTTAAAAATATGTCTTTGATAGTCAGGAAGGTCTAAAACACGGAGATTCCTCAATATGTCGAGATGGAATTTTTCACAGTAACCCCTAGCAGCGTACTAATATTGTGTAAAATTGATCAATATTCGCAATATTGTATAATATTGTTTAAAATCATATAATATCGCATAATATTTTCCAATATAGCGCAACAGTCTGTACTACAGGGGACAATAATTTATTGTCCTATTCTTCTTTAGGAAAAAAAAGTAAAAAAAAAAAAAAAAAAGATTTCATATTCTTGTTAGAACACAAATAAAACCCTTGGAGAAAAAAATTAACATAATAAAAATGATGCAGCATTTTTTGAACCCCTTTGTAATGGTTGTACTCCAAATTTAGTCTCACCTCATATGCAGGAAGCCATATTCTAAGCCACTACTTCCAGTATAAGGGGTGCGAATCGGTCTTTCTGCCTGACTCCACTGGGAACATTTAAAATGCCATCAAGGGAAGAGTAAAATTACAATTAAATTATCTGCTAGAACTAAGACAAAGGCTCTTAAGCATGGCTGAGTGATAATTGCCTTAGTTAAATTCTACACTGGAACAGCGTGTCGTGAAATTCCTCGGATGTCATGAGTAACTAAGTACAGAGACACCGCCGAGGGGAAGGCGATGCTAAGATTTTTAATCGGGCTGTCTCATTCTTCTCTTAAATTGGTTGACTAACGATAAGTTTGCGTCTGGCAGCTTAAGTATTTGCAATTGCTTAATACTACTCAATTACGTGTCCGGACAAATCCCTGGCAGTGATGGATTCCATTAAAAGAGAAACTTTTGTCATCCAGATGTCGTAACTCTTTTCTGATTCCCTCTCCTTGATAACTGCATCTTTCAATATTCCGATTGACGCTCTTGGTGGAAAATTTATGAACAGTTTTACAAGTAACTTACATAAAATGTATCAAGTGAAATTATATTCCCGCCATCTAATATAAAAGAAGCAGTGAACTTAAGTGCTATTGTTTTCGAATTTGTCACCATATCAGTATAGAACAGTATCATCGATAGAGCATTTGTAACAATTGATGGTTTTTATTAATTCGCGCACGACTGCTAACCATTACAAGTAAATAAAGAGAGAGTAATATAATCGTAAAAAAAATAATTTCAAACTTTTAATGTTTATCTATTTTTCAGATTTTGCAACAAAGATGATTGGTAAAATGTATTAAAAACTAGTCGAGTGACATTTTGCTTGAAATTTTTTCATGCGATTTTTATACCTCGATTAACTTTTAAGATTAATTTCTGCCGGTAACTCAGAAATATTACTAATGTCAGTTTCTAGTGTTCAAGCTAACGAATGTTCAACTGTTTTTTCCTCAGAGAGGTGATACACAATAAGATGTTCACATTTATCTAATATGTGTTAGGCTTTGATCTTTTTTCAATTAAATACGCAATATTTCCTTTCCTTTCTTCACTCTCACTTTCGCCGGTATTATTTTGTTTTGATACGAAGTTCACATACTTATTGTACATACAGATAATTAAAATTTGTCGATTATCTTTTAGTATATAATTGAATAAAATATAAATATTTATAATTTCTTCCATCCTTATATTGAAAAATAAATTTCTTCTAGTTCATGAGCTAAAGCTGGAGAGTTTCTGAATTTGAGAATAGACAGAATTTAATTAATTGAAATACGACATGTGTTTTTGAATACACCAACTGTAAAGGTTTATCAACAACTGGATACAAAACTGTAAATTCTAATCGTATTTTAGAATTAAATAATCAACAGGGAATGTTCCACAATTAATACCCGTTTATTCATTATGGAGCTTCTTGAGCTACCCACGATATGTGTTAGTCTGAAGGTGTGACTAAAACCGAGAGATTAGTATTCTAATACTGGTTGATAAAAGCAAAGAAAAGTGAAGTAAAAAATTGAAATCAAAGAAAATATTACTGATTTCATGTGATCCGAGTCTCCGTTTGGAATGCTGCAACAACTAGAAAATACACAAAAATTCATTCACTGTTTCTGGCTAGAACGGATACAGTTGAAAGTGCAAATTTGGTTTAGTTATATTATAAGCATTAATTCATGTGTCTCCCATTTCATATATAATTAACATGCTATTTCATTAAAAATATCATTTTGGTTGATAGAAATTAAAAGCCCTATATAATGTATAATTCCATTGTAATCAAAATCAATATAGAGCTGAAACTCGCTGTAGTATTTGATTTTTAGTAAATTCTAAGCATCCGATATTTATCAACACCTGACTTTACATTCAAAAGTCTGTAACTACATTGAAATTCTGACTGATTTTAAATTTTTTTTCTATAAACATTAGATTTACTCACTATCCCTTTCAGAATCAAGGTATAATTTCGATGCAACTTTAAGCATTTTCTGGAAAGTTTCATCATATTTTTAATTACTTTTATTAAATATAATAATTTCGTGTGTATGTTTATATTTAATCTGATAATTATTTCTAAACTCCTGTTCATGAAACAGGTAATAAAATATAACTTAATACCATCTTTATTTACATGAACTTTGCCATTTAGGATTTTGCTTAAATCTTATAACTTCAATTCAAGATTATGAGTAATGTTGCGTTGGAAATAATTAACAGTTAAAAATTATCTTTTAATTTTAAAAAGATATAAATATCAAATATTATTTTTAGAATTTCTATCTTTAAAGAAAAGGCTACTTGAATACCCTTTGTGAATTTTCAAATGTTTTCCGTCACTTATTTTGGATTTTTGCAGAATTCTTTTAATATAAATTCAGAAATTTTATTGCACAGCAGAGTAATATATTTATCTTTTAACTATTCTCTACAAATTGTTTTCTTCAATCCTTACGTACAAAATAGATATCATAAGCACATACGAAAACATTTTTGGCTTATCATCTGATAAGATTTATTCATATAAGAGACTATAGAGTTATTAGTTAGTTATAATCTATTTTTCCTTCATAGATGCGGTGCATTTGGCTAACAATAAAACAGCTAAGCCACAAACATTAAGCAATATTTCCTAAGAAACAAGCATTACTCGCGAGCAATTGTTAATCAACGCAGCAGTGCAGCCATTGTCTCTCCTATTGTTAGTGTGAGTAGCGAAACTTTTAAATATTCACATTTGAAGGTCCTGTCTCCATGCTTCAACAGCAAATCATTATTGCCATGAAATGTAACGGCCATGTTAGTTTGCTACTTCCATGATTTATTCCAGATAGAGAGGTAACTATTGAAAATCGATAGAGTCTGAATGAGTTAGTAGCAAACATTTCCTCTTCGGAAATGCCCGAATATCGATTATTAAGCGCAGACGATTCTTCACTTGCGAAATGGCATGCGAAACTCCTAATCCCGACAGGCGCTGCTGCTCCCGTGGATCCCGCTGTGCCCATTTCAAGTTCATTATTGGCTTTGTTTCCAGCGTTTTTTTAATTCCAGTTTAATTTCTTTTCAGTTTTGTTAATATTTCTTTGATATATCAAATGTCCTTGGAAGTTTTAATTTGGATGATGCAAATTGAAGTGTGATTATGTTTATTAGTAAAGTATCATAAATGATATAGATAATTTTTTAAAATAATTCTAGGTCTATAATGAATAAATGTATCAAATCAATTTTTATTTCATACAACTACTTTGTTTTTTTTGTGACTTATCGTACATGGTTGATAGTTTACATCAAACCAGGTCCATGAGCCCGAACGCCTTCCAACAATGTAAACTGCCTCAGACTCGAGAACAGTTGGTCCTTATTGAAACCGATGCAGGTCAAAATATGGGCAGGTGCAGCTTGAGCCACATTGCATTTTGGACATATGGGATAAACTTTATGTCCCTTCTTATGTCGTTGTACACAAGTGTGTCACATTTGAAATCTAGCGAGAGTTGTCTGATCGTGCCTGTTGCCTACTCGAACTAAAACAGCTCCAAGGTGACTTTCCACATACCATTAATGTACAAGGGCCCTCCTCCAAGAATAACAGATATCTTACCGGAGCCAGGTGGCGATTTCTGAAAAACTAAGGCAGTCACAGATGTTAATACAACTTTAGCTCTGTGGGAAACTTTGATTCCAATCAGTAAGAAAAAAAATAAACACATCCAAATTCCTAGTTGATAAACAGATTATTAAAAATGTTAAATTCAGAGAAATTTCGCAACTAGTGTTAGCCAATTCCATGAAAAGAATGTGCATCCTTACCCAAGGGTCACAATTTTATGTAGGTTAAAAGAATCACACATTTATTAGAAAATATGTGAGAAATTTTAGGGATGTCACTCAGGTTACTAACTAGTGGGTTACTTACTCACACACTGAAAGTAAAATGGTATCTTTAATGAAGTTTAACAATCTTACTAGATCTTTCAAAGTTGTATTTCCATTTTGAAGTATTTATACTTAAAAATGCTGTTAAGAAAATCAGACAATATATTTAATTCGAATTTACGTGCTTTCTTTATTGAAGGTGTGTGTTTTTTAAATTTTATTTTCAGGGATGAAAATAAAATGTGTAGAAAAAAAATTAAATGTTTATATGAACATTTGAAATTTTATATAAATATTTCTCAAGAACAAGAGAAATTACTATAATTTTTCTTATGGCTATGGAAGCTATATTTATCCACAAATATTTTCCAACTGATGAAATTTATTGAAAATATTTTTTTTCTGCACTAAGAACTTTAATAGATATCCTTTCACTTTTGTAAACATTAATTAAATTGATTTATAAAAAATAAATATGAAAGAAAAATTAGATTTAGATTCTATTTTTATGAATTATAAGATATTTTGTGATAAAAATTTACAGGCACATTGCAAGGATAAGACTTTTTTTTAGTTGGGAGAATGATTTAATATGTTGTTGCAAATTTACAATTTGATAATATTAATATTTATCTTGAATGCAAATGATTCAAATCATATTTTTCAGTGATCAAAATATTCCTAAAAAATGAATGACACAATTATGTTCTTCAAGAAACTCCATGAGATGTTGCTAAGAATTGTATTTCTTTTTGATAAATTTATACCTAAAAACCCTATTAAGCTTATCAGACAATATTTTTTTTCGAATTCACTTTCTTTCTGTATTGAAGTTTTTTTTTTTTTTCCACTTTTCAAGGAAGAAAAAAATATCTGTAAAGAAAATTATTTCACAATTGCAAGAATTTCAGTATTTATATAAAGCCATTTCAAGAACAAGAGTGAAATTCCTCATTTTTACTGAAGCTATAAAAGCAATATTTGTACTCAAGGATTTTTCAACAGACAAAATTCATCGAAAGAATTTTTCTACTCTAAGAAATCCTTTTATTTCTAGAGATATGAATAAACTGATTAATAAACAATTTAATATAAATGAATAGCTTAAATTTAGTTTTGATGTTAATGAATCTTAAAAGATATTGATGCTCTGTGATGAAGAATTTACTAGTAGATTGAAAGAACTGGATTTCTGGGATTTGGGAGGGGTAATATTTTCTTCGAATTCATACATTGATGATATTAATATTTTATCTTGAATGTCAATTTTGCAAATCATACTTTTCTATGATAGAAAAATTCTTAAAAATTGTACGATGCAATCATTTAAATAATTTTAAAGAAGTTCCATAAAATGATGTTCACCTGAAATTAAGATTATTTTGAAATTGATAAGAATTTAAATTGATGTCAATTATTTTACATCTATTAAAAATTATAAAATATTATTTATACTAAAATGAAAAAAGTGCCTAGAATTGTTAGAGCCTATCGCAGTCAACATGAATACAACAGACAGGGCCATTTATCAGTCACAACGAAACCAATATTTAAGAGTCGCCCTTCCATGACAATAATCGTTTTCGAATCGACAGAGGTTCGGAAGACAAATATTAATATTATTGTTCATGTAGAAATAAAAATGGCCTATCGCAGTCAACTTGAATATAATAGACAATGCCATTTATCAGTCGAAACGAAACCAATATTTAAGAGTTGCCCTTAATTGACACTAATAATCTCAGAATCGACAGAAGTTTGGAAGACAAACATTTACATTACTGTTCATGTAGACATAAAAAGGGTTCTCGAAATTGTTGAAAGAAATTCAGTAATTTCGCATGCATCTATCTTATTTCTTGAATTGAAATATATCTTTGAGGGTTCCTCACTGGATTTTGGATGAAATTGTCTTAATGTACAATTGATACTGAAATTCTCCTCTCAAACAGCAAAGTATATACTAATTGCGCGAATAATAGCCCCAGGAAATCAGCATAATATTCTCTTTTGAATGAGTCTCAGAACAGTTAAAATCATGGAACGGAAACACATTTGCAATTTAAATGGAAAGTTATTTACGAGTCATTAAAACAGAAATAAATATAGCACATCTAAAGGAACACATAAATTAGAAATTGGAAAACGTCCACAAAATAACCTTGATGCGATGTTTAATCTAACAAAGATATACCATTGGACAACTGGAAATATCTTAGTCATAAAGATAAGGCATCCCGAATTGATCCCCGTTTGAGAAGCAAATATTCAATTTGAAATTTATTCTAAATGTAAATGTTATTATTCTCTAATCTTCAATGAAATCAAATTAATAGCTGTATATTTTGTGATACGAAATCTTAAAGAATATCTGACAGAATAACCATTCTGCTGTCTATTTTATGTTGAATAAAGTAAAGTTCGAATGGAATAATATTTAAATGAATATCCTTGGGCACTTTGGAAATGCTCTGTTTCTCGATTCCATTTAGAAAAAATTGTTTGGTAAAAAAATCAATTCAGGAACTTTCAAGTTTATTTTCGAAAGAAACGATTTTCAGATTTTATTTCTGCGATAAAAAATTCCAGCTTCACATGTCACGCATCACATTTTCTCGAACAATTTATAGTGCGCTTGTTGACAATTTTGACGTCAGTCGATGGGATATATTTGGTATCAGACTGTCGTCTGCATGGCCAGACTTTTCAAAGCACAGATTCTTTTTCCCCCGACAATTTTGTTCGGAATGTCTGCAGGCTTAATATTTGATGTAACGTCTTTGCTATATTTTTTATTCAGGCATATCTTCCAAGACCTAAAGACACAATGTGAAAGTTTACCTCATGACTTTTTTATGTAATGATATCTTTTGAGGATATGAAAGTATGTTTCTGTATTTCAAAGCGACAATCGGATTTCAATTTTATATTTCAAGATAAAAATTAAAATAAATGTATATTTTTGTTATATATGTGTGATTTATGTTTCTGACATTGAAGTTAGTAAAATTGTAGATCATTCTTTTTTAAATCTGTATTTTTGGTTTTTAAATTAAATGTGATTAATTTATTAAATATATGTAAAAGCTATTTTAATAATTTAACGGTTAAAATGTCAAAATGTAGCATTTTATTTCAAAGATTTTATATATTTTTCTTTATGAAAAATGTAGCAGTTTTATTTTTAAAAATATAGAAAACCTATACTAAAAGTTTATAAAAATAGTCTTTTGGAATTTCATTATTCTTAAACTGCATATGTTTATGAATATAACTATGAAAATAATATTTTTAATGAATATAATCAAAGAAAAATATGCTATGGAGTCAAATATGAATTGTTTATATTACTTTTTACTACGAAAAGACAATATTTAAAGCTTATGAAACAAACAAAACATATTTAGAAAGAAAATTAAAGAAAAAGTTAATACTCAACATTGCATACTCATTAATTTAGTATAATTTATTTACTGTGTGTATGATTTTTTGTAGTATGTAGAGAGATATTAAAAGAATTATTTTTTTTATTAAAGTATAGCCACTGAATTAAAGCGCAATGCAAATGTTTCTAAGTACAGTACTGGCAAGAATTGATGATGATGCCCCTTCCGCGTTACCATGAAAAGGAAGTGCAGTAGTTTCTGAGGGTAAAGACCCCTGAGCAACCGAGGGCAAAAGTTCTAACTTCTAGCTCAAAGGAGCTTGTGACATACAACTGGCTTGCACTGCCCTTTTGTACAGTGGAGGGGGGGTCATTCATCCCCCTCACATTTAGAATCATGGGAAGAACAACCATGCCTGAGATAGGATTCGAACTCGGAATGCCCAGGTTACGGGGAAGACGAGCTACCCTTTGGCCAGTAGTAAGAACTATGGAAAGTTAATGTTTAGTTTAGTTTAGTTACATTAACATCACGTTTTGAAGCATGATTAAGGCTATTTCCGGACGAGCACCTTAGCTGGCATTCTCCTCGCCAAACTTCTATACCACACAGTAGGAGAATGTTAGACCTCTATTGATTTAACGTGCCTTAGCCCCATTTACATGGCTGTTCTTCGGTGGAATCGGGTCTCGAGCTAGCAAACATACGATTCAGAAGCCGATGTTATGATGAGATTAGAGGCCTCAAAACAGTAATGTAAAGAGGAATTCCATAAAGTTGTTTATTATTTTAGAGAAATTTAACTTAAAAATGTATTATGTTTATTATATTGGAACAATAGTATTAAGGAAGGAAAAGAAAACTTAAAAATTATAACGTGCTTAAAAATTTCGCTTATGGAAGAAATTGATTGTTTGATCTTCATCATCAATGACATTCTGCAAATGATTTTAGTTCCTCTGCTGTTATCATCTGGTATTCTAATTTGATTATTGCTTCAATTAATCAGGTTTTATTATTGGAATGCTTCTGTTTAACAATCCTTTAATTTTTGATTGGTTAAATGCCTGGGACATTCCCAAATCATTTCAATAATAAAATATGATTGTACCAAAGTCAATTTTTATATGCGGTGTCCAAATAACACAAAACTTAATCCTGTCGAAATATGCATTTTTCATTATCTAGAAAATGGTCGCATATAAAAAGTAACAATTATAGACTGATAACACCATTTATATATTTTTGGGCAATTTTATTCTCATTAATCATACAAATTATGGCCACGTCTGTTGCTGTCTTGCATCTTAAAATCGTAACACCAATTGGATGTTTAATAATAGGCATAATGCAATCACAATCACAATATTTTTTTCTCCTTGCGGATCTTATGCAATCTCTTTACAATAGTAAAATTTTAGTTTTATCACTACAAATCACAACCCCATTGTTTTTTGTTGACCTGTTAAAATGGTGCTTTTCTCTAATCAATCCTTCCAAATTTTGTGCCAAACTTTAAAAAATTCTTTTTGTAGAATTCTTACATTTATATAATATTCCTGAAATCTATATTGGATATTTTTCTTTGCTTTTAATTTGGCATTAAATTAAATTGTGTCATTTCAATTTATATTTTTCCATAAGATAGTCTTCACTCACATTGAAACAATCTTTTATCATTACTTGATCTGGAGTGTATTTTTTTGCTTTTACCAGTTTTGTTTCCTAGTAATAAATTTCTGCGTTTCACTCCAAAAATGTAAAAAATACCAAATAGTTAGATTTTCACCAATCTTCTTACCAATTCATGGCTTCATCATGCAACAATAATAGTTTGCATCAAATATAGTTAATAGTTAATAAGTACCATTTAAATAGTTATCATTTCTTTTATTATTTTTTTTTCACCAATCATAGAATGGAAAACAACAAAGGTATCCTCTTAGTTTCAAAACATTGCATCAATTCCTAAACTTTACTCAGATTTAAGATAACATCTTATTGACTATCTAACCAACAATGTCCATTGGTTACATTCAGAGGTAGAAACGCTATCTCTACTCATCTGGAGCACGATAGGCTTTTTTTCTACTTCCGAATTTAATATAAATTAAAAATACTGCTCCTAGAGCATAATTCAATGAATTGCATTTATGGTTAAATTATCTATAAAATCTTGCATAATTTTGCGGTATTACTGCAAATATATCTATTCGTATGCATCATTAAATATCCAGAATACACTTAGATACATGTTTCAATTAAAATATGGGTTTAAATGCTCTTAAATAGATGTTTCATTAATGCTGGCTGTGGATGATGCTGGAGTTGTCGTCCAATGATGTCCCATACGTGCTCGATTGGAGAAAGATCTGGTAATCTAGCAGACCAAGGCAACATGTCGACACTCTGTAGAGCATGTTGGGTTACAACAGCGGTATGAGGGCGAGCGTTATCCTGTTGGAAAACACCCCCTTGAATGCTGTTCATGAATGGCAGTACAACAGGTTGTATCACTAGACTGACGTACAAATTTGCAGTCAGGGTGCGTGGGATAACCACGAGAGTGCTCCTGCTGTCATACGAAATTGCTCCCTAAACGATAACTCCAGGAGTAGGCCCTGTGTGTCTAGGCCGCAGACAGGTCACTAGCAGTCGTTCACCTGGCCTCCTTTTAACCAACAAACGGCTATCACTGCGACCAAGGCAGAACCGGCTTTCATCAGAAAACACAACAGATCTCTACTCCGTCCTTTTATGAGCTCTAGCTTGACACCACTCACGTCGCAAACGGCAGTGGTTTGGAGTCAGTGGAATGCACTGTACAGGGCGTCTGGCTCGGAGCTGTTCTTGAAGTAACCGATTTGTAACAGTTCGTTGTGTCACTGTGGTGCCAACTGCAGCTCTAATTTCAGCTGCAGACGCAGCACGATTAGCCACAGCCATACGCCGAATACGACGGTCTTCCCTCTCAGTAGTACCACGTGGCCGCCCAGAACCTGTGTCTTCTTGAGGCAGTACCTTCCCTTGACCACCGCGGCCAATACTCATGCACATTGGATACATTCCTGCCAAGTCTTTCAGCAATATCTCGGAAAGAAAACCCACCTTCTCGTAGCCCTACAACACGACCTCGTTCAAACCCAGTGAGCTGTTGATAATGGCTTCTTCGTCCTCTCAGAAGCATCCTTGACTAACATTAGCACACTACGTCAACTCTCAACTGTAAATAACGATCACGAACCTTACAGCGCTTATTTAAAGCAAACCTCATTTGCATGTTCATAGTATCATTACTAGCGCCACACTTACGCGCGTAGCTCGAAATTTGAATCGACGTCATCTTTCAGATGTATAAACATGCCTACCAAATTTCGTTTATCTAGCACAGCTCCTTCTTAGTGTTGGTATTTTTTTTCCCATCAGTATATAATCTGTTATCAAGCTTTAACTGTATTATACTAATCAAAAATAATGTGACTTTTTTTATGGTTCAATAAATGAGATTTTATTCTCAAGTGTGATTTTTACATATGAACATTAGGTTTATATCTCCAGGAGAACTTTGTTTGCTGTTACATTATTGAATTTAGAATGGAAATGGAGAATGTAAGACGTTGAAAGGATTCAATTTTAATGCAAATTCATTTTTAATGTTTTGGATTTTAACCTTTATATACTGACGGTATTTAAAAGTAACATTCAAAATCTATATTATATCTTTATTATTTGAATATTTCTGCTGATTTTATTCTAAAGAACATGGATAATGTAACCCAAATAACATAAAGTAAATACTAGCTAAAAGTAGGAATTAAAAATATTTAATTAATAATTAAATTAATTAAGATTTTTCTCCTAATTGTATTTTTTTCTTGGATTCCATAAGATTATTCTGCAAGAAAACTAATTTTCAGTGCAAAATAGAAGTTGAAAAAATTGGTGGCAAAATAATCCAGTAAATAAAAGGTTAAAGTCATTTTCATTGTTGGATTTCAGATAGCTTTTGTTAATACATTGGACAGAACCATAAAAGTCTTTCAGCTATTTTCAAAAACTTTGGGAAGTTATTAGAATTTCCCCATAGAAAATTATAAAAAAGTCTATCATAAAAGATAAACTTAACTTTAATTCTATTCAATTTAATATATGATATTTTGGTATGATGCTTACCAAAATAAATGATTTTGGTGAATGGAAGTAAATGCTTGCGATTTCCATGAAATAAACTGGTATAATGTTTTTAGTTCTTAGATATCATAAATGATCTACAAATAATAAATAATCTACATCTATTTATGAGAAACAGCAGAAAAAAATTCTTTTTTTAACGAAAATATCATCTTTCTATCTAGACGGAAATATTTATTATTTTTCCTTTCAGTTTTACCACTTTAAAACATTTTATAAATGAATGTGCAGAAAATGCTTATAATATTTTAGAATAAATATTCCATCTACGCAATACAGTTTTAGTTTTTTTCTCTGCACTGTAAAATGTTAAAGCAAGTCTAATATTAAACTATGAAAAATGAATTTTCGTATTGGGGCAGAATATGAATGTAGTAATTGAAAAATATTTCTGAATTTTGTATGATCAAGACTGTTTTGAAATGGCCTTAAATTATCGTTTTGTGGAGATTAACTTTAATCTGGTGTCTAGACTATATTCTCTAGTTTTCAGCTTTTTAAGATACAAAATCCTTTGATATAAATTTTTTTAGAAAATATTTTGGCACATCAATCCTATAGAAATTTTTAATTCAAACAAAAACAAATATATAAACAATAATAATATGAATGGAGTATAACATTTTACAGGAAATATTGATTTTAAAGGCAGCTGTGAATATTCTCATGCATTTTAAATACGGACTTTATCTTCAAGACATAATTGAAATTTCACATTATTCAAGTACTTCTATATTTAATTTTTTTACAGGCAAATATTTATCAGATTTACTATCTTACGAAAACATATCTTAACAGAACATTCTACAAGTTTCAATTGGAATTGTGTCAAACTGTAAGGTAAGAAAGTATAAAAAGTTTTGTAGCAGGAAATTGTTACTTTAATTTAAATCTCTTAAATACAATATTTTCGTTTAGAATGGTTAAAATTTGATCGGAATTTTATTATAATGATACATAGCTTATTTTACAAACAATTCGTTAACTTTTGTGTTACAACACATAGTTATATACGAATAAATTGTAACAGTACTGTTTTACAGCACATAATCTCATACAAAAATCGCTGTATACAATTTATTATTTGTTAATCTTGTATAATGATTCTTTGTTTGTTGTGCAATGAAGCAAGAATAAATAGCAAGAGTCAGAATAAATAAAGCAAGAATAAATAGCAACTTTTTAGCAAGAAAAAATAAATGCAATATTATACAAAATATATGAAAAGGGAAAGATATTGACATTCGAGATTATTACATTTCATGACTATGTTTTCCAGAAGTAGTATAAATAATCATTTAGTGATATCTTTAATGTTACGAGAAGTTAAGAGGATATTTCCTCTCTTTTGGCTTATATCGTTTTTATATATGCAAAAATCTTAAATTCTGTTTTTTCATCCAGCAAGTAAGGCATATTTTTTAATTATTTAAATTCGTTGATTTATTGATGAGTCAATAAAAAGATTAGATTGTAGTCCCTTTAATAGTAGATTGTAGCACAAATTAATAAGCTGATGTCTGCAACCTTTATCATTTTTTGTGAACTCTATGGATTGAGAAAATCCCACAGTAATGAAGTCGAATAAACTAGAAATGATATTTTTAAAAACGTTTTTAAAACTATGCCAGTGTACATAATATTTTCTTCCACAGCTTTTTAAAATTAATTTTTGAATATCGTTAACAAGATTACCACCCATCTAGATAGGAATATCCTCTAGTATATAAAAGACTGTTTAAAAGTGCCCGGATAATCTATAGAGAGATAAATAAACTAATTTGAAGCATAAATTATTGGATCGAAACTTTTTCATTTAGATGATAGATGGTACTGTTATGTTCATGATTAATCATATAAACGCATTATACACGAGGAAAATTTACATTTGAACAAAACTCTGATGAGGAATGCATATGATCCCTTTTATTAACAAGTTCCCTGCCACCACCCTCCCCTGATATCAGGACCATTTATCTAATGAGATGCCCCCTTCTTTGCTATCTTTTAACTGTAGTAGAGAAGGTATCATCTAATAACATAGATGGTTTAGTCCTAGAAAAGTAAGCAATCTACGAATTATCTCGTAGTTGGCAATCAATGTGTTAAGCACATGAAGATCAAAATCAAATTCCTCATTCATTAAAAAAGAACTGTCTTCCCCATAAACTTCGGGAGGAAATAATGTATCAGGAACACATTAATATGTACAAATACTTGCTGTGAAATCACAGGGAAAATTAGTTGTAAGTTTCATTTGGTTTACTTTGCACTTTTTCTTTTCAAATATTTCTTCAGCAGCGTCAAAGCAGAAAATTAAACATAAATCAAATTGCAAAAATGTTCCTTATGTTTAATATTTAGCCAAATATTTTCTTCGCAACCCTTGCATGTAATTTGAGTTATTTATCCCTTCTAATTACATTTCTCTTGTATTTGTTTAAAATTCCTACTTAAAATGTTAAAATTAATTGGCATTGAGATTTAGTTTTCAAAGGCACACAAAACCAAAATAAGCTCCTGCAAATAATATTAATGTGGTGTGACTTTACAGCTACCGAATTTATTTCAAGACGCACGGAACTTTATACTCCAAATTTATCAGGGAAGAAACGCGAGACAGCGAAGGAGTGCAGAAGTATTTACTGTAGGATTAACGGTCACAGCAAGTAATAAAGTTCCGAGAGAAAGTTATTTACTTAGATTTCTCCTCACCTTGTACAAGAAGTAAAACACAATAAATACATTACTTGGAAAAGATTTCCAGGATGAAATTAGATGCTGTTTTTAAAGGAAATGAATTAATTATTTCTTTGGTAATTGAAATCCGGGCCTTTCAAAACTTGCATTCCATTTATTTCTAAATGAATGTTTACACATTTGGGATTTTATTGATATGCTATTTTGTGGGTGAACTTCAGAATTGAATAAATACCTGAAATGATTACAAATTAAGCTGTTATCCTGTAGTTAAGATAAAATTTAATTTACTTATTAAAGGATATTTTCTTTTATTATTAAAATGAAGCATATCTTAGAAAATTTAGGTATGTTTATTCATCAAATAATAATAGATTTTAAGAAATGTATCAATTTAATAGTTTGAAAAGACAAAGTTTTGTATTCTAAATCAACTATAAATTGCTATTAAATTTCAATTTTAATGAAAAAATTTTACAACAGACGCTGAATGGAATTATATATATATATGAAATTTAAATGTTTCTTCTTTTACAGACATAGTGCAATTTTAAATGCATCCTACAAATATAATAAAATATTCTCATTCTATTATTTTAAGCAAACAGTGTTAGAGTCGCCATCAAAAAAAGCCAATTATATATTGCTTGAAAAAATTATATATCCAATTTATAAAGCTTTCTGTTTCATTGGAATAATGGAGTCGGTTGATTGAATGATTCTCATCGAGGTAGGCAGTTGATATTTTTTAAGATTATCTAAAATTACAGCATTTATAATTCAAAACTCCTTTAGTTCTAATCAAAAAATTGTTGAACTTTTCAAAAAAATAATAATATGCTAATTACTATTAATATTATTTGCAGACTAATAAAATTTTAGGTTCCTAAGTGTTTTAACTGAATCAACATAAAATGTAAATTTTATACAACATTAAAAGTAGCTGCTAAATGTTTTTTGCTGGTAGAATTAAATACTGATTTCTATCAGATTAGAAATGTGATAATGGATCACATTTAGAGTGATCACTAGAAGAAACACTACAGAAACACAAAATATAAAAGTCTAAATATTATATCGAATCCTCTTCGATGATGTAGGGTAATGTTATTTATGTATAACAAGATATACAATGTATAACAAGATGCCCTTAAAAATGTGTGAAGTTTAGAAATTCCAAAATAATAATAATAGCTTTAATGTCATATGATCATATTAGTGATTTGCATTAAAAATATAGCTCATGTCTTTTTGAATTTCTTCCAAAAAATGCAATAACTGGAAAATTTTCAAACAATGCGATTATTTTAACATATTGTCTCCTTTTATTCTGCTGAAATTTGCAAATAATGTCCTTAAAGATTACAAAAATCAGAAAAAAAGATACAAACGGTTTTTAATTTAGGAGCATTCTATGTTTTTAAAATGACATGAGAGCAAGAATGGAATCACTGTGCTTATTAAAAACAGATCGATTGGTTTCCCATGGCACAAAGACCAATACTGGCCAAGCTGTTATTGAAAAAAGAAAAAAAAATGTGCATGATTTTCGAGGCATGGGTATGCATTTTGTATTAATATTAATCTTTTGGCTCAAATGAATGTTCAAGTTCTGTAAATATATCGTAAGTAAGTTTTTCTAATCCTCCATTCCAGAATTGAGAGATGATTCGTAAATCTTAGGATGTTTATAATTTTTATGGTATTTGAAATACTTTAGAAGGAAAATTGTTTGAAGAAACTTGGTAATCTACAATTTATAATGCACGGAGAAAATGAATGATAATATAAAAAATCCACTTTTTTCAATACATCTACCTTTTTATTGGTATTATTTTGTAAATTGAAATTATAACATATTCTTTGTTAAAAGACAAGGATTGGAAATGTTATAAAAAATAACAATATGTGAATGTTGAAATCCAATCAAATGCTGTAGATGCAAGAAAGTCTGATTAATAATGGCATTTAATATTTCCTGGTGAATTTCTTGGGTATGCCTATAAAAGTTGATTCTTAAATTAATAAAAGAATATTATAAACGAGGTGTATTAAATGTCCTCAGAATGAGAAATCGACAAGATTGAAATCAGGTGAACGAAATATCCAAGCATTTTGGCCATTTTGGTAAACTGCGTGCTTGGTTAACTGGTAGATCGCATTTTACATACCAGTTAACAATGCGATCTTCAACTAAAGTTTTGTGGAGCAGGTATTTAGCAGTTTGAGTATTATAAAGAGGAACTTTAACTTGAATAAATATTTTCGAAACCGGGCATTTTCTTTCTTTTAAAAGACGAATAACATTACTTTCTAGGTTTTTACCGTAATTAGTTCCTAATTTAAAAGAAGAAATGGTGAATGAAAAGTCGGCTAATCATACTACATCAAACTGTGAACAATTCTGGATGCATCTGCAAAAATGCCATGCCAGTGACATAGGCTTGTCTGCTGATTTATCCAAATAAAATTAAATGAATTGCATCGATCCATAAACTCCTTCAAATCAATGATTCAACTCCATAAAATTTGGGATGAAAAAAATGACAAAATTAGTTCTTTGTGGCAAATGGCCTTGTTGCAAATGCTACAAAATTTTATATGAATACCATTATAATGGAAATATATATAATAGAGCACGGTAGCCCGTGATATCGATAAGGATCTGAGCATCTCTACCATTTACATGTTGCTGATCAACTAATTCTGAAACAATTGCTTGCCTAATTTTTCCTCTCTAGTTCCATGAAGTAAGTACTTTACCTGTAGCTACAAATCTAAATGTCAATTTCTTTAATAAAAATAGAAGAGACTGATAAACATGTAATTCCTTCTTTTACACAAATCTTTTAGTTGAAGATATTCTTTCAAAACAAATATGTAATTGCTCTTCTTGTGGGAAAACGTTTAATAACAGATTGGATAATATCTCCTATGAGGTCATAACTAGATATAGATATTTATATTATTTTTATAAGTAAGATACTTTTTAATAGATGTGGTAGTTACTTCGACATAATTAAGGAAGAAAAAAAATTGGTTACAATGCCGCCTAAAATATATACTATTATAAAAATTTAAAATTAGTATATATGCCTATTATAGGCATCGAGTATAGGATGATTAAAGTTTTCAAGCTGTAAATATTATAACTGCTAAATTTCTTCAGCATATTCTAAATAGGTTTCTGTACTAATCTTTGAAATACCATCATATATTTAATAAATTATACAAGTAGTAAGAACAAACTCACTTTAAAAAATGAGATTGCTTTTATAATACATAAATGATCCTCTACATATTAAATTCCGCCCTTACATATTTTAGATTGTAACATGTATAATCCTAATATATATCTAATACTATAATACGAGGAATGGTTGCCAAATCGAAAATCGCCCCAGAATTAATAAACACCAGTAAACTTGGGGGTCTGGGGTTTTTGGCCACGAGGAATCGATTGGCACCGGTTTTGAAGCGCTACGGTTGAGCAGTTCGGAGTTACAGATAGGATATTTTCAAACTTTATTAGTTCGCCATAATGGCTACTTAAATTTTCAAGCGGTAACGTGCTGCCATCTATAGCCAATATGGCGAACTAATAAAGTTTTATGTTTATGCTGTTATAGGTTTATAATATGTTTCTTATGTATGTATATATGTTTGGTTTTTCTAAATAAATTTGTCAAAAATATTGAGCTTCAACACACTTCAATCTTTACCTTTACTTTACCTTTGTATAGAATAGTTCCCTTTCCAAACTCTAAATTTGTTTAGAATAGTTTACAATGGTGCACTTTAATCGGTTATCTTTTCACCAATGGTTTCACAAATTTTCTTATTGCATGGATTGTTCTGATAAATCACAATTGAAAATTTAAAACTTCAAGTTAGCTTCGATACCTGTTTTTTCCGAGCAAAGCTCGGTCACCCGCTGGTATAAAGTAAAACGACTTTAGGGGCTGTATATCTAATACATTTTAGCAATTAGTGTTAACTAAAATAACCGATTAATCAATATATATATATCAACAACTGTATCATTTAAACGCTAAATAACTTTAGCAATTGATTAATATTCTAACATAAGGATAATTTTAAAAAAAATATATCACAGTTTTGAATCGAATATTTAATTTTGAAAAATATTTATAACATAATTAAGTCAAATATTAAAATCAGATCGTAAAAAAGTGCTAGTTTCATTTCAAATCGTACTTGATGCTTTGCATCGTGGTTATTTTCGTATTGGTGTCTATATTTTTTCTACAATGAGTACACTTAATTAAATCATTTTTTCTAAGAAACATAAATAGGCTTGAACATTATTTTACTAATTAATAATTTTTTTCAGGTTAAATCTGTCAATGAAATAGCTTCAACTTCATCATTTTATCAATTAATCTGAAAGAATTAAATCCGAATATCCCGAATTAAATATAAATTAAGACACAAAATTAATAATTCCATCTTTTAAATTCCTTTTTTACTTACATCGATTTCTGAAACGGACGAAGAAAAATAACCTCATCCATTTCTCATTTTCATCCGATAGCTTGCGCAGCATTTTGTATTAAATTAAGCTTCCAATTACCCTAATATTGGAAATGGAGTTTTAAATAAACGAACACGATTTAAAAAAATGTTATCTTCCATTTGAGTAATCTCTTGCAGTATCTTTCAAAGCATCTCTTCCCAGAAGTCGATAACTGGGACCGGAAATGTCCCAACAAATTAAAATACCCCTTTCCCGCGGACCCTTACCTCTCAACTCAACGCATCGGGACAAGTATTCCAACCGTGGATCAATGGTGCATTCCACCATGTTTTACAAAATTACGCAAGGAAGGTTCTAATTTTAAAATCCTCATTACCAAGTTAAAGGGCTTAAAGAGAATGTAACGCAGCGTATAAATTAAGTCACCCATGTATATATTTATACCCTCTTTCTCTCTCTTCCTTTTTGCCCTTAATAATGTAGCACCCCTTTTGCTTCTAATGGCACCTCCCGAGCTGGCTTGCTGCTCTTGACTTAATTTATTATCTGATACTATGCAGCATTTGCAGAAGAAGACTCGAATTGACTTATTTCCCCTCGTACGTGCTGCAGATGTACTTGTCTGGTTGCGGGTTGTTAGCTAACTTCTCCTTAATTCTAGTGTTTTCTTGTCTACTTTGTGGTTAAAGATGGATGTTTGTGGTATAAATTTGCAAACGCGGTACTGTCATGGAATAATGATACATTTCTGACTCTAAATGATGCTTATACATGCTAAAGAATTTATAAGAATGGATACAAAAATGTGGAATTTTTCATAGGAAAGCAGGAATATTTCTTTTATACAAAATCTTAATTTGCCGAATTTTGCAAAATAAATAAAGAACTGAATTTTCCCCAATCAACAACCAACATTTTAGATTTTCCTTTTTGTTTAGTATGAACATTCAATATTATGTTAATGGTAATCACTATTACTTGTTAAAAAAGAAAATAGAATAAGTTATTGACTGTCTCTAAAAATAATGTAGTATTTTTATTGTTCTGTTGATTTTCAAGTGATATACATACACTTTTATTAAAAACTGAGATTAAACTAAATCGATGTTTGCAATTATATGTTATACTAAAGTGAGAAATTATGTTTGAAAAATATTTTTTTATTTATTTTAATTGCACATAATATAAATATTTGAACTGAGGCAAGATTTACTTCTTCATATACAATTTCGTCGTACTTTTAAATTTTTAATCTGCAATCAAATAAAAGTATTATTTAAAATACAGAAATCACTTACAAAAGTTTTAATACCTCACGCGCAAAAATGTATTATAAGAATTAAAATTTTAATGAATATCTCAAAATGGATGTGCTGAATTAGGAAGTTAAATAAAGTGATAAGTCAAAGAAAAATAATACTTGCATTCTTTTCAGAAAACAACAGAACAAATTAAATGTTCGTGAGCATAAAAAGTAAAATTTTTTTGATAAATGCATGAAAAATAGGATGTTGCCAGAAGAGATGAAAAATCAGCATTTCTGTGTTACCGTAAGGAGTACATTACGGTGTATGAATTTGTCTATACAATACAATTGCATAATTTCTGCAGTTTTTGTCAATGCAGCCTTAATTTGTTGTATAGAATTTTTTTTACCTGTATCGCAATAATCTGTACTTGGATTGAGCTCATATCTGTCTAAATACAAAAATAGTTGGTAATATTATGAAATCAAATTTCAAATTTCAAAATCCAATACGTTAAATGCTCTTCATCTAGAGTGTTCTTACTTAAAATCCTTTTGCGTTTAAACTCTTTCATTAATATTATTTTGATCACATAGATTATTTGATTTTTATAAATAATTCTTCCTAACTGATTGTTTTCACTTTGGTTTATTCAAATACCATAAAATACAGTATTTAGATGAAGATGTAAAATTTTATATTGTTTTTAAAAGACTCGGCAATGTTTAATTTAAGTAAATACAATTAATAAGTTTTGCTCATATATGTGATTATTGGAAATATTCAGTTAAATAAAATATAGTACTTTATGTTTTCATCATTTCTAACCATTTGTAATGAGATAAATAAAACAGTTTACTTGAACTCAATAAATTATTTCAGTACAATTGTTAACGGTTGAGATTTAAATTTTTGCATTTTTCATATCAGAACATTTAACAGAAGAACTGGAATATCATAAATGTTCTTTAAGTGACATATAAAAGCACTATTTCTTTACAAGAAGCAATTAAATAAACTTTAAAAGAGGCGCTGGTTTTGAAAATAAAAAGCACCCGTTTGAAGAAGTAAATAAAATTTAGCTTTTAGGAAGAAATGTTAAACGGAGAAATCTTCTTTTTAGTATGAAAAGAAAAATAGAACCAAAAAAAAAACTGAGGGCATACATATTTTATGATTTTTGGAATAAGCACAAAGTTTGAACTACTAAGTGGAAGAAACAATTTTTTAGCGTAAAAATAGATTCAAATCTCTGTAATTCGGTTAGCCTTTTAAGCCGTAATAATTTAAAAGTACTCTATGAATTTTATATCAACATAAAATAAGAAAATGAATATTTTATCAATGTAACCATAATCTACTTGTGTCCCAGGAAAGGTTTTGCTTTTAGAGAGTTGGGCTTTAAATATGGCAGAAAAGTTTGATTTTTTGCTTTCTTCTGTGGTCTATGTTTTAAATAATTGGGAATCGACTATATATATATGCACGCATACCAGGCAAGTTCCTTTTGCTTGAAATAAAATACGGTTTTTCGTAAGGTATTTTTTATGTTAATAGTTGCGGTTAGAAATTTTATTGCTATAAAATCAATGAACGGGTAAGCCTGAACACTGATTTCATCAAAATTACAAAATAATCGTAAATTAAATAAAAAGAGTTTAAAAATATTGATAAGAGCTGCATAAATTACCCCTGGCTCCAGAAAGTGGAAGTTAATGTCACCAGAGTATAATGTTCTTTTATTCATTTTCTATTTCATTATAATTGAACTAATATTTATTATTGTATTAATTCTCAAAAAAATTGTTTTTATAAGTGAATTTGTTCTTTCGAACTTTTTTAGAAAATTGTTCAATATTTTCATTTTCTTCTAATGAATAATGAATCCCACATATATTCATGATTTTACAGGATTAAGATTTTAAATTTTTTTGTTGCTAGTAGTTAAAGGTATAAAAGGAAATATTATTTAAAGATGGAATTTTTTTTTTAAATTGTTATTTCGATAAATGTTATGAATAGAAATTTAAAAAATTCAAAGAAATTTAAATTTACTATGTAGATAAATTTCGGATAATAGAAATTTACGAAAAATCGTTTTTTTAATTGAATATTTAACTTTTGTACCAAAATATTCATATTCCTATGTGCTTCTTTTGATTAATATATTAATCCATCATCGACTTCTCAAATATATATTTTTATTGGATAGTTTTAAGCACTTTAGAATAAACAGTCTTTAATATAAAGTTTTCTTTCTTTTAGTCTTAAAAATCACAGGTTTCAAAGATTTCTAAAAATTAAAAAAGAAAAGTAGGGACTATAATATAGCAGAACACCATTTTGTTGTTAAACCGTTAGAATGATAATAAAATCTAAATTTTATTAAATTTGATTTCAGAGAAAATTTATATTTTCTACTACTTTATTATCTAATAAGTACTCATAATTTTTTTAAAGAATTAAAAAAATTAAAAATATTGATTCATTATTAATGTTTGGTGATATTTTCATCTTCCCTTTAAGCAAAATATTTTTTTTTTCACAATTTTCCTTTTATAACATGAATTGGAAAAAGCAGCAAAGATCACTGAAAGGATGAAAAACAGAAAACAAAAACAACTATTTTGAGGCACAACATTTCAAAACCAATTGCTGTTAATATATATTACGTGTTACAAGATATTTATTTTAAAAATTATTTCAATAATAGAAACGCAACATTTTTATTGCTAGTGGAATATGAAAATTGTTTGATGAAATCAGTAATTCTTCTGAAAGAAAAATGGCTGTTCAACAACAAAAGATTGTTAGTTTATCAAGGAAACTTGTATAAATAAATAAGGAAAAGTACATAGGAAAAACATTATCAGGCATTTTGATTTCGGATTGCTGCTATTTTGAGACTTAATGACGTCAATATTTGTTTCATTCAAACCAGAGTAAATATTTATTTTTGAAAAAGGAAAGAATACACATTACTATTTTGTGTACGGAAGAAATGAATAATAAATGTTACATTTCAGGTTAATTCAAAATACTAAATTAAATTTCATTCAAATGCAATTTCATAAATAATACGTTTATAATATTTCGAGAAAATGGATAAAGTAAATTGCTAATGAATATATTTAAAAAATCAAAACGGAGAAAGCAATAATATTTTTTTCTAGAACCGTGTATTTTCTGGTGATTCCATATTTTCGAAAAAAAAATTATTCCCGAATTAATAACAAAAATTATTACATTTGCAAATACTAATAAAAATTAAGAAAAGATAACAAATTATTTAAATAAATTCAAGCATCTCTTATATTTCATTATCAATGAAATGAAAGTAGAGTTTTTAGCTATACTTGCGTTAAGAGTACTGAAACCAGAAGAAAAAGTTATGAATTATATTATTACATTTTTGGTCATATTAATATAGAATTAAAATACAATGTATTTACAAATTGCATATATGAAATAGTCATAACCTACTTATTTTAAAACATAAACAACAACAACTTATTCATCATCAGGAAAATATATTTGGATTAAGTAAAATTATTTTTTTTCTTCATTGTTCTGTTAAGACAATTAGTAAACTCATAGGTACAAAGGTTTCCTTTACGCATACATTAATATTTGTGTTGATAAAAATTAAAGAATTACAGGAATATTTTTTATGAATATATCAATAAAATTTAGGAATTGTGCAAATTTCTGCTATTATATTTATTTATAGGCATTAAGGCCTAGTTAAAATATAGCATATATCACTTGTTGTGTCCAGTATAATAATAGCAAATAAATTAATAAATGAAATAATTAGAAAAAAAGTAAAATGAAACTTAATAATAAAGTAAACTTTGTCTTTAAATTTGAGAATAATGATAATTATCCTTCGGAAAATGAATTCCAGTGTCCTAGTTTGAATTCATTAAAATTACAAAGGCTAAAGTAATTGAAAGTAATTGAATTGAAACTGAAAAGTTTTTGTCACTTTTGGATACGATCAGAAGTATTTCATGAATGTTGAGCAAAAACATAATCGGATATGTAACATTCTTGTAATATATATTTGGATTGCCCATTACAAAGCATCTTAGAACTTAGAATTACTCTTGATTCAATGTCTTCCTCATATTTTATTCTCTTTTTCATCCTTTTTGTTCTACAGTTAATATTCAACTTTAATTTAACACTTTTATTTATTCAGATTCTATGTAATGCATAGGCCTCCTGAGGGTAGACTTTTCAGATTGCCATGTTTAACCGAACTTTCTCACCTAAATAAAAGTTTTGTACTAGTCACGTGTTTGGCGAAGAGATTGCTTTTTCTATTTGAAATTTTTCAGCGAAGTTGAGTTGTCATTTAGCTGGCCACCTGAAGACTCTGACACGACATTTATTGCCTTTCGCATCAGTCTTTAAATTTGTAAGAGAGCCTTACTTTTAGTGGTTTGCAAAAGAGATTCGAAATGTCTGGTAGTTTGAAAAATCAGGGAGTCGATGTGGAATGGTGTTCAATTGCTCAATAAAATACCGCATTGAATTTGCATGTAATGAATACAATTTTATTTTGATATAAATCTAATGTGTACATTTATTTGGGATTTTCTTCAATATGAAACATTTTTCTTATACAGTATCATAAAATTATTTCTCAAACTCAGGAACAAGAAATTTAGTTCTTGAAGTAAAAAAATTAATTAATTTTTTTCTAATTTTTCCATGAGGTAAATTCATTTGATTTAATAAAATATTTTTAAAGTTTTTTGTACAATTTATAGAACAGGTAAAACCGATTTGAATTCACAATATCAAGGAAATGGTTTGTAAGAATCTTTTATAGTTATTAACTTCATCAGTATAAATTATATATTTTGCCCTGTGCCTTTAATTTTATTTTACCTCATTGATTCATAGTCCTCAACTATTATAGTCAATATTTACTAAACATCTTGCAAATTTCAGATTTAAAACATTATTTTTAATGCCTTTAAAATTAATAACATTTCGTATTAATCGCCTTTTTTTTTCTTAATATCATACTATAAGCTTATTATAGAAAAATTTAGATTATGTACTTTTTCCTAATTTATGTATGGTAAACTCTCCTGCCACTTCATCATTAAAATGAATTTATTCTTCTGTGCTTTTTAGTAAAAGAAAGGGGAGAAATTAATCTCACATCAAAACCCATACTTATGATAGACGCCACTGTTTCTGCTTGTTTTTATCTTTTCTAAATTGAGGTAAGCAAATGCTTTTAAGTCCAACGAATAGCAAATGCATGTAAGTCCGACAATTCTTATGTTTAATCACTTAAGAAGTTTTAAAACTCCCAACACAATTTATTGCTAAAATACTAATGTCTGCTAAATACAATTTTTATTCTCTAATTTGGTGCAGATATTTAAAGACTATTTTAAGCTATTAACAAAAATTCGGGCATGATAAGTCATTGAGTTTAGGTTCATACTGGCATTTTTAAAAGATTATTTTAAAGGTTTAATTATGGCAAGGAGATGTCAATTTAATTTCTCTGATTTCAGATAATAATACTTTCTCATTAAATATATGATGTAATAGGCATATTAATACAAAATACCGCTAAAACTGAATTATACTATTATAAATTTAGATGATGATCAAGTAAGTAATTTTCACATTGGCATGTGGGCATAATAAAAGATGTCATAATGCATATAAGTAAACATAAATTTACAAAATATATTTAATTGTGTTTATATATTTAATAAAAATATGTTTTACCTGCTACCAGTTTTATGATTCACATTCATATCAATTCTGATTCAGAAATATTATTGTTCTAATTTATCAAAATGTTTGAACAAATTTCCAAACATTTATTTATGTTTAGGTGTTGAACCTAAATTTAAGGCAACAATGAAACCTAATTGATATCTGCATATTAAGGAGTTTAAGAAAGATAAAAATTGACATTCAGAACAGCTGACCGGAAAAAACTGTTGATAGGTTTTAAAAATCATTCATCCGAAGCTGGTTTGATCAAATACAATACATTACAGTATGGAACTTATCTAGCGAAATAAGATTTTATTGAACAAAATACAATAGGAAAAAATCATAGAAAAGTGTATATACTTGCGCATTGAATTATATGCAATAGAATTTAAAGAGTATAAAAAACATAGAACAAAACTGAAGCATACAGTTATAAAATTGTACTAGTTTTAAAAGACATTGTATAATATAAATGACTGTACACGTAAATCAAAATATTCACTTTTATTCAACATAACAAATGTGAAAATGAAAATGATTGAAAAAAAATAAAAGCAAATTAACTTTAATATTTTTAGAATCGCATAAGTGATAATTGTAGTTTAATTGGGAAACACATTTAATGTCCCGACATAAAAAATAAAATTTGATACAAATTTATGTTGAAATATTAATTTTAAAAATATATAAAAAGTTACATTTAAAAAATAGTAATATAACTATTAAATTGTCAATTCTTGCATTTTAATGTGGTACAAAGGTAACTATTTAGTGATGGAATATCTAGAAGTTTTGGTGATAAAAAAATAATATCTATTTTCCCTCATTTCAATCCTTTAACAAAGGTTTGAAGGTTTCTAATAGCAAATGTAAAAAACAGTTTTTAATAGCGTTATAATTTCTTTGTTGTCAAGAATTGTGCCACATCAGCCGAATTCTGTTTAAATCAGTAATGTTTGGAATTGTTTAACACTTAAAGAAACAAATAATTGAATTTTAAATTTTGAATGTACATATTATTACTGCATGAAAATAATGTGATTTTATATAATTAATGGCAATTTTTCTTAATAAATTATTGCATAGATAGATTCGTGCATCTTTTTTTTCTTTTTAAATACATAATAAATACATAACGCAATGAAAAAGATAAAAATTATATATTTGGAAGTATAATAGCATTTGTATATTAAATAAAGAGAAATTATATAACGATTTAGAATATTCCGTTAATTTTTCGCTGTTGATCAGAACTACGGTAAAAGATCAGGTCCATTCAATCAGCCATATTCTCCATTAATAGTAAACACTCCCTCTCTTTTTGTACGAGTTTGATATCTGGGAGGCGGAGTAAACAGGTAAACAGAAAATCTTGGATTTTTCTCCCTGAGACAGACGCAAGTCTCGGTAGGAGAGGAAACAGCTCCCATACATATCTCGTGTCTCTCATTAACAAGTCAACTAGAAGAAAAAATATACACTGATGGAAGAAAATTCCAACACCAAAAAAAATTATTGTACAGTTATGAAATTTTAGGAATACATTTGTCTAGGTAACATATTTAATTGATTAAAGTTTCAAGATCACAGGTAGAGCCATTGGCGAGAAGAGCCATTTCAAATATGAAATGTTGGTACATTAGTAACCGGTGTAACAGTTGGAATTTTGAATGCAAGCATGCAAACGTGCATGCATTGTGTCGTACAGGTGTCTGATATCAGTTTGTGAGATGGAGTTCCATGTCTGTTGCACTTTGGTGAACAATGCATGGACGGTTATGCTGGTTGTGGATGACGCTGGAGTTGTCGTCCTATGATGTCCCATACGTGCTCGATTGGAGACAGATCTGGTGATCTAACAGGCCAAGCAACATGTCGACACTCTCTAGAGCATGTTGGGTTACAGCAGCGGTATGAGGGCGAGCGTGATCGTGTTGGAAAACACCCCCTTGAATGCTGTTCATGAATGGCAGTACAACAGGTTGTATCTCTAGACGGACGTACAAATTTGCAGTCAGGGTGCGTGGGATAACAACGAGAGTGCTCCTGCTGTCATACAAAATCGCTCCCCAGCCATAACTCCAGGAGTAGGCCCTGTGTGTCTATGCCGCAGACAGGTCACTAGCAGGCGTTCACCTGGCCTCCTTTTAACCAACAAACGGCTATCACTGCGATCAAGGCAGAACCGGCTTTCATCAGAAAACACAACAGATCTCTACTCCGTCCTTTTATGAGCTCTAGCTTGACACCACTCACGTCGCAAACGGCAGTGGTTTGGAGTCAGTGGAATGCACTGTACAGGGCGTCTGGCTCGGAGCTGTTCTTGAAGTAACCGATTTGTAACAGTTCGTTGTGTCACTGTGTTGCCAACTGCAGCTCGAATTTCAGCTGCAGACGCAGCACGATTAGCTACAGCCATACGCCGAATACGACGGTCTTCCCTCTCCGTAGTACCACGTGGCCGCCCGGAACCTGGTCTTCTTGAGGCAGTACCTTCCCTTGATCACTGCCACCAATACTCATACACAGTGGATACATTCCTGCCAAGTCTTTCAGCAATATCGCGGAAAGAAAACCCACCTTCTTGTAGCCCTACAACACGATCTCGCTCAAACTCAGTGAGCTGTTGATAATGGCTTCTTCGTCCTCTCAGAGGCATCCTTGACTAACATTAGCCCACTACGTCAAATCTCAACTGTAAATAACGATCACGAACTTTACAGCGCTTATTTAAAGCAAACCTCATTTACATGTTCATAGTGTCGTTACTAGCGCCACACTTACGCGCGTAGCTCGAAATTTGAATCGACGTCATCTTTCAGATGTATAAACACGCCTACCAAATTTCGTTTATCTAGCACAGATCCTTCCTACTGTTGGGATTTTTTTTCCATCTGTATATTAAAAAAGTATATTTTATTCATCATGTATCGACATTACATTTAGATGATATTTAGGATAATTAATATAAATACGAAATATATTAATAAAGGAGGCTGACATTCAGTAATAAGATCATAAAAATAAATAAATAATGTTCATAAACAATTTGCTTTTACTCAAATCGAAAAAAATACTAGCTCAGTTATGCACAAAATAAATTACGATCTAAGGGGAAATGAAGGAAATACTAACAGTTCAAAAAACATTTGTTGAAGCAATCTAATTAGGAAATAACTATTAAATACATTATGAACGTATTTATGAAAACCGCATGATTTCCGAATGTGTTTTAATTTGATAAAAGCTTTAATTACTTTATTTTTCTCATTTTTTATTATTCTTTTTATCTTTTTCATATTATTCATTAAAAGGGAAATTTTTTTACTGGTTGTGTTGAATCTCAATAGATTTTTGTAATAATATAGGATGTTACATGCATTAAATTTTTTTTGAAAAACTAATTAAATTTTTTTTTATATTATTCCTTTTAATGATACAGGAGACCTTAACTTATTGATTAAAATAACAATTCCTATTGATTTAAATAACAATTTCTTATTAGTTTATTATTGATTTAAATAACAATTCTGCAATCATTATACTCGTGACACCAATAGTGGGGTCGTCTGTAAGTTAATTGTTATGAATTATTATGATTCTCTATATCAATACATGTACATACTGGAATTGATGGCATTTCGTAAATCTCCATATTAATTTATAAGTTTATTTCTCAAATAGTTAAAGAAATAAATCTCTCAACTTATTAAAATAATTAGTTTTAATATTGTGACTTTTTGAAATAAAATTATAAGAAATTTAAATTAATATATATTAATTATATATATTATATATTAATTTAAATTATATATATATATATATATATATATACACATTAATTACCAACTACAAAAATATAAGGATTTTGGTTTATGAAATGTAAATAACAATTTTTGTTCTGTGTTTAAGTATTCTCAAGTTAATTTATATTAAATTTGTTAGATTTCCGGATAAATTAATCCGAAATTAGCAAAGCTGTGCAG
>JAPMOQ010020855.1:6382867-6459625 GCA_026543055.1 Argiope trifasciata
GGAAAAACCCAAAGACTGACTCAAAAGTTCGGATCATTGTCTAACAAAATTAATTTTTCTATTTTTGTAAATGAACAAGAATCCGACAGTTTTGAATTACGATTGAATTTATCTTAAATTTTAAATAATATAATCAATTCATTTATCATTATTTTTTCGATAAGACATTTCTTTAAATAATGAAAAGTAGAAGCTTTAGAAATTTCTTGTACAAAACAAATGGTGAGGCAACTTTTTACTCAAATATGCGCAACTGTTATTTGTTTTATTGAAAGTCACAAATAAAATTACAATATTCTTAATTTTTTTACGAAAAAACTTATACGCATTTATGATTGCTTGTTTGTTTTTTAAATTTTATTTAGTACTTAGTTTAAAACATGAGTTTCTGATGTTAATTGATATTCGGTAAGCAGCCATTGTTAATAAGAAATTATCTAAGAAAAATGCTGGTATGTTATAATAAAACAAAAACAGTTAGAAAAATAAGAAATTTTAGATCAGTTGTTTTGAGATGGGCGATGAAAACATTTCAATTCAGAATTGACTTCAAACGGAGTGATATAGAGAAATTAAATGAGTGTTTAAAGTTCATGCATGTAATATGATAGAATTGTGAAATGAATTTTTATAATTTTTTAATCTATTGAAATTTTTAAAGTCAAGAATTTTTTCTATCATTTATTTTTATCTTTCATCTAGAATCTTATTATTCACATATCGAGTTCCTGTGATAGGTATGCACTAGAATGCATATGTATTTCATGCAAGGATGAAAATTTACTTGATATAGATGAATGAGAATCAGCCTTATTTGTTAGGAAGATGCAACATGATGTTTGTGCTAATTATTGTTTGACACTGGAATACGTCCTGAGTAACAGGTGTAGTTTTAAATGTTACGAGTCGTACAATACATTTCAAATCATAGATTTTATACATAATTTCGGCGAACATAATGAAAGAAGTTTTTATACTACTAACAGAAAGTGACTACGTTGCAAAGTCATTTTTTTGTGAGAATATGATTTTTCCTTATATTTTTAATGTTTCAGCAGTTTTGGGTAGGAAACCCTTTAAGGATTTTTGGAAGGGTTTATGATTGGTTTCTCTATTTGCACCTATTCATATTTCAATGCTATTTTACATCTTTAAATTTTGTTTTTAAAAAATTTTAATCTGTAGTCTACTTTCTTACGAAAAGTTTCATAAATTTATAGTTAATGCCTAATTTTTTTTACATTTAATGTAGTAATTTCTTTAGTTATAGTTAATGTAGTTATATTTCCAAATAAAAGCCCTGCCATCCTTATTTTTAAAAAAGTATATTTGTATATATATATCTAATCGGTATATTTTGATTACGTAGAATTTTCATTTGAACTCATTTTTGAAATTTAATTTGGTACTCCATTTGCAAATCTTTTAAAATGTTTTTAATTTTAATTTCCATCTGTAAAATGTTTCTAATCTAAAAAGTAATCGAAATAAAATTCTTTCCTTTGTTAAACCACACAATTATGTGCTGTTGTCAATATTTACAGTACTATTTCAAAAAATTGCAGTTTTTGGATTTTAAATTCGAAAAAGTCTTTTCACTTCCCCTTTTATTTTGTAATATACATCTTTATTCATCGCTTTACATTTAATATAAATTGTGGAAATGGAATTTTGATGACGAAATAATTTGCAGTTAATTACAAATATGCATTTAACGAAATTATACAAATTAATTTAGATCCAAATATCGGAGGCAAATATATTAAATATTTGCTAAATGGTTGGGAAATTTAACTGCCCTGCTAAATATATGGTAAGTAATTATCATGAATAGAATTGAATGAACATTTATGTTTCAATTTAAATTTTCTTAATAAAATATGAGAAAATATTTATCGAAGCGAAGCGAATTCTAAGAATTTTGCTGCAATTGCAAATTAATTTCTAAGAATGTAAATTTATATACTTAGAATTGAAGTTTCTCTTAAATTAGAAATTTTAAGAAAATACTTTATTGTAAATATTTTTATGCATACATTTTCAGGAATCTAATTTTATTACATTGCTTATTTTGTTTGTTAAATTTCAAACTATTTAGTAATGAATGATTCTTTTAGTTTTATTGCAGCAAATTGATTAGGAACTGACTGTTACGCAAAAAAGAGGATCTACTTATTATCAAGCTGCATTCGGTTAATTATTTTATCAAGATAAGTAGTTTATCCCTGATTAGTTTGGAATTTTTTTTCGCTCGAAATTGGTCATCCGTATAGGATTTATTTCAATACATAATTATCAATTCTTATGACAGCGTTGGACGGTTTAAAGACATCTTTTTACTGTGACATTCCAATGAAGAATATAAAACACGAATATAGACCACATTGACAATTGTCATCGCTTCAATAAAGGACAAAAAAAGCCATATGTATTACTTCCAATACTGTATTAGAGAATTGATTGTATTGCTAAAATTCCTAGAGATTCTTGATAAAATATATCTTATTATTTACACAAAAATGGGATGGATTTTATTAGGATATGTAATTAATCGAACTATCTGTCATACTTTTTGATAAATTCTCATGCTTTAACTATGATTTTCCTCGAATTCAAATAATTTTTATCGTTACCTCATTTTAGCATTGGTTAATATTCCATAACTTATCAGAGAAGTTCAAAACAGGATGAATACTGATATTTAAATATTTGCTTTTTTTGTAATCTATTTACAGAAAAAAGAAGACTGACTTTAAAGATTGGCCGGATATGTCAAAACAAATCAGATTCATGCAGAAATATATTGTTTGGAAATACATCTTTACCAGGAAGAAAACTTATATAACGCCTTCTGCACTACATGAATGGAAACTCAGTCGGATCGTTTGACCCGTCTTTGTACTATCAGCATCCATCGGAAACAGACAGAGTTACATATCATTTTTAATGTGCTTTTTATTAAGTCATTTTCCATCTATTTATTCTGTGTAAGCTTTGAAAATGAATTTGAATTAACTTCCTAACGAGCTAAAGATTTGAAACTTTAAATGTAGCCCAGAACTAAATGGAAATATAGTCTTAACAAACTCTTTGTTTCCTTGTTTGTCTGTTCAGTAAAAATTTTGCAAACATTTCAAAAGTTTTCATTAGAATTGGAGCGCTTCATGCCAAATTGTTAATTTATTACTTATAAAAGATTGTAAAATTTCATGCAAGCAAGATTTAAAAATGAAGAAAATTAATTATTATAGAAATTAAGTATATCACATATTTAAAATTAATAAAAGGTACAAAAAATTTCCCATTTGAAGTTTACAATCATAAATTTTCAGGATAGTCTGTATGGGAATGTTAAAAGTTATTTTGGCTTTCAATCGCTTTAAAAAGGTGTAAAAAACTTGGTAAGTTAATTATTTTATTTTAATAATTATTTAGCTGCATATTTGTGTGCAAGTAAGTAACGCATACAGAAATTAGGTAACTTCAAGAACCTGTACTATGTATAAGTTCAGAAAAAATGGACGTTTACATTATGAAAAAATTTATCTGTGTACGTGTTTTAGAAGCTAAATATTTATTCCTTTTAGCTTATATTTTTGGATTATCTTCTACTGGTTTACTCAGAAAGAATAATCTAGGTTTATAAAGAAAATAGGACAGCGTAAAAAATACCATTCCGTAATACATAGGAAGGGTTCAAGTATGACAACCTATAGAAATAAATTTTTTGTGAAATCTATAAAAATAATTAATAACTTCAAAAATTCTTATTCTGTTTCTGTGGTATGGTTTTGATCAAGTACTTGGAATAGTTGCTTATTTTTGAAATGAATAGACTCATTGCAAGTCATAGTATAATAACAATTTCAAGCCATTATTTGAAAAGTTAATTCATATTTGTTATTTTAAACTTTCTAGTGTTATATTTATAAAAATCGTTAATTTGTAATTTTGTATATATTTGTAATATTTGCTTATCGTAATACAAAGCCAGAGGATGGGCAAAAATATGTTACCATGATGTGAAATGAAGAATCAGAATAGCGAAAATCTTAATACCAATAATGTGAGTAAATTTGCCAATGATGCCATAATGCCAATAATGACTAGAGAACACAAAAAGTTTGAGAAATTTGGATTTTAAAAACGGGCTTCTGTTATTTTAAATATCATTTTAAAACGCATTGAAATAAAGAAAACTTGAAACCGAAACTTAAATAATTCCAAATTTATTACAAAACTATAACAAAAATAACAAATAAAAAATGAAAAAAAAAATACATTTGTAAGGATTTAAGAAAATGAATGCAACATCAAAATGCTATGCTATTTTTCTATAGAGAAGTTTCAATATA
Source organism: Argiope trifasciata (assembly GCA_026543055.1). NCBI lineage: Eukaryota > Metazoa > Arthropoda > Arachnida > Araneae > Araneidae > Argiope > Argiope trifasciata. The sequence goes on from JAPMOQ010020855.1 coordinate 6,387,223, forward strand.
TATCTAGATCAGATTTTTTTAGAATCTTCATACGTGCTTATCAAGTTGTGAGATCAACATTGTCTCCTTTTTTTATAAGTTTGAAATGTTCAATCCTATTTTCCTTAAAAAGTTTCTCGAAACCAAAAGTGCCTTTGAAATTGAAAAATACCCGAGGCGTTCAGAATATATTCCTATTTTTATTTCAAAAGTTCCTTTTCAAATATTCCGTTTTCCTGAAGGTTTCAGAGTATGTATATGCATATAATATAAATATCTGATATTTGAATGATTCATATGTAAGGAAAATTCAGTAATTTTCCTTCAAAATTTCTAATTGAATTTTTTATAAGATATTAAATACATCAGTTTATAAAATAAATTTGAAAATAAAGATATGAATATTTGCATTTTTTTACTATAGCTATACATTACTTATTAAAATGTTAATTTTTATTTTGGTTTTCTTTTTATTTTCAAAAATTGAATTTTCTAATTAAATATTTATTCACTTTTAAATGAGCTGAAGTTTTGAAACTTGATAAATCTATAGGTTCAAATTTGTTACACATTATTTAATATCTTATATTAATATTCTATATTGAGGAATTTTGTAAAATATTATATTACATTATTTTATTACATAGTTTAGTATATTAAGGAGCTTAATATATAAAACTAATTTTCAAATCATTGATAAATTAAGTTATATATTCATGTTTGGAACTATAGAATTTCATGAAAGAATATTCAATCACATTTGAGTAAGGTGAAATTTTATATTTGGTAAACCTAAATGTTAAAATATGTTAAAATTCGGCATTTATAGTACCCTATTTTGGCGAGACATATTTCCTTTCCTAAACATTTAAAATAAACAGGAAGTTCTGAATATTCTAAATATTTAAGAGTACGCATGCATTTCTTATAAGAAAAAATATAACTTTTAAAATCTGACCAATTCAAATTCTATTTCCTAAAGCAATAAATCATACATCTTTGAAATAAAAATGAAAAAAAAAGTTTGTTCACATATAAACACGTTTTTCATCGATCGTTTTATTAAAAATATCTAGAATTTTTTACCATTTGAATATATAAAGAATCAAAGGGTATGTTGAATCTCGTGAAAACGCCCAATCTATTGACACTAAAATTGTGAAACACGTATCAGAAATAAATAAAAACAGCAAATAAAGTAGTAGCAGAACACTTCGGCAGACACATATTCTTTAACGACGAATAAAATGTCATGGTATTAGAGAAAGAAATCTGAACATTTTGTTTTGAGAAATTGAAATGTATACTGATGAATTAATTACACCTATTCAATGAAGTAAACACATTTATTTCAAAAGAAACAGCATTAGTATCAATTAGGTATAAAATTTAATTTCCATTGCCTAATCACTTCCTTGGGACTGACGTGAATAATAAGTTTTAATGAAATAATTTATTATGATTGGGTTAATTATGTCATAAAAGATTTTTTTACTAATACTTATGCAATTTTATCCTTCAGAACAAAAATAACGAAGAAATCCAATGACAGTGGATCTAGGTGCTAAGATCTAGGCTCTGGAATTCAAAGATTTAAGATTCGAGATCCGATTCCATAGCAAACTCGTTGTGTAAGAGGGTCAAATCAAATGAAATCTGTTGGGGCCAAACATTATCCCGCTGGTGTGGTGTGGAAGTTTGCATAGAGGTTCCAGCTTAGGAGTCATTCTCATCATCCAACTTCGGCTCAAAATTGTGAGGTTCATTCCAAACTAGACCTAGTGTTGCTTTAAAACGAGACGCAAATGTAATTAAACTAAATCAATCCTTCTGTGATGGCATATTGATAAATCTAATGTTGAATGATTACCAGTAAATTAATAATCATTAATAATTTATGTGAACTGTACGTTTTACGCGGCAATTAATTGTTGTAGTATAGATGCATCACTAAACATAAAATATACTGCAGTTATCTTCAAATAAACTGGATCATATAAAACAAATAATGCAGCGCAAGCTAGAAAGTTTTGTAAAACATTTTAACTCTAATCATATTAAATGTTAAATCATCATCTAGTAGTGATTATATGCAGACAAATGAAGTAATTAATTTAATATTTTTTATTTAAAATAAGATGCAACTTGTAAAAAATGCGATTAAATAACCATACAAAATAAATTAAAACCCATTTAAGGAAATGAACGGAAAATACATTAACAAGTAGGATGATCTCGATATTTAATGTTTGAATGGAGGATTTCTTCGTTAAGTGAAAATATCGCATTCAGATTCGGAATATTTAAGTTTCAGTTAAAACGCATCAACTTTTTTTTGCATTTATTTAATAAAATATTAGAGTTTAGGAATATTAGAGTAGAGTAAGGTATACGAGTTTGAATTACTTATTTTTTATAGCATTAAGAAAGGGCAGTTCACATTTTAATTTTACCCATATGTTGTTGTTTTTTTTGTTCTAGGTAGCGATTGTTCCATTTTAATTTTCTGTATTTATAAAAAAGGGCAATAATTAAGTGAAAAGAAAAAAAAATATGATTGCATTCGAAACGATTCATAATAATTTTTATTGAATAAGCATCCGAATATTTGGTATTGCGCTTAATTCATAACAATTAAATTGAAATTAATGATTCGATTTGACAATATTTCCTTCCCCGTTAACATAAATGATCATTTGCAAAACTATGTTTGCATAACTTCAAGTTTTCCTATTGCAAACCCTAATTTTTTATCCTTTAACTGTTGAATGAAAAAACTTCAAGTATAAAATTTCAGTCAAATCTGTAGAAAATAACTGAATATACACGAAAAAAAAAGATTCAGAAACTGTTTCAATATTTGTAAAGGTAGTAAACAAGTCATTTTATTCGTATTTTTAATTATATAATTTTTCATTTCAGTCGTTAACATGATATTTTCGGTCTTAAAAAACTTAATGTTTTTTATTAATAGCAATAAAAAGACTAATTAAATATTTGAAATCCTATCTTTTATTTGTATATTAAATTTCTAATAAATCCCATTTTTAAAACATATTATTTGAAATAATCAAAATTTTTTCGATAAATATAGAAAATAGCATTTATAAAATATTTTACATTCAAAAGCGTTTAAAGTAGCTGAAAAATAAACATCGGCAGCTTATTTTCTGCAATTGTATTTCATAATTGAAACATAAGTAGCATTGCGCTTTTATGTTTCCGAATGATACTGAAAAACATTTTTAAGATTTTTTTAAAGTTTTTAATCTCTCTTTTATAAGAAAACATATCAGATGAAAACCATGAAAAATGGTTCTTTTCACCAATAAAAGATCTCAAACAGTATCCGCTTCATTTGTCGCAAACAAAACTTTGCTAGAAATGTTATCTAATCCGTTACATATGTCGATTATTTTCTTCACTTTAGCAATATTTTTAAAAAAATAAAAATATCCTATGTACGATATAACACATGCTTCTTTGCAGTACAATTTTAACTATTTTTAATTCCTGAAAGAAAGTTGTTTTGCAAAAAGATGTTTTCAGAAATATGATAGAGTCATATTGTTCTGAAAGCTTTTAGTTATTATTATATACCTTAAAAATATTTGACGAAACTATGTAAAATTTAAAATTGAAATAAAGATATTTAAGAGCTTCTTTTCTTGAATGAAAACACAGTTTTCATCACTTTCCTTTCACACAATTGTAACGTAAATTCAGAAATTAAGTAACATATAAAGTAGTAATTTAATAATGAATTTCCAAATTTAAAATGCATATATGTTTTCTCCTACTTATTTTAATGCTTAAAAGTTATTTTCAAAGTTTAATTATATACCAAACTATAATTTAAAAAAACAGGAGCTTAATTTAATATTAAAAAATTCAAATTTTCAACTGCTTATAATTAGCCAACTGTTTAATCAGAATTACAAAATATTACTTCACCTCTTTAAATCTCGAAAATTCAGATATGTTTTCGAATTCGAATATTATTTGAAAAATTTGAGACTGAGTAAATCTAAATATGGAATCGATATCTTATATTAAGAAAAAATTTCTTACGTTTTTACAAAGGCATAGCATTTACAATTTTTTTTGTACAGTAATTTCTTTTCAAATGAACAGTAACCAGTTGTTGTCTGGAATAATTGTACGTATTTTGTCGTGATTTCTGTTGTGAGGAGGAGCTAATTTTGTTTAGTTATATTAAAGCCTCTTTAAATTAGTAGAGTTAATTTGAGCTTAGCTTCGTAATTCTGATCATAGGACAGATGACGAGGATGATACATGAACGGGCATTTCTCTGTTCAAGCTTCCACCTCACACAAATGGGAGCACATTTGGTCCCCAACCAAACAAACGTACACCGTTTACATGGCGGTTTTGCGGTAAAGCTGGTTTTCGAATCCGGAACACTCCAGCTCCACAACTGAGATCTCACAACCAGGCCTCCGTGGCCGATAAGAATAAATGTATTCATATGTTTCGAAAAGATATGAGATAAAACAAAATATTATAGAATTTAACTAAATGCTACTGTGTTAGAAATATATTAATTTAATTTTGTATTTTATGCTCATATGTTGTACGCGGGGAATTGTTTTAAAATCTCATGTTTTGTCTAATTGTTCAGTTACAAAACATTTTTTTTCCTTTATATCTCTCAATCATACATCCTTAGATATAAGTATATGAAATTACGATGGACAGATTTCTTTAACCAGACTTTTTTGACATATTTTAAAATAACAAGTTCTGCTTATAAAAATGTATTTCCAGATTTCCATTCCTTTTTATAAAGAATTTAAAAAGAATCTGAAACTTAGCGCACTTCTCTATCCTTTAACAAAAAGTAGAAATACTTCTCCCTACTGAAAAGCTCCAATTTAGAAATGTATACAATTTTCAACATATATTTTATAAAATATTCAAGGAAGAAAGCATACCTAGAAAATTGAGGCTTTTTTTGCAATGTTTTTTTTTTTACGCGTTTCTGAAAAAAAATTTGTACAAAATAATACAATGTTTTCATTTTAAACATACTTTTAAATTTTCCACAAACAATTTCCTTATCCATTTGCAGGTTTATATTAAATTTGTGTAAAGAAGTCCGGACTCCACGGAAAAAATATATATCTAAGTTATTGAAATGAAAATCTCCCTTATTAAAATCTTTTTGTGTTATCTACACCACGCCATATCATTATCTCTTCTCTAAATGTGTCCTCAGATTTGAACGGTACTCAAAATTCTTTGAACGAAAATCACATATCAAGAAAAATAATCCATTGTGTGAATCTTGGTTTATTACTGAGATAAGTCAAATACATCATAATACCAAATCTTTAAAATAGTCTTTCGGGTAAACGACAAATAATTTTCGTTTAATTTAAATGGAAGGATACAACATACACATATGTGCATTACTAAAGTAACAATTATATATATATATATATATATATACACACTCAAGTGACAAAAGTCATAGGATAGCAATATGCAAATTTAAAGATGGCAGTAGTATCGCAGCGAAAAAGTATAAATGCGCTTTTCGTTTTCCAGAGCTTTCATTTGTGTTCAAGTTATTCATGTGAACAGGTTTTTCGTGATTTATGGCGGCACGACGAGAATTAACAGACTTTGAACGTGGAATGTTAGTTGGAGCTAGACGCATGGGTCATTCAATTGCGGATATCGTTAGTGAATTCTACATTCCGAGATCCACAGTATCAAGAGTGTGCCGAGAGTATGAAATTTCAGGCATCACATCCCATCATGTACAGCGCAGTGGGTGCCCACCTGCACTTAACGACCGAGACCGCCGACATCTGTGTAGAATGTTCAATGTTAATAGACGCGCAACACTTCGTCAAATAACTGCAGGAATCAATGTGGGACGTACGAGGGATGAGTCCGAAAGGACTGTGCGGCGAAATTTGTTTTCCTTGGGCTATGACAGCAGAAGACCGACTCGGGTGCCTTTACTGACAGCACGACATCGCCTGCAGCGACTCTCCTGGGCTCGTGAGCATATCGACTGGTCTCTAGACCAGTGGAAAACTGTGGCGTGGTCAGATGAGTCACGATTTCAGTTGTTACGAGCTGATGGTAGAGTTTGAGTGTGGCGCAGAGCCCACGAAGCCATGGACCCAAACTGTCAGCAAGGCACTGTTCAAGCTGGTGGTGGCTGCATAATGGTGTGGGCTGTTTTTACATGGCATGGACGCGGTCCTCTGGTGCAAATGAACCGATCACTGACTGGAAATGGTTATGTTCAGCTGCTTGCAGATCACTTGCAGCCATTCATGGACTTCACGTACCCACACAACGATGGGATTTTTATGGATCACAATGCGCCATGTCACCGGGCCAGAACTGTTCGCGATTGGTTTGAAGAACATTCCGGACAATTCCAGCGCAGGATCTGGCCACCTAGATCGCCCGATATGAATCCCATGGAGCATTTTTGGGACATCATCGAAAGGTCTGTTCGTGCCCAAACTCCTGCACCATCCACACTTTCACAATTATGGACGTCTATACAGACAGCATGGCTCAATATTCCTGCAGAGGACTTCCAACGACTTGTGGACTCCATGACACGTCGAGTTGTTGCACTTCGCCGGGCAAAAAGAGGACCGACACGATATTAACAGTCATCCCATGACTTGTGTCATTTCACTGTGTATATATATATATATATATATATATATATATATATATATATAGAGAGAGGGAGAGATTTGAGTGTGTGTTCATTGCACATGCGCACATGCAAACAATTCTTCATTCCTCTAATTATGTGCAATTCTTCATTAATCCTCTAATTTTCATCTTAAACAAGTAAATTATTACAAAATTGTCTTTTATTAAATGAATTTTTCGAAGTTATTTGTTTCCACAGCGCTGTTTCTAAAATGACTGGCTTTTTGTTTGTAAAATCATGAATAAAGGGATGAAAATCTCTAATGTACTACTGAATTGTTGTACAGATACTTGAAATTCCTTTACCTAAAACGAGATATGCTGAGGGAATTACTATCAGTATCTCTCAGTAAAATCAGAGATTGAAAAATGTATCAGTTTGTTCTTGTCTTCTTTTGCTAAAGAATGCTCCAAATTTCTTCCCAAACGGCAATCACTATCCTGTAGAGGTGAAATATATTAAAGTTTATTCAAAATTTGTTTTAATTTCATTCAACACATCAAAATTATGCTGCTATACAAAATTATGGCTGACGCTGAAAAAAAGCATCAGTGAGAAATATCAGGCTTTTTTTTTTGTTTTCATAAATGTTTTAATAAATTTTAAGGAAATATTTATTTGAAGCATGATGATTCACTATTTGGTTGCCGAAGCATTGTGTTTAAAATTCAAGGAAACTTTAATATAATACTTTCGATTTTGAATCGAAAACAACTTCAATTATTTTATAATAATTATGTGCCAACAAAAAATTTCAGTTTTCCCTTCACCCCATTTAACAAACTTAATTTTAAAATGCTGGTTCTATGACGACATAAATGATATTTTACGTGAAGTTTTCTTTTATTAATACAATAGCTTTTCGAATGAAAAGTTATTTTTGAATCGAATTAATTTGTTCCTTTTTTAATTGCGTAGAAGATAGATTTTTGTCATTGTCAGATTCATTTTCCAGGCGTCTAAGCGATAGATCTCGTTCGGGTAAAGGTCAAAACATAATAACAAATACTTTAGTGATCTAATATTTTTCAAATTCTTTCCTATTTAAAATATTTTGCCGAAATTCCTGTACTAGTCATGGGAAATAAAAAAAATAATGTCATAATGATTATATCGGTGTCATCATTAATGATTTATGATCCTTAATAATATAATAATTAATATTATATAAAGATTATATTATTATCAGTTTCATTATGGTTATCAACTTAATTTCCGCCATCAAACTCCATTTTTGAAGTGAGTTTAGTTGATGGCCTGGAATCTTCCGTAAATTCTTTGTTATTTCCAAATCTGCTGGAAGCCTTTCAATCATTCTAATTCCATGAACAAATCAAAGTAAATAAAAGGTAAAATTCCAAACACTTATTCAATTACCAGCTGAATATTTTGTTTATATTTATTGAAATACTAAAAAAAATTAAACAGGAATTTTGTATTTAAAATATGAATTATGAATGTTTTTATGAAAGTTAATCATTTCCTGAGTGTACTTTAAAATAATAGAATATCTTTTAAATAAATATGTATATAAATTAAAAGCATAAAAATTGTTTTTTATGCTTTTGTTCTTTCTTTTTTAATTTTTAGAATCGCCAATAGTTTAAAGTCAGATGTCAATGAACAGAAGATGACGATTATAAGATGAAATGAACAGAATTACATCGGATTGCATGTTGTAATTTATGACTTGCAGCAATAAAGTTTACGTTTCAGAATTATGAGGAGTTTTGAGATTTTGACAAACTCGTCATCTAAAAATTGAAATTTAGCATATAAAAGGGAAATAATTTTTTCTTAAATCTCACAATTAAGTCTTTTTTTTTCTGCAAAAGTAATGATGTCTGAAGTAATACTAAAAAATTGCTTTTTTATTAGCTAGTTGATTATTTATTTTGGCAAAATATTTATGAGATATTTAGTGAATGAGTTAGTTAGTTAAAGTTTTTTTTGGGGCCAAGGGCCAAATTCGGCAATGTTGCACCATTAGTGAATGATTGCATGTGGTGTTTATTGATATAAAAACCATTTTTGATTATATTGCGTCAAACGTGTGATATAGTTGAAATAAAGGATACGATAATATAAGTGGTAGTTTAAAATCCGATATCTAAGTAAATACAAGATAGATTCTATGACAAAATAGTGAATTTTTTTAATATTTCCAAGAATATAAAAAACAATATTAATAAATTTCACCTGACAAATGTCAATGCATCAAAATAATAGCGAATTCTGAGCTAAATACAGGCTCTTTTTTCCTTTCTTCCTTTTTTCTTTATAATCTTCGATTTAAGACTAGGAAAAATTTTTGAATTATCGACTGTTCGACTGCTGTATCTTAAACATCAGGAAGCAAATTATTTGTCAATATTGATTATGATATTGAGCTATAAGTAATTGTCAATTGCATTGTTTCTTATAGGCTCTTTTATATAGGCTCTTTTTTCCTTTATTCCCTTTTTTTTATAATCTTCGATTTAAGACCAGGAAAAATTTTTGAATTATCGACTGTTCGACTGCTGTATCTTGAACATAAGGAAGTAAATAATTTGTCAACATTGATTATGATATTGAGCTATAAGCAATTGTCAATTGCATTGTTTCTTATAGGTTAGTTTTATTTGTAGTTGTGTGTGTGAAATATATACTCTTTGGGTTTGACATATTTCTATTAGAATTGGGGCTTTTTTTTGTCCCTTTCGGGATTTGCGATATTTCCAGCCAGTTGAGTTATTATCTGTTAAAATCCTCCATTGTTAATTGTATCCAGATTGCCAGACGGGGAATTATCTTATCGCCGTATGTCGTTGCATCTGGTCAGCTGTGTGTCTAAGAGAAACTTATCGCACCTTCAAAGGAAAGGAGTGTCATCCCTTATGTGTGCCAAATGTTTTTTATTGTAAAGGGGCAATCATTAACAAGCGTTCCTGATTGGTCAGAGTCGAGGAAGGATCCTGAGGGTCATTTCTACGCGTTGGAGCCACAAATGAGTGCATTTGCCGACAACTGTTGAGCGAAAGGGAACTCAAGTCGACGAATGGGAAGTGCGAAGTAAAAGTTTGGACAGTGATAAAATCTGTTGTTTAATTTGAAGAGAGGCAAGAGACTTTTAATGTTTTGTGATATTTTTTTCTGAATTTATGGAGAACATTTCGCGATAAACCTTCGACTATTGTGTAAATATCATCAACCTTCAAATGATTTAATTGGCAAATATTTTAACTTAGACTAGAACAAGTTGTTCTTATGTAAATACATGACTGTAAAAAAAAGGGAATTATCTGAAATTCTACTCTCTTATTCAATTGGTCAAGATCAAGACATTAGAGAAGGAATGTTGACATTCATTTTGGCTTTTTATTTTTCAAAAGCCATGTTACTTTACATATACAATCAGCAGTTCGTGTCGATACATATTTGATAAGTGGTGCATAAGTAATATTTAAATATATCTCTATAAATTCTTCTACGATGTCAATAGATTTTTTTTTCTGAACTATTTTCTCAAAGGATGGTACAGATGTTTTCCTATGAGCTTCGGGATACCCGTAATCACCTAAAGTAAGTGAATCCTTCAGGGCATATGACATATTTAGAAAATATATAAATCAAATATTCCTAATTGCAAATAAGGAACAAATCTAAATAATTATTTAAAAAAAACATGTCTAGAAAAAACGAAATACATACAAAGCAACATTATATCCCTATCAGTGGTGTACACACCAATACACACTGAACCGATATAACGATGTACTTGATTACACATTATCCATCCCATCAGCCAAAAATTGCTTTCATCTGAATCGATAATGCTATTTATAGTACGACATCTAAACAATTTTTATTATTATTGCTATTAATTTTCAAAATAAGTTATTCATATACTAAGAAAATTCTTAAATGCATAACAAGCAAATTATAATATTACTAAAATTTAATTACATAACACAATTTGTGCTTTAGCCTTATTTAAATACACGTAACAAAATGTATACACCAATATATAATATGTAACGTCATTATAATGTGTAACATCAATATATTATATGTAAAATCATTAGAATCTGCAAGGTCAATATATGATATATAAGGTCATTATAATGTGTAACGTCATAATTAAGTTAGTACAATGTCATTTTTATGAAACATGTTATAGTGACATTTGAAATTGAATAGTGCGAATGGTTTTTCTATACAACCACATTGAGTTTTAATGTAAGAGGACGACGTAAAATCTCCACGTTTTAAAAATTTCCCTAACAAAAAAGGTCAGGACAGATTATTCTTGGTATAATGAATTCTTCGTCATGCCCGTTTATAGGGTTAAATGAGTCGGTATTTGTCAGAAAAAAAAGAAATACACACTATATATACATAATCGTTTTTTGTTGCCTATATGAGCTGCTTTAAAAGCGTCAATCAGTCCCCACCTTTAATCTCGCTTCCTTTCTAAAACAAATCCCACTGCTTTCAATCCCGTTTTATTATCTCTTAGAATGAGAAAGTATATATTTTGCACTTTCTCGCGCGTAAGCCCCAACAAAGAGGGTCTCCAAAGCACTGAGCCTCGAATAGATCCACTTTCCTAAACCAATTTTCCTGTCGCAGCCCCTGACGCTTGTCGAGCAATCAGATATGCCCTCACCAGACACGCAGTGTGTTGGGCGACAAATCCATTCCAAATCCCGACGTAATAAATTGGTTGTGTCTATTTTTTGTCGCAAATCAAGCCTCTCTGTCACAGAAAAAAAAAGTGGGGTAGAGTGCGAGAGAGAACTAGTAGCAGCATCTTTTAGAATCGTTTCTATTTTAAGTGGGCCCTCCCCCGTTTGCAGCTTTTTCATAAGATGTATTTCCAAATAGGATCCTCGAAATTGCCAACTTGCATCCTGGAGTGAAATGATTGGGGTGGGGAGTGGAGGGAGGGTGTTTTGAATGTGTTTGAAGAGGAGATTTTCTCAAATTTTTAACTTAAAATTTCTTTTGCAGATTTATGTTTAACCGTGTAATCTCAAAATCTGGGAAATCGAATTAATCTTACAGTATAGAGTATTTTTTTTTATCTTACAGCTTAGTTTCTTATCTTTAACAGTTTTATTTTCCAAGTGCATTTGTGTGAATTATATATAACAAGCTGACAGAATTCCTTTGTAGATATATTTCAAAATAGGATCCTGGAAATTGCCAACTTGCATTCTAAAGTGAAGTGATTGAGGCGGGGAGTAGAGGTAGGGTGTTTTGAATGTGTTTGAAGAGGAAATTTTCCCAAATTTTTAACTTCAAACTTTTTTTGGAAATTTCTTTTTAGCCTTGTAATCTCAAATCTGGGAAATCGAATTAATCTTACAGATATTTCTTATCTTATATCTTTAACACTTTAACAGTTTCTTATCTTTAACAGTTTAAAAGCTTTTTATCTTTAACAGTTTTATTTCAAGTGCATTTGTCCGAATAATATATATAACTAGATGACGGAATTACAGAAAAAAATGTATATGAAATATTTGTATTTAAATTGAATTTTCTTTAAATCAAAGTTTTAAATTGAATTAAATTAAATTAATTTTTATAATTTGTTTAAAAAAGGTTATTTAAACTTAAATACACTGAAGTTCATTTTAAATTTAGCATTTAATGTTTAAATAACTAAGATCAAATAAATTAACAATTAAAAATCTTTTCTAGTCAAGGATTTGTCTGATAATTGTATTAGCCATCATTAATGAGTAAGCAATAAATCTAAGGAGATGCAAATCTGTAACTAATTCCAACCTGATTTTTGAGGATTTTCAAGTGAAATGGTTCCTTTTAATTATGTTATTAGGAAGAAAAACAAAAAAAATTAAACATAGAGAAAACTCCAGAAAAGAAAAAAAAAACAATTTATTTTTCAGTTATAGCTGCTCTGTTTTGCTATTGTTAACATTAGTTTTCACAACAGCTCCAGAGCATGATATTAAATATATCCGTATGATTATATAATATTTTTCAAACGTATTATTGCTTTGTGAAATGAAATGAAACAGCGTTATTTAATACTGTTAAATTTTCGATATTTTCTAAATTTTAAATTTAGAAATTGATTCGATTCCCAAATTTTGTAATAAATTATTTATTTGCTTAAAAAAAGATATTTGTGAAATTGTTTAGGTTATGTAAACTAAAGGTATTCTATTATGAAAAAGATCAATGTAATTTTTCTTTGACAATTCGAAAGAAAATTGTGTACAATTAATTATCTTTTATCATATTATGTCAACTTAATTTTTAAATATGATTGGAATTAAAAAATATTTTATAACAAGAAATGGAATAAAACGGACATTTTTTATTATTTTCTTTCACTAAACTTGATTATCTAGTTAAACTATCCCTTGGACACGTAGCTTCGCTTACGTCTACGATATATAAACAAACATGAGACCTTCTACGTTTACAGTTTTTATATTCAATAAAAGTTAAGTTAAGCTTAAAAGTTTTAAGAAATAATTATTTTAATATAAAATATCTGTTTAATTAATATAAAATATCTGGATTAAAAATATTTTTTATTAGAGTTTGATGTAGGCTCCCAAATCTTTTTGCTCACCTCTAGAATATGGTCACATATAATGGATAATATGAGAAATATGCTTTACAGATTGATCAATAGTGGCATTTTTATGAGATTTTAGTTAAATTTAAAATATTACCAAGTTCAGAAAAATATGGTTGGTCTAAAGATTTTTTTTTTAATATCAGATAGATAACTGATCAATTATCTTAATGCACCTATTGATTGGAACGTCTTCTTACCAAAAAACAGGCTGTTGTTCTCAAAAGCTCTGGAAACAGAGTTAGTATATGTCAAAAATTATCCGTGATTAAGGAAATATGTGATATGACATTTACGAAAAAATATGTTTGGAAGAATAGTTTCGAAAGATTATATTCATTGGTGATTAAGATCAAACTATTTCTGGTTTGAAGCTTCTTGTTAAAGATTCTTCGGTGAGTTGAATATTTTATGAAGAGTAAAGAAATATTTGCCGATGTCATTTTTTTATTTGAAAAATTGAGATGGATATCAAATTTATTGAGTGTTAACAATCAAGAAATTAAATATGTTATTATTGTAACTTCTGTTTTATTTTTCAAACATGGTATAAATAATAAAAGGAATGAATATTCCCAGAATTTATTGGTATTTTCAATTTGATAAGTTTGATACAATATAACGACGATTTTCTGATATTAACTTAATCTATCCATTATATGGGTTGCATTCCAAAATTATTTCCCTTCCGGATTTTCGTTCCAAGCAATGTTTAAATTTTCTGAATAAGAAACTGAAATGCCTTTTCGGTTTAATTTTGCTCTAATTAAGGTTTTCTTTACTATTATGGGCTTAACTCTCGATAGTTGGATAGATAATCTTTTGGGGACTTAAAAGACAGATAAATTGCCTTCTAAAACTATTTTTCTACAACTGAGCAATTCTCATTTGCTAAAGAAGTTGCTGCAGCTTCGATCGTGTAAATGGAATGATTTAGGATCGCTAAAGATTATAAGATGTGTTAAAATTATACTACAATAAATTTAAGAAATTTTTCATCAACAATTAAAAAATTTTCAAGTAATGAGATAGTGTTTGCATAGAAAATGCTACTGGGGTTTTTACAAATATAGATAGACGTTTTTTATTTATTGTGAAAATAATTTCTAATTTGATATATACTTCATTATTATCATGTCTGTGCATTTAGGAAATTTTAAAAGTTCTAAGATATGAAAGAAATTAAGTTAAACAATAAAAATAAGTGAAAAATGTTAAAATATATTCTTAAAAAGGAATTACTGCACCCTAATACTAATATAATCTAAGTAATAAATTCAATGCAAATTCAAGAAAGTCGAAAAACAATAATCACACGAAAGTAAGATTAGAAACGTAAGAAGGAAGCAATTTAATTTCGATGCAGACAAAATTACACGACAGACAGATACAATCAAATTACAACTTCAACGGAAATAAAGACATAAAATGTTTTAAAATTGATTTCAACTAAAGTTTTAACAATGTTTCAAGGAAGTAACTTAGTATCAACATAGACTAAGTCGAGAGAATGATACATATAATCCAATAGTTAAATAATTTTGATATTTCAACGAAAAAGGAAGACGTGTTATCATATGTGTTGAATTTAAATTTAACATTCGACGAATTTTAGAGAAATGATTGATTAGAAAATAAATTTATGACACTATATTGCTAATTTCTTTGAATTTTTAAAATTAGTTTTTGAGCTGCAACTACTGCAGAAAATTTAAGCTGGTATTCGGCAGGTTTCTACCGCAGAAGAAAAAGAAATTAGAAATATCGTTTAGAGTTTAAAATAACTGTCATGTTTAATAAAAAGATAAGAAGAATGATAAAAAGAATAATATTTATTTTCTTATAGGAAATGCATACTTCCATAATTATTATTATTCAGATGCATATCAAAATAAAGCTTTTCATTCGGGATTATTATGTAAGTTGATATATATCTGCACTTTGATTAGAGGCCGTGAATAGGGGATTTTTTTAGTTTTGTATACTTATATTTATGCTCTATTCTTAAAGCAACATTAAAGTTTTTTTGGGGTGTACCTAGTAGTTTTGAATCCTAATCCGATGACGAAGGCGACATCTGGGCTGGCATACGCTTCCTTCTCCTAGCTTCCACAAAGCACCAGCTAAAGAACATTTGATCTTAACCGATTTAAAACGCACCAAACCTGCTTACACGACGGTTTTCGGTTGAACTGGATCTTCCAAAGATTCCGCAGCCGAGACCTCAGCAGCTCCTATTGGATCAGTTAGGAGGTCTGATACAGTATGGAAGCTCAGGTTAGAGATTATTTCTAGTCCCCCTCCTTTTTATATCAGTATACCCTCATAATGAGTCATATATAAAGGAAAAGCGTAAATAATATTATTTTTTTTACTTTATTATGCAAGACTTTAGGGCTGCCAATATTTTCCCCCATCTTCATCAGAAACAAATAAATACAAGTAATAAGTATTCGAAATTTCATCGCAATCGGATGAACGGTACGGCAGTGCATAAGAGACATTCAGACAAACATTCATTTTTATTTATATAGATTTTCAATTCTAAATTACAAGAGCTATATTAAATTCTTTGAAATAAAATATTTAAATCGATAATACAAAGAATAGAATTTTTAATATTTACTAAAAAACATTTTTATAATTTTGTATTGTAAGATATAAATAAATTAAATAATAATAAACTAAATTAATTCTCCATAAAAACATCACCATAAAAATATAAACATAATTCTAACAAAGGAATAACATCTAACATTACAAGCATCTTGAGAGAAAAAAAAATAGATGTGAAGTATTATTTGCTGTAAAACTTCGCATTGGCTCATAGAAACCTCCCAAATGGAATTTCACTAGCGAATAGGCACCGTGAATACCTCAATTAAAACATTTCAAGCGATCTCAAAAGCAAACTTTTCGGATCGCTTTCTCTTGTACTGCGAATTTGTTTTAGTTCCTCGCTAAACGACATCTGTTGGAAGAAGTGTTTTGTTGCTGCTGTATTTGCTGTCTTTATTTGTTCCTGTTAAGTCTCCGAGGAATTCAACGTCAACACGCTAAGATTCTTCAGGATATTTTAACATTTTCACTCATTCTTTATATATTTAATGTCTTCAAATGGTGAGGTATTCACGTTGCATTTACTAAAACGAATGCTGAAAAGGTGTTTTTTTTTACGAATTTATATATTTTATCTTTAAAGAATTTTTTGTAAAAGTTTTAAACATTTGGCACAGCAAAACAGAATTTTTTGAGACAAACTTTTTCAAGATGAATTAATGGTTATACAAAATTTAGTTTAGATGATAAAGAACTAACTCATTCTTAAATAAGAAATTCATTCAAATTTTATACAGCGACGCATACTAAGACGACTTTTAATAACTTGAATGCAAGACATTTGTTTTAGAAGTTTATCTAATAAGTAAGAATTTTCTCCTTAATGAACATGAAGAAAATATTTCATATTCATTTCAGCAAAAATTATGTCTTTGTCTTTGACTAGCATTCTATTTAATTTTCATTTTATTCTCTCTTTATTATTTGCTAAAATAGGAAGAATGTGATGAATTTATAAATCAGAATAAATATTATGCAATTTTTTTAATATACCAAATATTTAAATTACATTTTCTTTATGGTTTTATTTTCTTATCTTAATATGAAAGCCATAAATAAACTAATGATCTTTAAACACCAAATGTAGCATTAGAGTTTTTGTTCTTACTTGATATTAAAACCTTACATTCAAAAAAATATAAAATTTTCAAGAAAAATAGAATTTAAATCCAGTTTTTCTATTTAAATTATCAAATATCAAATCAAAAACGCGCTTAAATTATACATTCCATCTCAAAAATTACCTAGCATACTCTGATCAATACGTAGAAAAAAAGCTAGAGACTGCAATGATAATTACAGCATCAATTAAAAATAATAATTTAAATTATATAGAAAAGTTTGGCTTTGAAGAAATTTTGATCTTAGAAGTTAATTAATTATTAATATTATTAATATTAGCTTTCTGTGTTCATTGTCCTAATATAGAAATATTGAAATCGTATCTAAGCATAGGTGTTTTCAAAAATATAAAATATATTCTTTTAACTTAAAAATTTCTTGTTATAACATAAAGCCATCTTGATTAGGTTTTAAAATAGAAAAATACAATTTTGTTTTATTATAAAAATAATTGAGTAATTTGGCTTTTCATTAGATACTCACAATAAGCTGATATTCATATAAGCACATGAAAGCATAGTCATTATCAGCGTTGTTGAAATAAGTTTTGAATTGTAGTCAAACGAAGCAACTTTTAGCATTTTCATACTCTTCTTTCTTCAATGTCGATGAAACTTTTTTCTTGAATAATTAGTATTTGTAGTCATTGACAATCATGAATATTAATTTCTTAATTAATTCATATGTTCAATTTCTGCAGTAAATGACCTGAATTTCAACTGTTAAATACCTAAAGATTAAAAACTGTCCAATCCATTAGGGTGAACTATTCCTGGAAAGTTTGCATAACAGCAAATTGATCATATTTTCTCGAAGAATTAATTCTTACCGTCATGAAGGGAGATTTGACATTGTGTTATTTAAAATTGTTTACTATAATTTTGGGAAAAACTGGAAATTTTATAACGGAATTAATCAGATGCTATTGATGAGAACTAATCCATGTGGCTTTAAGGAATTCTGGATTTAAACCCATATCATAGGAGAACATGGGGAAAAAAATAATATGACTGCTTTGGTGCTTGATCCTGTTTACAAGAAACATGACATCCTTGGTGAATAATTGCTGGTATGTAGCTAATGCATAAGCATCTATGGGAAGGGGGACTTTAATATTTGTTATGCATTAAAGATAAATAATATGAAAAGAAAAATAAGACTGTTTAGGTGGTTGATCCCTGTTTACAAGAAAAATGATATTCTTGGTAATTAATCGCTGGCATGCAGTTAATGTACAAGCATCTGCGGGAAGGGTGATTTTTATATTTGCAATGCATTATGCTTCAGTTGATGATGATGTCATATCCGTGTTTCTACGGAAAGGGGGTGCAGTAGCTTCTGAGGGTAAAAACTCTTGAACATCCAGAGGGCAGAAGTCTGACTTCTAGCTCATATGAAGATGACGCACACATTCGCTTGCACAACCCTTTCTACAGGGGGGCTCATTCACGCATATCACAAACAGAATGCACAGAACAACCATGTCAGAACCGGGACGCCCAGATCAAGGGGAAGATACGCTACCTCTGGGCCAGGACGCTGGCTAGGCTTCAGTTATATTTCTGAAGTGAACAAATCCACTCATAATATTTATAAAATTCCGATCACGATCCGAATTACTGAAATCATTCCAAAAATTTATATACTTACTTTCCAAATTTTATTTAATATTATGAAAGAATCGAGGAACAAAGTTGATCTCTAATATCTATAACAGGAAATCCATTTTAAACATTTTTTCATACAACGTAGCAAAGATTTGAAATTAGAAATTCTGTAGAAGATGTTTATACATTTATATAATGTATATGTATATATATATATCTATTTTATTACAACACATCATTTTTTTGGTAATGCATTTTTGTGTCCATCAATACCAAACAAATGTTATTTTGTCAGTTCCAAACACAAAAAAAAAATCAATTCTTCAAATCTATAAATAAACACTTTATCAAAAACTTTTCCTATTGTTATAATGATATTTTTCTATTTACTCTGAAAAACAGAAATTCGAAAATGCATGAGATAAACATATATTTTGTTGAATTTTTCAAAAAAACTTTGTTCGAAGAATCCGCACAATGGCCTTTCTCTTTACAATAACTCAAATCAGCAAATCGCTGGAGTTTTTATTCGCATCACAAGGCTAAACCATAGGTAGAGAGAGCCATAAAAAGAACTCGAATTGAAAACACAAAAACATACCTTCTTCAAATGGAACAAGAAAGAAAAAAATTACATCAGATAGTATTATGAATGAAGAAATGGAAGATGCGGATGTTTGTTGGAGGATTCAATCCTTCCGCTTACGCTGTTGCTTTCCCCCAATGGACTTTTTTTATTTTTAAAATTTCTTTGTTATTGTTGTCCTGCTGTGATTAATGTTTCGAATTTTTTTCCTTTTCCATGTAGTAAGGTTTTATTTATGGTCTTCGGGGTCGGGGTATGTATTCGAATATGTATTCGAATTATGTATTCGAAAAAATTGTTTTCCTTTTTTTCCAAAAAACATAGGGCATGAATATATTAAGCTATTTTATTAAAAAAAGTCATTTTTTTTAATTCCAAGTTTTTTACATCATGTGAAAAAAATTAATATTGGGCTGACAATTACTTCCATAAAAAGTATAAAATGAAACCAGAATGTGAAATAATGCAAATTCTTAATAAACTTTTCATACTTGAAATCAATGCATATTATATAATTCTATTCTTCTTCATTGCAGAAATATGGTGAATAAAATTAATTTAGGAAACATAGTCTATTGTAATAACTTAGCAAATAATTTAAATATATATAAGATGAAATATAATATTAAATTAGATAAATAAATATAAAAGATATATTATTAAAATATAAATATATGTAATATATAGTATTAAATAATATAAATATATATAAAACATTGCATCAGATAAGGTAAATATTTCTAATATAT
Organism: Argiope trifasciata; assembly: GCA_026543055.1. Classification (NCBI taxonomy): domain Eukaryota; kingdom Metazoa; phylum Arthropoda; class Arachnida; order Araneae; family Araneidae; genus Argiope; species Argiope trifasciata. Next base: position 6,407,201 of record JAPMOQ010020855.1, read on the forward strand.
ATATATATATATATATATATAAATGAGGAGTTATGATTATGGGCTGATTCATTTGTTGCTGTAATGGTTGAATAATATTTAAAAGAAAATATGCTTTCTTTTCTTGTAGTACAATATTGTATATTTATCTATGAATTGCAGAAATTGTTTAATTCAAAATTATTTGTACTTAATGCATGAAAAGATATGAAATTTGATTATTTAGAATTATTCTTGTTTGAAGAAGAGATAAAATTTTGGTGTGAGTATATACTATATATTTTTTTTCAAAAATTCTATAGAAACCATGGGAAATTTCAAAATTTCTCATAAAAATGTACTATATCGTCTATTTTACATTTAGTTTTATCTTGGAAATGAAACTAATTAAGAGTGCTTTCAAGGAACATTCGCTTTGGACTAACAAGACCAAATTATCTTGCATATTTAATATTTCTACATCCAACCGGAATTGAAAACATATCTATCTAGATCTTAGTGTTTTAATTTAATATTTTTGCTTGCAAAACGACCACAAAAATATCATTTTGATAGATTTTGTAAAAAAAGCTTTACAGAGGTTTACAATTTGGGAGCTAAGATTATATATATAATTTGCCTTTTTTAGTCATTTTGTATTTATATATATTCACAAGTAGTGATACATAATCACAAATGTTGTTTTATGTTTCAAATTTCATGAAGGTTTTAAATGTGAAAACTCAACAAATTCTTTCAATCATTTTCTATGAAGACTGCAAAACTTTTCTAATGCGTACTGGAAAGTGGAAATTTGTTTTATCTAGCTCAAATCAAATACATATGTGAAAATTCACGAATATATTTTACTAAAGCTATTATCGATTATCAATTAATAAAGAATTCAACAGGCTGATATTAACATCAGTTAAAACTTAAATGATCAATTAATAAATATTTCAAGTTACTGATATTTTTTTTTCTTGATAATAATCATCTTACTTCGCAACATTAAATAATATATAGATATTAGTCTTTATATACAGATTCTCCTGTATGTTTCGTTTGACTTATCAGCTGGTATTTCCACTACCACCATTTACACCAGTTACCATTTGCGTTACCAATTAATAATGAATTTCAATGAGTTCATAATTTTAATTTCTAATCACATTTAATTTAATTTTTTACCATGTTATACAAATATTAGTCTTTTTAATTCTTTTGTAGGTTATTTTTCGTTAGGTGAACCAAGTAACATTTTTACTAGCACCATTTACTCCGGTTACCATTTATACTATCAAATAATAATGAATTTCAACATATTCATATTTTTCATTCCTAATCACAATTAATCCAGTTCCCTTCACAATATAGAATAATATATAGATATCAGTCCTTTTTATACATGTGTCTCTTGTATGCTTCTTTTCATTAGGCCCAGCAGTCAACACTTAAAAGAAGATTAAGCGTTCTCCAAACTTCGTGTGTGCACAGCTACATTATTTACTGTATGTTTCTGTGAAAGTGCGTGCGTTCTTCAAGAGAAAACGAGATCCATGGGATCATATGTGGCAACAGCCGCTACTTTCTTGTTGTCAGAAATTGAGTGTAATTCGATATATCAAGTGAGAGAGTTTGAAATACGGAAAATCATTACTTCTCAAAGAACCAGTAGTATGTTACTAGATTTAATCAATATTCAATGGTGCTTCAAAGACACGTTTGAAAGGTTCCTCGTGAATATTTTGGACCATCCTATTATTTTACTGAAATATCCAATCGATATTCAAGTATAATGAGCGAAAATGTTTCCCAAGGAGATTTTTAGAGAATTTAATTAAGATAATTTAAGACGTATAGGTCCACCTTTTTGATGAAGCTAAAAATAGAGTAATAAGAGCGAAATATTCTAATTATAGACAGCAGATTTGAATTTCTAATTCACACTTATGAATACTGAAGTTTATAAAATTATGGCATTCAATATGAAAATTTAATACTAAAGAATAGCAAAAAAATTTATCCTTTTCTTCCTCTGAGTGTTGTTTTCTTTTTTTTTTCCTTTTCCCACTATTCCTAGTTCACACTCTCCCCATATGTGTTTATCATATTATTTTGTTCGTTGGTAAAATAACTTTAATCTAATTTTCAATCGATAATGCTTTTTATTGAGCCACTCGAATTTTAAATTTATAGTGAATGACACTCGATTCTAATATAGTTTTTTTTTTCAAAAATTAATTTGTTCGTTAAATTTAATTCCTTTTTAATACTTTAAATAGAGTTTTAACAGTTTGTAATGGAAATAGAAACCAACAAGCAGAAGCTACATCGGTAAAGGCAAGAACGTCATTATTTTTCCCTTGAAGGTGAAGAATGCGAGCTCAATTCTAGAGAAAATCAATAATTTTTTGATGCTTAATAATTTTTTTGTTAATTATTTAATAAAAAGTAACTAAAATAAAAAACAATTTGTTGACCCTAGTAAAAATTGAATTTAATTTTTTCAACATTATTTGTTACATCTGTTTGCAGTTATTTGTCTCAATAATGTCTAGATGAATTGCAAGTAATAATAAATTTAATAATTTATTTAAAAAATATATTCAAAAATATTAAATAAATTAATTAATAATAGTAATTTAAAACTGAGGTGCAACGATCTCGTTGAAAACTGTTTTCGTTATCAAAGATATATTTTTGCATCTTTAAGTTACTGTCTACAATAAATTAGGCGATGCTTGATCCAATTTTTTAGTCTCTCAATTCCATTCTCAGTGACTGCCCACTTTAGCAGAAGTAAAGTCCCCAGCATAATTCTATCTGGAAATAAACAACTCCGTACTTTTTAGAGCTGTTTAAATACGCATAAACAACGAAATTAGTTCCGCATATGAGTAATTTGTTCTAGGAGCGAATATTTTATCTGCTCATCGAGGTTGCTGACATTAAGTTCGCAGTGAATCGTGGTCATTTTTTTTCTACTATCTCATGGGAAGGACTCCAGTAATTGTTTGTTTGAAATTTTTACTAGCAATACTTGTACATAAAATATGTTTTTTTTTAGTATAATGATAGCTAGTTGAACAGCAGGAAGAACTCAAAAATATAAAGATCTCTGAAGAACGACGTAATCATGCTCACAATTAAATTTAATTATTTATACATAAAAATTAAATGTTCAAAAGATATTATGATATGGGGAACTTGTAAGACAGTTGCTACTGACATAAAAAAAACTGCTATTGTTCTATAAATGAAAATAAGCTCCTTAGAGATAATAATATTTGTACTATTTTCATAATTAAGTTTTACATTACTTTATTAAATAATTAAATTTCTAAATTTGTTTGAAAGCATTTTATTTTTTATAATAAAAATTACAAAATTGAACAGTGTCTTTCAAAAACTGGACAGTAAAAAATGCAAAAATACATAAGTAATTCTAATAATTAATCATATGTTTTAGGGGTGATAGCTCCTTTGCAAATTGTGTTAAATTTTTAGATGAAACATTTTAAGAAGCAAATAAATTGTTTCAATGGTTGCTATTAAAAGAATGAATGAAAAATATACTAATTTTTTTAAATAGGAGGAATTTAGAAATAGTTTCACATGTTTATATCAAAAGGTATTTGTTGAAGAATACATATATTGATATTATCCGATTATTTATAATTTCGTAATAAGATTAAAGAAAGGATAAATGCTCTTAGAAAGGCATTTTTTATTTAATATAAACTTCATTTGCCAACTATGCAAAATTATTGTATGCTCTGTGACTCGAAAGATTTGGTGAGCAAAATTGGAGTAAAAATATATTTAATTTAGAATCATATTCCAATTTAATATACAAAATACAATTAATTTAGATTTTATGAATTTTTTAAAAATATTTTTCAGCGTATCATTTGACATAAAAAAATTTTAATCAAGAATTTGAGACCTATCTGTCTTAAAAATTATACAATTACAACCATTAATAAAAAAGTGATCTAGATATCAAAAATTTTAATTTTTGATTCGGCCTAAATTTATTTTCAGTTACTTTTATATTTCTTGTTTTTTATTATTTAATACAGATTTATTAAGTATAGCTTCGGCTAAAATCATGAGAATTTTTCCAATTTTGAATAACTTTTTTTATTTCTTTTAACAGGGAGCAATGCCCAAGTTTTGTTGCTTGAATTTTATATTCAACCAAAGTTTTTTTTAATGTACTACTCATAAGCAAATTTATTCATAATATCATTAAAACATTTTATCAACTTTTTTCTTTCAAAGAAAATTTTTAAAGTATTATATTAAGAATAAAAATATAATATTTATCATTTTATTGTATAGAAAATTCTGACATTTGATTTTATCCTCTTTTTTACTTCAACTCTATGCATATATTATAATTCATGATAATAAGTTTTAATTATTTTATGACAATTCAAAGTTCTCCGATTTATAGTATTATTTATTCTTATATAATAAGAATGATATTTTACTTCCACGAAACTCTTATCAATTTATTTTTATGAAGCTTCTTAAATACAAATACACTGAAGTGACAAAAGTCGTGGTATGACTGTTAATATCGTGTCGGTCCTCCTTTTGCTGGGCGAATTGCAACTCGACGTGTCATGGAGTCCACAAGTCGTTGGAAGTCCTCGGCAGAAATATTGAGCCATGCTGTCTGTATAGACGTCCATAATTGTGAAAGTGAGGATGGTGCAGGAGTTTGGGCACGAACGGACCTTTCGATGATGTCCCATAAATGCTCGATGGGATTCATATCGGGTGATCTAGGTGGCCAGATCATGCACTGGAATTGTCCGGAATGTTCTTCAAACCAATCGCGAACAGATCTGTCCCGGTGACATGGCGCAATGTCATCCATAAATATCCCATCGTTGTGTGGGTACGTGAAGTCCATGAATGGCTGCAAGTGATCTGCAAGCAGCTGAACATAACCATTTCCAGTCAATGATCGGTTCAGTTGCCATGAAAAAACCATGCTTGCGAGTCCATGCCATGAAAAGACAGCCCACACCATTATGCAGCCACCACCAGCTTGAACAGTGCCTTGCTGACAGTTTGGGTCCATGGCTTCGTGGGTTCTGCGCCACACTCGAACTCTACCATCAGCTCGTAACAACTGAAATCGTGACTCATCTGACCACGCCACAGTTTTCCACTGGTCTAGAGACCAGTCGATATGCTCACGAGCCCAGGAGAGTCGCTGCAGGCGATGTCGTGCTGTCAGTAAAGGCACCCGAGTCGGTCTTCTGCTGTCATAGCCCAAGGAAAACAAATTTCGCCGCACAGTCCTTTCGGACTCATCCCTCGTACGTCCCACATTGATTCCTGCAGTTATTTAACGAAGTGTTGCGTGTCTATTAACATTGACCATTCTACACAGACGTCGGTGGTCTCGGTCGTTAAGTGCCGGTGGTCGCCCACTGCGCTGTCCATGATGGGATGTGATGCGTGATGGGATGTGTGAAATTTCATACTCTCGGCACACTCTTGATACTGTGGATCTCGGAATGTTGAATTCACTAATGATATCCGCAATGGAATGACCCATGCGTCTAGCTCCAACTAACATTCCACGTTCAAAGTCTGTTAATTCTCGTCGTGCCGTCATAAATCACTAAAAACCTGTTCACATGAATAACTTGAACAGAAATGAAAGCTCTGGAAAACGAACTGCGCATTTATACTTTTTCGCTGTGATACTACTGCCATCTGTATATTTGCATATTGCTATCTCATGACTTTTGTCACTTCAGTGTATATAAATTTAATATTTCAATATTTTTATTCTTATATTATGAAATTTAATTCCAATTCACACATAAATCTTCTATGGAATTTGAATTCCCTTTAATATCATAATGTTTAATCCTTCTCCATTTTTTTAGTTATACGTTCTTCTCTAATAATGGATTCCTTGGAACTTTTAATATTATATATATAATTAATGGACTAACTAGAAATTATAAGGATTTTAATTAGAAATTATGCTTTTAACTATAAATCTGTATTTCTTTACAACCTCTCAGAGCAGATTTTAACTAAAGAAATTTTTCTTTACATTTAACTAGTCTCCTTTCTTAGTAAAATCAGCAAGTGCATAAGAATATATTTCTAGAATATAAGGTTCCATTACGGAATGTCACCCGTTAATTGTTTTAGAAAGGTAAAACGTTCTCATCAAAATAGGTATGCGTAATTAAATTCCTGTTCTCACATTTTTACTGAAATCTTAATTAAGGTTTTTTTTTAAATTGAGATTTACACAATGAAAGTGCTGTGCGATAAATTAAAATGCAAAAAATTAAAGTAAAATAACAGCTGGAGGTGATTTTATCCACCTCGTAAACATAGAGAAAAATTGTTACAAGATGAATTTCTAAGAAAAGTTTAAATTAAAAAAATCATTTTGGCTTATGAAAGAAGAATGTAGGTATGAAAGCTGAAATGGATGGGACAACTGCAAACCATTTTAAAACATTGTATTTGGATATTAAAAAAATAATTCAATGTTAATCATGAACATAACTTTTCGTTAATCAATTTTCTTGAAAATTTATATGAACTTTTTCTATTAGTTAGGTTTTAACTAAGTAACCTATATTATTGTAAGTACATTTCCCAAACGTTAAGGGTAGTTAGTCTAAAATTTTGGAGAGTGAAATATTATAATTAAGAGTTTTTAAACGATATAGAGACATACATTTGAATTATGAATAATTTTCTGATGCAAAAGTTTTCGCCTCTTTCTTGAACCCCTCATACCTCACCTCACCGTAACACCAATTTCAGGATGTTATTAATCAGATAGTATATTTAGAGAGGATCTGAAACACATATAGTAAGAAATATTGAGACTCCGATTCAGGCTCAACCCCGAAAGGGGAGTTTCAATCTCCTAGAACCAAAAGCTATACTTACCAGTTATTAAACTATAAAAGTAATTGTTATAAACGAAGTGTAACCAATATCATTATTTAAAATCATCTTTAATACACATTAAACAAACTTCAAAACAATATCTATGAAAACTGTATTTACCAATGAGAAGAAGAATGTTCTAATTATCTACCGTAGCGTGTAGAATTAAAAATGTATTATGTTCGTAGCAAATTATGTAAATTATGCTGATTAAATTTGGATTGTTATGTAATAAAAAATATCCTACTGATTGAAAAAATGCTCTACTATTAATAATAATACAGCAATAAACACTAATCATATTGATTCAATTTTCGCTTATAAAATTATTCCTTTGATAATAATTTAAGTATTTTCACTTGTATGATTATGACTAATATAATATGCTTTTAAAAGCTAATTATTAATTTAAAACAACTTATTTAATTAATATTACGAATGAGCACATTTTGAATAAGCGTATGTAATTGAAAATACTTCTGTAAACAATCAATTGTAAATACAGAAATGTATAATTCATTAATTAATCAAAGCATATGTTCATTTCTTACAAATTGCTGAATGAATATAATAATAAAAATAAAGAATTAATTAAATTCAACAGCTATCCAAATTCTATCCATTTTATACTGCATCAAAGCAAATGGATGACTATTTTACAATTTCAAAAATTGATCCAGTTTTAAAACTTCTGTCAGCTATAATTTTATTTTCTAATAAAAAAATAAACCTTTGCAATAAATAAAAAAAAAACTTTTATTACAAATAAAAATAAATAAGCTTTTGTAATAAATAAAAATTTAAGAAAAATCTTTGTAACAAATAAAAGCAAATAAATGTTTGTAATAAGTAAAATTTTGAAATAAAATTTTATGCACTTAAGTCTTTTACTTAATGAATCATGTTTTTAATGTAATAGTTGTTTATTAGTTAAAAAATTATTTTATGATTATGTAACATGTGTCTTTATGAAAGTTATTATTCTTCTAAATAACTAGGTATCTCTTCTCCAGATTATATAAAAATCATGAAACATCACTTTGATATCTGACTTCCTGTTTTCGTTATTTGATGTGAGTAGAGAGCCTATTCGTGTTTATAAGTTATAAAATGTTTCTTGCAGCTGTATATGACAGGAACTAAAACTAACAGCTAAGAAGTGATTTGGGATCAAGTTGATATTCTTAGCTGGCATTTAATGATATAAGCATTTAATCTTATGTAATCATTTTGTGATGTGGGAATCATGACAAGAAAATTATGATCTCAGTAATTATTTTTCAAATGTCAATGTTTTTTAAAAGTGCAAATAGTTTTGAACATAACATACTCCTGCAATATTAAAACAACACTTAGAGTAAAAACCCTAAAAGAATAAGTACGTTACTTTTAATGGAATTTATAACTAATTAAAAAGAGAGAAAATGTTTTCTTTTGAGTTTGGTATTTTTACAGCTTTTATCAATATTATTTTCAGAAATCTAAATGCTATAATAAATATAATAATAATAATAATAATTGCTAATTATTTCTGTTTTATGCTAATCGAATTTAATATGCTCGGCTTAATAAGCAAGTAAAATGTTGCAATACTTTTACAATGTTACAATACAATCTGATTACAATACTTTTGGTTCACAAAAGACAATCTATGTTAAAATCATGAAATCAAATTATTTATCTCTAGATATCTTTAGTTCTTAGTTTTCTTTAAAATTATTAATCTAGCTTTCATAAGATTTTAAATCAACTTTCCTGATTAAATTGGTTAGATATTATAACATAAATTTTGAAATGTTTTTTCACTCAACAAACATAAATGTGATGATTGTTAAAAAAAACTATGTTGTCAAAACTTTGATTAAATTTTGAGGCAATTTTCTCTTGAAAAGCAGGAAACTGATATCAAAATTATATTAATTGAACATATTTGACATTTATAAGGTCAAGATGAAATAATTGCTGTGCGAATAATTAGTATTACTAAATTGCAATTGTAGTGCATTTCTTAAAATTTTCATTGTTACCAATATGAATAGTAAGTATTTTTCGTAGAATAAAAATTTATTTAATTTTTAATGATTTCATAAGTAGACTGGTTTTAATAGAAATTCAATATGTTCATGAATGGAAGCAACAAGTTAGAACAAGCCAACAAACATTTTCTCCTTTCAATCAAGTTAATACAACAAATTTGTTTTTTAAAAAATATCACTCAATACACTGAATTCCTTTTATGCATAATTTATTCTCGAAATATATTCCATTCATTGTAATAAAGTCACTTTTAATTTATTTAATTGCAATTGCTTAATTCATTTTTAAAGTATTTAAGAAGATTTCTTTTCTTTTAAAGAAAATTAATTATATTAAGGTGAATTACTTTTGTTAGCATTCTTTTCAATACAAACTGGTAACGTTAACGCAAATTTATGTTTTTTTGAGTATTTGACCATAATCTGTAGAATACTTGTTTTCTTAAATAACTTCTAATTAACCATCCCAAGAATGCAAAGTATCTCAATTACTCATAGTTCTTTAATTTAATTAAGAACTCATTTTGTTTCCGACTGCCAGTATCAAATTGATTTGAACACATTTAAAATAATGACATACAATGTAGTCCCAATTATTCAAAAAATGCATTTTATCAATGTTTTCCAACAAAATTCTTGAAATATCAAAATTAATTAATGACTTGGATTGGTATCAATATTAAAACCTCCAAATCTGTCTATAATTGTTTTATGGAAAAAATTCGGACTTTGAATATCATTCTTGACACACAACAAACCATTCTTATAAGGGGATAATTGAGTCTTCGTGCACTATGAGTTTACAAATATAAGGCTTATTTTAGCGTCTTGTACTGTTTTAAGGCTATATTCAGCGGAGATAATCATTCAGAGGAATAGTTTAGTAACCAAAATAACGAGCAAGCCTCCCTACCTATTGCAAATCAATAAACTTAATGTTTTTTTTAACTTCCATTATTCTTAGTTCAAATACCATGCATTTTAAAAAGTTCAAATTAGTTTTAGTGCCATATAACGTTAAGTTCTCTTAAAATGTATTTTGTGTGTTTTCATTACTCGCTATTCTAGAACACAACCATTTTAAAATAAAGTAACTTAGTTACGTATTAATGATATTTTCATTATAAAGAATTTTGGTAAATTTATTAAAATCATGTGGATGTCATAAAATATACTGCACTAATACAGAACAAAGAATATTAAACTTTTGGAACTCTTTTCAGATGAATAATAGAATATTCATTAGAGAAATTTTTCTATATTATGTACAATTTAATTTTTACAGATATTCAGATTCGGAAGCTCATACCGTTTTCATAAAATGTTTTAAGTTTTCTTATAGTCATATATTTTAGATATACATAAATAATACTTACCTTTGAAGTATGTTTAATGTGGGTATTTAATAGTTTGATTAGTCTTTTTATGAAATATATATTACAGATAGATCAATATAGAGAAAATAAGATGAAGAAATGAAATATGCATTGAAACTGTATACGTGCTATAGAACAAAATATTTTCTTTGTTCTTTTTAGAGAATTAAAAAAAAAAACGATTGTAAAATTATATTAACAGCAGACAGTTTTCACGACAGATTTTCATAAAAGAAATTCAAATCTTTTATTTTTTTTCAATTAATACAACAATCGAAGGAATTCATTTTAAGAAAAGAAATGTCCTACATAGAGAAAGAGAATAAAAATAATACCATGTTTTTGTTCATGTTTCATGAAAAAATACTCCACACCTTAATCCAATTATTTATTCAACATATCTGCACCGCTGCCGTTTATCATTTCATTTTATAATGCGCTTTGTTGGACAAAAGTAGATATTCCTTTTATTATTCCAGTGGGGGTAACAATGATTCAATGATCGTCTAGAATATTTATAGAACTATCGACTGTAATTAATACTCACCAGATGTTTGAGATACAAAAATGATAAATTTTAAATGTTAATTTGATTTCTGTTAAATACATGCCCACTAAAATGTTTTATCCTAAAAAAGCAAAATTGATTTAATAATAATATCTTATACAAATATTGCAACGACCTGAAATTCAAAATTCCTTTGCAGTGTATTGATCCTTTAAATTCAAATTTTCCTAGCAGATCATAAGAGCAAGTATACGCGATAAACTCGTTTACAAACAACCCTTCAGATAGGATCTCCACCCGGCCTGTTAAATTACCTTTCAAAATGCAGTAAAACCATCCTCCTTCCTATAGGCAGGGAAGATTAAATTCAAAACTGGGAAAATCCCGGAGGAGCAATAACTTTTACGATCGGACATTCTCGACTATCAGCAGCATGAAGTGCAAAGTGAGAGGACCCTTGCAAGAGAAATTTTATTACAGGTCTTTCAAAACGTTTAAATAAACCAATGAAACCAAAATACCTATCTTTAAAAACAGAAAAAACGTATTTAAGTCTTATATTTAGATATTAGGGAAATTTAAATTTCTACCTATCATTTTTTACATTATTTTAAAGCCCATATTTAAGTTCTGCTGAGTACACAATTAGAGGAAAAATTTTTTTAGACATGTTAGTAGTTGTATTAAGAAGAAAAAGAGAAAAAAATATCTCTAAAAAATTGTCTGATGGTTAATTGTGCATTTACTTTCATAAGAAATATTAAAAAGTGTCTGTATAATATTCAAATAAAACTGAATCGAGTAAAACTGAATTTGTTTTTGTATGATGCTGGATTTAAAATGAATAAAAATCCAGCTTCAGGATATCCAATCCATGGGTGGAACAAACTTAAAATGTATTTGCTATGTTAGATTAAAGTTCGAAATTAGAGGAATATCATGCCCGATTATATATAACACAGTTGATGATTATATTTTATTTTAATTCACATAAGATTCTGATTGAAATTTTTAAAAAATTCTTCCCAATTGAATTCTTAATTTACCTAATTTTGTTATTACTAAGATGATTGCCTTTGCGAGAAAGCATTATTTTATTTTATGCCTTGTCGTTAAAATTATGTTTATACCTTTATTGCATATCCACAATTTATTTAATATTCTTACATGTTTCCCTCATCCTTAAAATTCTCTACAGTTTTCATTTTGTTATTAAACACCATTTTTAAAATTATAGAAAAAAAATTCATGACTACGTTATAAACCTGAACCAAGTAATTTCCGTAATAGAATGTAAGTAGCAAATGCAAAGAAGATACAAGTGCTACAATTGACTCTTTACTGCACAGTTAGAAAAAAAATGAGTACAAAACATATTTAATAAAATACAAATGGATGGTACAATTAAAAATCAATGGTTATAAATAATCAGAAACAGGAAGTATTGGCAAGTATTAGTAAACAACTAAGCTTTGAAATATTTAATGCAAGTATTATCAGGTCTTGATCTTTTAATGCAAAATGTCCAAAACACAATGCTGCAATATGTTTCACGATATTTGCCATTCTCAGAATATCGAAAAACATTGCAGACAGACTGTAAAACTCTTGTGCAAATAGAGTGACACCAGCAACTCTATGTGATTTTAGCTTGTGGAAATGTGTTATGTAATTGTCCTTTCTTATACATAATTTCTCACCTCATAATTACAGGATGAGAAGCTTCTGACATAGACGTTGGTTCTTCTCACTCTGCTGGATATAGAAAAAGGCGGGGTCAGGCTCCTCCCATCGATGACGAAAAAGGAGGAACCCAAGGGAAGCGTTAAACCGTTTCCGGTAATGGGCCATAGGACTCAACCACTGTATCCATCAGTACTTCTGTAGCGGCGGTCCTGTCAGTCAGATTTTTCCTCATGTCTTCCAGCGAGTCGGAGTAGGTAGTTTAAGGTTAAGCTTCACGAACAAAGAAATATTTGTAAGTGAAACTAAACATTTTGTTATTGTTAGAGAGGAAATATTCTCAAAAGCAGACAATAACTTTAAACAGCCAATACATATTAAGCACATTAATAAAACAAAAATTAGGGTAAATATAAATTAACATTTACATCTAGTAACAACCCACATTATCGTTCAAAATATTGAACAATATTTTAAATCCATTTTTTACGTTTCATAACCAAGTAATATAAAATGAAACACATTTTCTCTGTATAACTTCAACAATTATAAAATGAAACATATTTTCTCTGCATAGCTTCAACAATTTTCTTAAGCCGTTGCTTAAAGTCAGATCACGTTCCATAAGAGCGTAAAATGACCCAGAAGACATTGGACATTTTCAGATTTCGTTTAATTGCTTCGGAATCTGCTAAAAACATTTAAGGGAATGCTGACATTAAAAAATTACTTCTAGTAACTAATTTATCACTAATAATAACACAAATTATCGTATAAAATATTGATCAGTCTTTTAAAATATTTACATTACCAGGTAGTATAAAATGAAACACAATTTCTCTGTATAGCTTCAACCGTTTTCTTAAACCGTTGCGTAAAGTCAGATCACGTTCCAGAAGAGCGTAAAACGACCCAGACGACATTGGACATTTTCAGACTTCCTTTAATTGCTTCGGAATCTGCTAAAAGCATTTAAGAGAATGTTGACATAAAAAAAATTCATCTGAAGTTAAAAAAAATCTATTAAATATAAAGTGAAACATAATTAAGAAGTTTGGAAAAAAACACAGCAGAAAGAGTGTCAGAATTTTCTCGCTACAAGACTGAACCTACCTTTTTCTCTATAAAGTGCTATAAATCAGCTCTCTCGATTAAAAGTCGATATTTTCTCCTACGTTTACGGTCCTCATATCGTGCAAGAAAGGACTCGCCAGATGTTTCCTCGCATTAATCTTCATAAAAAGATCATCATTGGTTGACTCATAATCGCACGATATTGCTCCCAGTGAATCAATTCTCGGATGCCCTTTAATTATTGAGTATTATTAATAAATGAATGAAACCCACCTTTCCGTTCAGAGATATATTTTTAGTTAAATACCCAGAGGTAATTTGCATCGGCACTTTTCGCCCAAAGGTTCAGAAATGATTATTGCTAGCACTTGAGATTTAACTTCAATATCAACCTCCTGCAAATTTAATAGCCCCATTTCTTGAAGTGTTATACAGAGCAAAATATTCTTACGCTATTATAAAATGCTTTCTTTGTAAAATATATTTGTATTTAATGTAAATAAGTTGTTGTAATGTAAATTAATTCTCAAATGTTAGCATCAAATATAACCTTGAATTTAAAAATATGACGTTGAAGAGAAAAATGGCAAAATTTAGCCATATAGGAAATATCTGGAAAAGTAGTTCTTTCTCTAGTTTAAAATTTTTATATCATTCCTTATTCCATCAATTTTAACATTAAAACATTCCCCTGCATTATTAACTCTTTTTAAATATATTTTTTTCCTTTGGCCTATTCTATTTAATATATATTCAATAAATATTCCAGTTTTTGGTTTGAGCCATAATCTTTTTTAAAAAACTTCTGAAACTCATATACATGTTAAAGAATCAAATATACAATAATGTATAACGGAATTTTTATATCAAAATTATATTTCAGTATATTATTTTTCATTTGATTAGTATAAAATTATTAATTTTTTTTGTATAAGTATAAGGAAAGAATTCTGCTCCCAAACTTCTCGGTAAGCCACTATTAAGGAGCATATCTTTAAATCCAATCACAAATTATCTGTAAAATGTTTCAACTGTTCCGTTAAATTTCAATTTACATGCCATTTCTTTGTCTTAGTTTCTACACTTATATCGCTAAAAAAATCCAAATTTAGATTCATAAATTCGAGTCAGTCATTACCTTAATGTTTTAAAATTTTATTCCTAGTTCATTTTCTATCCTAGTTAATATTCATGAGTTATTTGAACCAAATGATTTCTGAAAGCAATCTACATTACATACTGTATTTCTATCAGCAATTCAGGAATTTTAACCTGGAATTTCTTCTTAATAACTGTTTTTAAGAAAATAACAATCTTCTTATCTTCTTCCCTTTCTTGTTAAATCTTAATTTCAAAAATAGCGTCTGTTAAAATCGGAAATCTAATTGTTGAAGTTGGCTCAGTATTCGGCTACGAAATATCCCATGCTTGCTTACCGTATATCATAGGATGAAATAACTTGAATAGAAATAATAATTGTCAATAACTTGATTGGTCATTGTAATATCATACTTTTCCATTCATATCAGAATTGTTCTTTGTCAGTAGTGTTTCTGCACAAAGCTATTCTTAACCAGTAATGAAATTCCAATAACTATGATTCAGCAACAATACTTGGCGCAGTGTAACCAGATATGGTTCTTGCGCCATAAAACCCCAAACAACCAAACAAATCATCAACCATACTTTAATATAAATGGTTGTGCAAATAGAATTTCCCTATTTATGAAATAGGAAGAATTAACATTCTCGACGAATTCATTTATCTTATCAAAAACCAAAACAAATAAAACCAGCACTTTAAATATTCCAATCATTTCAAATTCATGGCTCTTAAATACATCTGATTAAAAAGACTGGACTGGTTGTCATTGTTGATATATTCCATGGATTGTTACTTAAACTTAAAATACTTATTAATTAAACCGAAATATCAGATGATAAAAATTGCTTTATTGAAGAAGTTAAAAAATAATTTTACATTCAATTATTTTTTGTGCGTGTGGAGAAAAGAGAATAAATTTAAAAACAACATAATTATGATACTGAAAAAAATCACAATAGAGCAATTAAATAGGGATACCGAAAAAAATCAACTCCATTGCATTTTAATGGTCGACTTTATTTATAAACTCTATAGCAAAATTGATATAAAATATGGAGGATCACACGAAGTGCATTATTTTCATAGGGGTTTCCATTATACTGTACAAGATCATGTAAATAGTACAAGATTATTTTTCATACTGGATTTTACATTCTACTGTAATTTATTTACAAAGCATAATATCGTCATTGCAGATAACTTACTCTAGCTCACACTTTATATTTTACAGAAAACGTGGTAACATCATAGTTATCATCCAAGTTTGGACCGCAATTATAGAACATAATTTGCTATGATAATCATTTTAACATTTTTTTATTAAAATTATACACCTGCAGATTTAACAGCATCGCAAATTATTAAAATTTTGCTAATGAATTCTTTTGTTGGTAAGAGTATATGAAGTATAAGAACTGGAAATTACCGAATGTAAGTATAAATTTTAATGAATTTTGGTTCAATTTGATTAAAACTTACTACATTTGTTTCTATTTCTCAAAATATATATTGTATTTTCAAATAAATTTGTACTAATAATTTATTTGTACAAATAAATTTGTATTTATAGTACTTTGTATTATAATCTATACTTATAATAAAGCTCAATGTGTGTGTGTGTGCGTGTGTGTGTGTGCGTGTGTGTGTGTGTGTGTGTGTGTGCGCGTGTGTGTGTGTGTTGGTGCTGTACAGGCCAGACCGTTGGACCTACAGCTACCAAATTTGGTACATGTATAACTTGGAGGTCGGGAATGTGCACCTCGGAGCCCTTTTTTCGAATTTTTAATTAGAATTTGAATTAATTAAAATTTAAGCGAAATTTTGACGTTTTTCCGTTATAACTTCCGAAAATATTATCGGATAAACATGATTTTAACATCAATTAAAAGATAAAAAAATTAGCTTTCTAATAGTATCAGTATTTTAACATTTAACTTAAGCTTCTATTTGTAATGAATTTTTAAAGAAGCATTTCAACTATATTTTTCAACAATATATTTCGGACAAAACAATAAAATTTAATCTGCAGGAGCACGTTACGAGTGGAAGGGGAAAAATTATCTTTTATCAATAGGTTGCCATCAGATAGATAAAAACTCAAATTAAAAAAATAAATAATTATTGCAAATTAAACATTTAAAAATGCAATTTTCAGCACGTGTCTGCATGAAATGAAATAAATATGAAATATGTTTTTTCTTTTTTAAAAAAAAGAAAATGCAAAGAATTTTTTGTGACTTTTACAATATTATTAATTAAATAAATCAGCTTTGTTTAATAATAGAAATACATCTATAAAAAAGTCTAAATGAAGTAAATAGCTGCATAGTATGTAGCACGAGTCTATAAATGCTTTAAAAAATGAAGAATATTTAGCTTTTAATTAAAGAGATGAACTTGTGATATCAGTGTTTTAATGCATAACTCAGGCTTCTATTTTTAACGAATTTTTAAAGAAATATTTTAACCATGTTTTTTTGAGCACGTGACTGGATAAAATAAAATAAAACAATGCCGGAAGTTCAAATAAAAAAAAACTATCATCGCAAATCAAATCTAAAGAAATACAACTTTCAGCATGTGACTGGATAAAATAACAGAAATATAAAATGAGATATCTTCTAAAAAAATAATAGATTCTATGATCGTTTGCAAATAGAGATATAATTAATTCCATAAATTATCTTTATTTACAGTAAACCTGGTTGAATTTAGACAGGATATGCATTGAAATCCCGACTTAATGGCATATTTCTATAATCGTTTGTAATATCTGTATCATTAATTCAATAATTTTTCCCCTTTTTCACTTTCTTTAAAAAACATATTTAACATTTTGGCAACATCACCGAAAAAAACATTTTTAATATTTCGGAAGCATAATCGATAAATTGTTAGAGCATTAAACTCAAAAAGTTTTTTCGAATTAAGTTACCGACTCTTTAACTACTAATAACTGAATCTTTTAACTTTAACTATTTCTTAAATTTTGGCTAATGAATATGTGATTTAATTGAAAATTTTAGAACGCATTACTCATGGCGAACCAGCTGGTCGCCATAGGCGGCTAGTTTACAATACGTCTAAAAACTCTAATTTTAAATAGTTTTTAAAAAATTCAATTTTTCAAAAATTTTCCTTTTAGTGTAGTTGGATACATTACATCTTAATAAAAATAAACATCTTTCTAATCTTCAATGCACATTTTTTGAAGTTCTTTTTTATTGTAATGTATCAAACTTCCCATAAAAAGCAAGATATATCTTAAACGAATTTCCCTCACCCATTGCAAAAAAAGAAAACAAAAATCGAATTCTCATCTCAAAACGTATTAACGTTTCATAGCCCATGTCTTCCTTTTAAATGAGTTTCGCTCGCAAACTTAGATGGACCGTTGTCCTAAGACGGACGGCAACAGACCCCAGTCTGATGAACACTCCCTCCCTCGAGTCCGAGATGCTCTTGCAGTCGAAGAGAAAGTCATTATCAAATATTTATGTGGAGCGTTCTGGCCGTCCTCCGTGTGGGTTTGTTCGAGCCATTTAGGTCCGGCAATAACCGTTAGTCTTGCTGCGCAGCAACTAATACATAACGCGCTCTTACTTGCAGCGTCCAGACACATGGGTTGATTTTTGTTAGTTAAACTAGTAAATACGGATATCCTTGTTTAGAATTAGTACTAAGAAGTTTGAGAATATGCTCCAGTTGCAGGACTAATATGATAATGGCACATATTTAAATAATCTATGCTATTTCAAAATATTATGTTTCAAATTGGGTAAGATTAACTTATTCAATATTATAGAAAATATATAATTTATGATACGCATGCCAAATTTACATATTTATCTTCATGTTTTGCGATTCAGTTAAGCTTCAGTTGTGAGTTAACTGCAATTTAGTTATACTTCGGTTGAGCTCATAATCACGTACATTTTGCTCAGATGTACGTAATTATGCATAATTACGTACACCTGAGAGTTATCTTTCTAAATAAAAATTTCAGCAATTGCGCTTTGATAAAAGAAATGCTTAGTATTAATGATGAAGACAATCGTTTTATTCGGAATAAATGAATTAAGAAAGTAATGGCGTACTTAAAACTACAATCACCAAAAATAATTTAAATTCTATTTTATTTTGAATTTTCTTGCCATCTGAGATAAGAAATAAAAAGCATGCCAAATTATTCATAACATTAGGCCACGTTCTTGTCCTAGATTTCTTTATTGACATTGTAATTAAATAATCCTATGTCATTTTCAGGAGTTTTAGTTCAAGGACCTCGAACACCTGTTCTACTCTACAAAATCCTTTCAGAAAGTAGGTCTCCGCAGTTGATACTAGAACAAAACAGAATAGAAGCGTTCTGTAATGAGTAGTGTTACCATGGAATCTATTATCTGTCATTCAGGTATTGAACTACGAATAATAAATTTACGAAGCTAATAGAAGAAGGCAAATTGTTATGTATTGATTTTTTTAATAATCTTTTTGATGCTTTGTGAATCTTTATGAAAGAAATTTTACTATATTTTAGCTGAAATAGAAATGAATGAAATTCTATAAAGTTATAAAGTTACTCCATAATGCTTTATTTTTAATGTTTTAGAATGAACTCATTCAAACGAGCTCAGTAATTTCAAAGTCTCGATTGCATTGATTATCCGTTTTTATTCAGGGCCAACAGTTGATACCTAAACAGTTAGATACAATTAATTTATTTATTTTTATTTTATTTTAATCGAACAAAATTTGAAAGGAAGTGATGAATTTATTTTCTGGCTGAATTACAAAAAAAATCACACATTTTCAGCTTTTCTAAGAAAATTTGTTATATACTCTATACGGTTAATAAACAATATTAATACATTAACATAATAAATTAAATATTTAAAATTTTTATGAATAAAACAATTAGTATAAGTGCTACCTCATATTAAAATATCTTTATCTTTAAAAAAAATTCCATATATAAATTTATTTCAACAAATGATCATGAATTTTTCAAAAGAAATAGAAAATTAACTCACAAATGTCCAATAACTACTTTATTTATTATTAAGTATAGAAAATTAAGTATAGCATGAGGGTTACTCATACGTAACTCATACTAACATACTAACTCAACTCCAAGACCCAACACACAACTCGGTGTTAGCTCAATACTTATTTATAGGTTTCAGAATTATTTAATATTCCATTAACGACTGACTTCACCTCCCTCTTATGTTTAATAATTTCCGAAACAGAGTATAGAAATTTTTTGAAACATTAACATAATTCACGTACAAATGGTCCTCCCTCCAAAGTTTCTGCTGATTTTCGAATCTTCTATTTCGCCCCCAAAGACACCAAATTTGTTCTCCAAGCTGCCAAATAATCTACAATTTTGTTGCTTTTTTAAAAAACGAGGATCAGTTATCCGGCATCCATAAGAGATATCAATAAAATTGCTTTTTTCGCGATGAAACTAACTGCGATTAGATATTATGAATTCGTACCAGAATGAACTTTCTCCATTTAACAATTTTTTTTGTGGAAGGGTGCTTAGTTTATTATTCTACTTTATTGGTAATTTGGGATATTTAATACAAATCCGATGTGATAGCCAAACGAGATAGGAATTCTGTAGTAGAATTTTTTTTTCTAATTATTATTTTAATTTCTTTCACCCATTTCAAAATTTATCATACACAAAATAATGAACCTATAGACACTATTTGTTTTATACATATAAATTCGGTATGACTGAAGTTTAGAGAAGGGATAAAATCCACTTTCTAGCTTCTCAATAAGAAACAGTAAAATGCATTATTTACAAAAGTGCCAAATACTATGTTGTGTTGTAACTCTGAGAAGAGGTAACCATCGATATATTGATTAAAAACTTGCACTTAATATAGAGGAGGATGATAAAAGTTGGACATCGGAAAAGGTCAGATGATAAAGATTGTGAATCTTGACGAAAAAAAAAAAAATTCCGTAACTTTATAGCAGCATATAAGCTAGACATATAATGTTTGTAGAAAAAAAAAAGACTATATTATAATGAATGGTGACAAATTAGGTATTTGAAGAAATTTCTAGAATGTCAATGGACAGACTTATAAAGTTTTGCATACTTAATTTTTTTGCACAGAAATTCCATTTTTATTTGCTTATTTAATTACTTTTTATCTGCAGTTAGCTGGAAAAAATTGCATTGCTTCGTTTTTTTTTCACTGAATATTGCAATCTACCATTTTTGTTTTTAATATAGTGAGTTTAGACAGAAAAAGAAAATTTGTTAAGTGAAAACATTACAAAGGCTATATGCATTTGAATGATTTAGTAAATGATATATTTAAGCACTAACTACTTTAATATCTTCAAAAGTAAAAATAAATTTGATATAAATTCGGGCATAATAGTGATATAAATGTTTTTATCGTTGATATACATAAAAACATATTAAAATAATCTATATCTAAAAACTGTGAAGCAATGATGATGTAGTAAATTTGCATGTCAAGAAAATATAATTTTTTTAAAAAAAGAATATTTGCTTTGAATTATAATAATCTCGTTAATATAATTAACAGCTTTGGCATTGTCAGAAGAAGGAAAATGATGACCTTGCTGTTCATCTCAATTTGTAAAAAGATTATTTTAAACTGAAAGAGATGCTAACTTTCTGAAATATTTTCAGTTGAAGGAAAAACTAAAAATAATGCTGAGTCATGTGTCTATTTTAGAGAGTTTAATGAAGCATAGGAATATTATACTTTGCCGGGAAACTATGGGTAGGATTAGAAGAAACTATGTTAACCCTGCAGAAGGCGCCCACCTAATAGTGACAAAAGAGATTGCGTGGGGTGCTGAGTCACCCCAACCCCAATTTTATTTAAAATTTCCCATAAATTAGAAGAATAAACACATGTGAATTATAAATAATAATGAGTGCATTAATTCTTTAAGAAAATGAACTTCTTAAATTCAGAAAACTGTTTTTAATATTTAAGAAAATTTTACATTAAAAATTACATACTTTCTTTAGGAGTTTTAATTCTGCCTACACTTATGTCAAACATACGAAGAATGATTTTTACATGTAAAATTATCACATTTTATGCAAGAAATTGCAGTTTTATTATCTTCAAAACTTGAACATATAACACATCGTCCTTTGTCTTGATTCAGTTTTTTTGGTGGGATATCCTGTGATCGATTAGAAGTGGTGGCATCCATACTTTCACGAAGTGTTTTACGTAGCTTTTTCATATCTCGCCTTATGTTTATGTGTGGCTGAATAAGTGATAATGCCAATTTCTTCAGAAATATTCTCCTATTTGCATATTCCAAGGGAGGTGTCTTTGTTGCTATCAGAGCTACTCGGGCATTTATGGCGCCGACGTTCCATGTGCAATAGAAAATAACCATTGGCCACCTTTTGGTTTTTCGAGCTGTTGAATATGATGACCTTTCATCAACTGTGTGACGACATTACGCCAACAGCAATATAAATGCAAAGAGAGAGCTACAGAACGCAGAATTAGGCTGCTTAGAATGAGAAATTTCGAAGCAACAAGAGTCGCGTGGGGTGAGTGAGTCACCCCATTCCTGCTTGAATTCCAAGAAATGATTACTTCAAGCGCAGAAAGAAAAGAAAAGTAAAAATAACAGTTCACCTACCAAGGGGACTGTCAGATAGGAAGGTAATGAATGGGTGAATGATTACAGATAAATATTTACCCTGCGACAGGTGTTCGGATAAGAATGGGGTGCCTTTGTGCCCTGTACGATCTTTCTCGGGTTAAGTGAGTTATCATTTTAGAGTTGAAAATTACTCGTTAATTAACCTGATAGAATTACGAAGGAATTGGGAACTTGTTGATAATAGTCCATTGTAATGTTGTACTAGAACTGAATTACTTTACTGAAATCAAAAGAAGATGATCATCATCACTTTTGACGTTGTTGCAGTCGGGACTTGCATACTATTTTTTGGCATCATAAATTTTACGGTCTTAAAAGACAAATCCAATTCAAACTATAACTTATCAGCATTATGCAAGACGTTGTTTATAGTGATGTTAAAAATAATTTTAAACGGAAATGAAAAAGGTAAATTCTGCTGAATTCACTAACACATCCTTCTAAAGTGTACTATGAAATGATTGTTCCTGAAAGCTTAAAATTGTCAAGATGCAATGTAATTCTTTTAATTTGCTTCAATCAGCACATTCGTAATGAAACATAACTATTTGCATACAAACAAAGTATGCTCAGATGGTTTAAAAAAAAAACTCCAAAGAAATGAATCAATTTGACTTCCTTTTGCGATCGTTGCAGCTACTCATAAGTATTGCTTTTTCCATAATTGATTTTTCAAAACTTATTTAAAAAGGAATAATTGTTTTGCATCAGATAAACTTTGGCGCAAAATAATTTCCTTCACATTAAAAGATAATGCAAGCAAAAAAAAATCATGATCTAGAGAAAGTGGAACATAAATGAATACAAATTAAGTAAAATGCTTTCAATAAATGAGAACTTCATTTAAAAAAATTTAATTTCTCTTTATATGAGAAATTTTAAAATGTTCTCTTTAAAAATAACTGTAGCCAACTGTCGTACTTATCATTATTAAATAACCGAGTTTGACATCATAATTTATTGATTGGTTGAAAATTAAAGATATAACTCATCAAATTACAATTCAAATATGGGGATGAGGCTTTAAAAACGATGGTCTCTCTTCCCGAATCATTGAGATTGTAGAGTCGAGTTACCTTCACATTTATGACGAAATGTAAACCCTAAAATATGGATTGTATGGACTGCGATGACTATTTGGCCCTTTAATTTAATTCCTGCTTTTGTGCAGATACGATGATGACCATTTATCTTAACCAAAATGTTTATTCAAGCAAGATATAATTTGGACCTGATTTCAGACTTACTATTCATATTGATCAATATTAAAAATAACAAGGATATTTAATAATCAAGTAGACCAGGTGTTCTAATGGCAAAATCTAGGCATAAGAACCAGAGGGCTAAAGATTCGAGACTGCATTCCAACGAGCATCCGTCGTGTAAGCGGTTCTCATGCACGTTAAATCTATCGGAGGCAAATAGGTGTGGTAACTGAGGAGATTAGGAGTCATCTTCGTCGTCTGAAAGAGTTTCCAAAATTAGGAGATCCGTTTCAAAAATATAACCCTAGTGTTGCTTTAAAAAAACTAAATTAAAACTAAATTAAAATAAAAAAAACTAAACTAAATAACTGAAATAAAATTTTAAAAAACTAAACTAAACAACTGAAATAAAATTTAAAAAGACTAAACTAAATAACTTAAATAATAGCAGATATTTAAATAGTTCCTTAATACAAAAAACTTAAAATGCTTTATTTGTTTTTCCTTATAAAACTCCAAAATATTGACTCTGAAAAGGGCTGTATTATTTCATATAATTTAAAACCTAACTTATTTACCATCAAGAACATCCATCACTTTGAAACCTCAAACCTTGATAACACAGTTTAAAGTTGAACTTTAAAATTACATTTCAACACAATTTACAAGATATGCTTCCTTTCATCAAACTAGGCCGAGGGGTACTTAATAGCTTAGAGTGTAATCCACCATTCCTAAGCATCTCGGAATGAACTTCAAATCTCCTTGCTAGGGCAGAAGCTAAACTTATTTTATTTAGTAACACTAGAGCAACTTTTCAGCCAGGCGTACCCTAACACAAGACTTGCTTTCCCTTTCATTACTGTAAGCGTATAAATCACTTTAATGTCAAGTGGTTTATTATGAAAGGTGGAACCCCCCTCCCTTTAAACCTAAAAGTCCCTTAGCTAATGAGGCTCGTTTATGGATATTTCTGCTATCGTGTAAGCTCAGAGAATGATAGAAATTTCGTGGAGCCACATTTTGGCAAACAAACCGTTGGAATTCCTATGAACGATTTCTACTTTAAAAAGTCAGTCATTTCATTAAAGCATTTAAATAGTGGGCAGGGATACTTTATTTGATGGGATGAATATAACTTCGTAAAATACTGCTTGGGATCCAATGAAATGAAATATTTATCCTCATATGGATGACTCTGTATTTTTAGAAAGATATAAAATTCTCCGTGGATGTATGAAACTTTACTTCGTGAATGATTTAAAAGTACATGTCTATTTAATAGAGCGATAGAGGGAAAAGGATATTCAAGATTTTTCTACTAATCGTTGGACCATGATAATATTTTTGGGGTTAATTTTTATTTTCTAAATCTTTTATTATAACAATGATGAGGTACGACGAGACGGACGAATGATATATATATATATATAAATATGCATACGCATTCTTATAATGGCCTAACAGCCAATTTTAAAATCATTATAGACAGACATATAGTTCATGATAGAAAATCATTTTACATGAGGAATATTAAATTGAATCAAAAATTGTATACCTGAAAAAGTCGTGAATTCTTAATTTACTACGGTGCGGAAAGTGCTCTCAGTCATAATTAGAAAAAAAAATTCTTCGACATTTCAAAATGTGCAATGAAAATTATCATTTTATAAATAAATTTGACCAAGTTTAGATTTTTATACATAATAAGAAACGATGCACAAATTTATTATAAGAAAAAAAGGAAAAATAAAGTGTTTAAATAAAATTAAAATTATTTTATTTTTTATTGATTTATGCAATCAAAACCCCATGAAAATGAATATATCTTACCTTTTAACTTTTTTTTGTCTTTTATAACATTTTTAGAATCTATTTTTTCACTCAATCATTGGATTAGGTAAAAGAATTTTTGCGTTTCTTCTTATATGTTGATTTGATATACAAAATGCTATAGATTAATTTTTTGGGTTACACACACACATATATATATGCATGTGTGTGTGTGAGAGAGAGTGTCTGCTAAGATTGTCTTGCATTTCATGAAAGCATTTTTAATACTTCTAACAAAAATTAAATTAATGAGTACTGTAATAATAAACCCAACATAAAGTAAAATGCAAAAAATAGCAAAATCCAGCATATTTGTAGTAGATATTCAATTAATCAACATTAATTTATTCATGCACCAGCATTTAATCTGTTTTAATCTAACCACATTGCTTCAAAACAATGTTAAATTAAACTGCCAAGAGTTGAAAAAAATTAAAACAACTTGTTGGGAAAAATTATATTTTATGGAAAAGACTCTTCGATCCCAGCAATGGTTAAAACAAAACTAATTATTTAGTTATCTTTATTTTATCACTCACAATATCCTCTCATTCTCATTTCTTTCGTGTTATAACAAAAACTTTCTAAGAAAATTTGTTCCATTCTTTACAATCATAACAGTATGACAGAAAAGACTCACTCACTGCCAAAATTTTCTTAGATATGTTATGGAAATGCTGTAAACTCTATAAATACTTGCATCGTGTTATTAAAATTTGAAATGGTAGGGAGTAGTTTTCTGCGTGGGTGTTAATATGCAAAGTCCTGTCTGTATGCTTAAATTTTACGCTCTATTAACAACTATTCTATAGAGCGGGTTCATATCATTTTTCTAAAGTTAAGTTATTTTCTCTTTCCTTTCAATTCGCCAAATTGCTAAAAGTATTTCTATAACATTTCTGCCTTCTCAATTTTTCCAGCGAGATCGCAAAATACCGCTTTTCCACGTTGCTAGGAAACGTGGCAGCGAAATTAAGCAGGTTAATATTGTTACGGTGAGTTACTTAAACAAAAAAAAGAGAAAATTCTTTCCAGTATTCAATAAAAGGAATGAACATTCTGAATTGCAAAATAGTTGCGAGCATCACTTTGGAGTTTCGCCCAATTAATTGCTCATTTAAAGATATATGTATTTATAAAAACACCTTAGAAATTTCAATATATCCTTCTTAAATTGAGTTAAGAGTTAGGTCTGTATTGATTGAAACATTGCAAATTCAGTTTAAAGAACTGTTTGATTCAAGCAAATTATTTGCATAATTTATAACATTTATCTGATCTCAAATTTAATTTTTTTTTCTTTGATGCGCCTGATTTGGGTGGAAATAAGATTCTTTATGCTTAATTTCTATTCATTGAATATTATAGCTTCTTGAGATACGAATGAGTAATAAAATAATAATAACTTGGCGCTCTAAGAATACAGAAAAATATATCGATTTGATGATAATTCATTGTAAAAAGACTTTTAATGAAATATATGTGTATTGAAATTTGAATAATTTATGCTCAAAACTAAAATGATTGAATAAAATATAATGCTAATTTAGATCAGTAATTATAATTTTGGTATCATATATATATATTCTTTCCTTTAACTGCTCTTCTTTTCTGTAAAGAATATGCCAGGTTAAGGAAGGTAATTATCTTTTAATGATCAGTATTGCACTCGAAGAAAATTATCAGCATTACATTTGAATGCATTTTTTAAGCACAATTATTCCCTTATGATAGGGTGTTTACAAAATAAATCAGTATTAAAATGAAAAATAATTAGTTAGTGTCAGCAAAATAATTGATTAATAAATCAATATAAAATTAATAGTTTTATTAAAAATTAATTCATGTATGTAATGATATTTTAAAATTTTAATCTTCATTAACTTCTAAAGTTTTATTTTAATCCAACTCATATCAACTTAATTCCAAAATATTCTTTTATTTCCTGATCAAAATTCACCTTTTTTAATTGAATTAATTCAACAGAAGTTCTGTAAAGTTGCTGACATCAGCAAGTCTCCAAACTCCGAGTAAAAATATAAAAAGTTGTTGATCTAACACATTCTTTGAAAAGATTCCTGCAATGTCATTATCTAAATCGATGCATCTAATTAAATTCCGATATTATCTCACTATATAATCATGGGGATTAATGTTTCCATAGGTTTATCTCCTGTCACTCTTACGTCTTTCATCAAGGATGTTCTCGATCACTTCTACTTGAACATAAATTATGCCTCTCGGGATGGAATAAAAGTGAAGTTTAGAATTCGAACGTGTCTTCTTTTTCTTTGGCATCTGCTTTAAAATATACATCTGCACTTGTCTATTTTATGGTCAATGTGATTAATTGATTATTATTGATAATAATCATAATTAGTATTAGTAATTACCGTAAATACTTGATCACATTAATTGAAATATATATGTAGAATACCTTGAAAAAATAATTTATCATTATTAGCAGATTATGTGACTGAATATGCGCACAAGGTGACAGAACTTTAAAACAATTTGCATTTATAAATGATTTGTTGGAAAGTTCTGGGACTTAAGTTGCATGCATTTAGATTCAATAAATTAAATTAAATTAAATTTTTTTCTTTCTTTCTTATATTTCTCAAGAACTTTATTCCATTATTTACATCTCATAACTGAGTGCTTGCATTTGATCATCGAATGAAAATTTCTTAGGATTTAAATGAATTTATACATAATATACATTTATATGAATTTATACATCTCTGCATGTTCAGTAACTGATAGACTCCTATGTTTAACAATTAATTATAGCTAATTTCGCATTCGCTGATATTATAATAATAAATTAGACATAGAACTAAGTATCTAAATTGAATTTACATTATTCAAACACTAAATTAAATCACTCGAATTACACAGTTTTGAATAATTCAAACTCAACAGATTAATTATCTGAAATATAATAAGAAAATCATGTTAACTACTTACATACTGAAAAAGAAGCCTGGAGTCATATTTTGGTTAACACTCAAGTGAGCATATGTTGAAATTACCGAGTGATTCAAAAGCCCATTAATATTTGAAAATTCAATAATTCACGAAACAATGTAGACTCATCCACAGATTGTATCTTAAACCTGGATCAGAGAACGATCACATCTGAACCAGTCCCCCCAGTGGCATTATTCATGACATGTAAAACTTTGTGACTCCGCAGATTTATACGAGCGCCAACCACCACTTTCGGCAAGCGGGGTTCGAACTGGCAACCTCAAGGATGTGAGCCCAAAGTACTACCAACCAGGCTACCTCAGGCTTCTGAATTGTATTTACTTCCTTTAAATTCTGAATTAAATTTTCGTTCCTATATCTAAAATTCCTTTGATAAATTAATTTTCTCACTCGTTTTTAAGAAAAAATATATTATTTGCAATTTCTAAGTAAGAATTTTAAAAAATGTGAAGTATTTTCATTAGTTCAATTAAATCATAAAGTTATCCAATAAACTACAAATTTCCACCAATTGTATCCTTTATTTTTTAGGTTTATGAAATTTATTTTGAAGATTTGCTTTACATTTTACTTTGTCGATTCATTTGAATATTTCAATACATTTCTTGAAAAACATTTTTTAAAGGCTTTTATTAATCACTTTCTGTTCTGTCAATAACAGGCTAAAACAATACAGAGCTAACAATAGCATCATAGATATACGGTTGCATTATTACAACTTATAATGAAAATTAAGTATATACTCAACATTTATTTACTTAAAAATACAGGAAATTAAAATGCTGGTAAATAATGTGTAGAATTTTAATTATCTACATTTGCTTTTTCAATGTCAAATTTGTAGAAAAAAAATAAATTCTATAGACATTGATCAATTCATCACAAATAAAATTTAAACACTGCAGATCAAGATCTGTTTTACTAATCAATCATTTCATTAAAAAAATGGATTAAGAAGCCAGAATCTTTATTCATCATGTGTTGTTTAATCAATATTAGGCTAAAAGAACATAAAGATAATAATAATTTCATAGATATGAGATTATATTCGAAAGATTTATAATAAAAATTAAACATATATTCATCACTCATTTACTTAAAATTATAGGGAATTTAAATATTAGCAATAAATATTTAAATGTGCTTTGTCCCTGTCAAGCTTGAAATAAAACACGGTATGAAATACATCAACTCAATTCGGTAGACATCAATCAATTTAATGCAAATAAAAGCAATTCTAAACATTACAACTGAAGTCATGTTTAATTTACCATTCGTTTCATTAAAATAAATTATTTCATGAAGTCAGTAATTTTGTATATCAAATTCTATTTTTCCAATATTAGGCTGAAAGCATTTAAGGATAACAGTAACTTCATAGACATACGATTATATTCTAACTACTTATAATAAAAATTAAGTATTTATTCATCTCTTATTTACTTTAAAATATAGATACTTAATTATCTGATAATAAATAAATAATTATAATCATCTACATTTCAAGAAAATATAAAATGGATAAAGTCAATTCATAGAAATAGACCAATTCACTGCAAATAAAATCCTTTCAAAACAGTGCAACTGAAATTGTTTAATTTATCATCCATTTCATTCAAAAATTATTTTTTAAAGGCAGTGTTTTTATTTATCAGTTTTGGGTTTTTTCAATATTAGGCTCAAAGAATTGATATATATCAGTAACTTCACAGATATGCGATTGCATTCTTGCTACAAAAATTAAGCATATACTCATCGCTAATTTACTTATAAATATAGGGAATTAAATTATTGATAATAAATATCTATATTTGATTTATTAGGGCCAAATTTGAAGGAAATATAAAATAGATAAAATCAATTCAATACAAATAAAATCAATCTAAAACACTGCAGTTGAAGTTCTGCATAATTCATCCAAAGAAACATATGCCTTTAGATCAGAAAGCATGAAAGAACTCACTTTTCACAAACATAAAAATCTAAGTGTAGATTATGTGACTAAATGAACCGTTATGAGTGCCGAAAAAGGGGATAAAGGATGATGATAAGAAAGAAAAGAAAAGGGCCGTGTGTGTTGTATTTCTCTTTCAAAGAGTCAAGTTTAGTTCAACTGTTATTTAGGAGAAGAAAAATATTTCCGATAAGTTTGGCATGAACTAAAGTATGACTTCCTTCTACCCATTGATTTTGCTTCTGGAAACTCTTTCGTTCCTCTTTTGCAAAATAGTTTGAAAAAGGAAATAGCGGGGATAGAAAAAAAGGAGGCAAAGTTAAATAACGAAGCCGATATGCACCGGTAAACTTAGGCGAAAATTACGATACTGGTGGTGCTTTTTTTGGATTTTGTTTAAATTTCCGCGTTCTTCTGAAGAAGTGTTTTTGGAATTGAAAAGTGAGTATTGGATTCAAAGCTGTCTTCAAAGAACTAAAGTGGCGTAAGTCGTTTGGATACATATTTTGCCATTTATGGAAATGACTTCTTTGAAAAGACGCAGTAAATGTAGGAACATTCTTAGCTGGCTATTGCATTTTGTTGTTACATTTTAAGAATCATGTTTATAAATGGAATAAGCACAATTAAATATATCTTTCGCTGTTATTTTTCCTGTTCATTCTTCTTGTTCAGTTTTTACAGTGGAGGCGATTGCTATTTCACATGCATTAGAGCTCATTTCTCATAACCTGCAAAATAATTTTGTTATCTATACTGATTCGTTAAGTGCTTTAATATCATTAAAATCCCTTTAATCCCCAACGTCATAATCCTTCTTTTATTTTAAGAGCTTTAGATGTTTTTAATAACTTGCACTTCCATAGTTTTACTGTTCTATTCTGTTGGGTACCGTCGCATATGGGAATTTTAGGGAATTAGAAAGCAGACAAGATCGCTAAATCGGTGACTGCTAAGACTTTACCAGAGTGTGATTAAAAAAACACGTTAAAATGATTTTTTATTCGAAATGGCAAACATAGTGGAATCTTGAGATGGAAAATAAACTCCCCGTATCAAACCATTTTTACATTCTTGACCTTCATTAAAAAATAGAAATGCAGATATCCTTTTAACTCGCTAACGTATTGGTCATACTAGATTTATTGATCTTCATCCTTTACTTGGAAAACAACCACCAATGTATTCGCGATGTCAAATGTCTGTTCACCAAAATTTGTCTCATTGCTCATGTTTAAGTGCACAGTTCTTGCGGTTTTTTCTAGCTTCTACAATTTTGACTTTACTTGGCAGGGTCCCTCAAGTTAAACGTTTCAAATTTTTAAAGATTCAAAAAGCTTTATTCTTTCATTTAAAATATGTTTATTGTCAAAAAATACTATTTATAGCTACATTTGGCAAAATTTTATACTCCCATATTGCTATAATTTTGATTAAAAGTTTGGTGATCATAGTCAACATCTTGGCATTCCAGTCAAGCAAAAAAAATCAAACCAGATAAAACTAATTAAATTAAAATAAATATTGACTTGAATTTCTTGAATATGAAGTCTATGAGGCGATAATATTGCATTAGACAAGAAAATTTGATTCTGATATAGTGTTGAATTTTTCTGACCAAATACCTTCAACATCCTTGTCCCGAAAAAGCTATTAAAAGATTTTCTATGAGTCAGTTTCTCTATCTCTTCTCATGGTGAAACAACAATTAAAACAAAATATTTCAATGTTGAACTCTAAAAAATATCATCATCATTGAAACAATAAAGAAATAAAGTGCCATCGCTATTTACTGCCATTGTTGATTCTTGATTAGCAAAAGTTGTCAAAATATATAACTTATTCTCTTGATTAAAAGATGAGACTAAGTAAATTGAAATAAGCTGTCTTACTATCTTTTAAAATTTAATGTTTAAGTAAACTTTCTTGAAGGAATCATGAGATCAGGTGATGTATTAAAAACTTTAAAATGTTTATATACGTCCTCTTTATATATTCTCTATATACGTCCATAGTTGCGGAAAGGTAGTTGGAATAGGATTTTGACCAAAAACTGAACTCTCAATTATTTCCCATAAATATTCGGAGGGACTCCTGCCGGGAAATATTGGTAGCCAAATCATTCTCTTTGACTGTCCAAATTGCTCTCCACACCAGTAACGTACTTCTGTGATTAAATGACATGACGCCTTATTGTTCACAAAAATTCCCTCTTTGGGTACATGAATTGCATGGATGACCTCAAGCAATCTCCAAGTAGCCGCACATAATCATTTCCAATCAATGATCATTTCGGACAAGAGCAACTGGTCCATGCCAGATAATAATATCCTATATCATTATGAAAACACCACTAGATAGCTCAGTGTCTTATTGAAACTTCGGTTCATGCATCCCTGGGTTTGAGCCACACTTGAATCCTACCATAAGCAATTGCTGATTGAAATTGTGACTCATTTGACCAAGTCAAGGTTTCTTGGACTTATATGGTCATAAGCTCAGGCTGCGTTCTGATGCTAGTTAAGATTAGTCAGTCTTCTACTTCCCCAACTCTTTACATACTAATGTTGCACAATGGGCACATCCGTTGTATGTTCCGCATTGACTCCTGTGGTTATTTCACACAGTTACCTGTGAACACAGGCAATTCTAAGCACAGGTTGCTATTCTGCGTTAATAAGGTCAGACGGTCGTCCACTACTTTGTCCGTGGTGAGAAGTTATGCTTGAAATTGAGAATCCGCATCATGCTCTTAACACTCGATCTCGGAGAGTTGAGTTTCGTAAAGTTATCCGACTAAGCCATGAATCTATCTATGCAAATATAAAATTTAAGTTAAAAATTTTATACATGAAATCTTTAATCCTTAGTAACGGTATACAATTTAATTAGCTATTAAATACAAATATTCGCCTGCTAAATTCCCATTTGAAGTAGAAGAAAAATATTATTAAAATATATAAAACAATACCAAAAAATTTTGAAATGTAACAATAGACTTTTGATAACTTTATTTTAATTAATGGTTAATTGAATTTAAAGGAGGTTTTGGAAATCTTATAATAAAATAAAATTTTCAAGGATATTTCTAACAGTTTGTGCATCTAATTTATATTTTTATGCATTAAAACATGGGAATGAAAACAGAAATTAAGTTAATATTCTATTTTCTTTTTATATGAAAGTCCTTCTCCTGAGTGTCTGGAGTATCATATAAAATAATACATCAAAAATACGAAAACTTTGAATTTTTCTTTTGAAAGTCATAGTTAATTTGAAAATATTGAAAATATTTCTGTTAAAAAACTTACTATTTACTATTTAAGACGATTTTTTTAAACTTTTCTAACAATGTCTCTTGAGAAATTCTACTTTCTATTTTAGATAGAAAATTTAATAGAATACTAACTAAGTTGTAGGATTTATGAAGAATATATATTTTTTTTATTTGAATAAATAACTACTAGTTTCGTAAATGCTGATCTCACCACTAATGTATTATTATTTTTACAAAAATGGTCTTGAATATTTCGAGAGTAGCTATTTGCATTATTTTTTAAGAATATTTCAAATTCCTGCATTTGAGAAATATATATTTGTTGTTTGTTTTCATTGAATACCAACAGTTCCCAGACACTCTAGGGAATATCCCATCATGGATCTCAGGCATGCAAATTAAATAAAAGATTTTTTTCGTAAAATAATTTTTGAAAATGCATTGATTGAGTAAATGGAATTCAGCATAAATTTAATAGAAGTATAATGCAAAGTATCACGCAAAATAGTACAAATTTTCTAATATGGAACTACATAAATCTGAGTAATTAGATTTGCTTGGTTAGGGCAACGTTATGAAACTCTGATTATATTTGGGAGGGAGTTCTTAATTAGGAAAGGTGGTTTAATGAGTGTAGATAATGCACTATATTAGTTTTAAAACATCGTCTGCTGAATATTTCGAAATGTAATCCGTTACATTAAGATTTAACGAAATTTAGATGAAAGACTTATCCCTTGGGCAGCATAATTTATTAATTTGAATTTGATTATTGTTTTTAACACTATGAACTAACGAAATATAGTAATAATTAATGAAATAAAAAAGAAAAAAATTCTGTTAGCTTATATAAAACATTCAAGAAATTCATTAAAATCTAATATAAGTGTACATTGACATTTTAGTTATATTTATAGTGCCGAAAAATTGGAGTAAAAAAGTTCCAAATTTTTTGTATAAAGTTTAACAATAAAAATCACTGCTAAATGTAAAAACTACCAAGATTTTGAGTAATAATGGCGGAAAATCGGTACGAATAAGTTTCGGCATGCTGAAACTTTCGCTGTCGATCAGGTGTATTCACTTTAGTATAGCATGAAAATTAAGAGAAGGTTCTTTGATTCAATTTCGCAAGATTTGCCCATAATAGCTTTCTAAAAACATAGGAAAGAAATATTATCCATCTTATTAAAAAAATTAGAAATTCACTCAAACCAATAAATATAAGACCACAGAATAATTTTGTTCCAAGAGAACACGTAAAGAATTCATCAATAATTTCATTAAAAATTAGGATATTCTTAATGTTTATTCATTGAATATAAAAAATATAATTATAATGTGAGTTTAAATTAATATTTTGCATACATCTTAAGTATAATATTAGGTTGGTAATTTTGCATGTTTTATGGTGAGTCATATTTTCTGTTTAATAGATTGACATTCGCTAGAGCATTATAAAATAAGGTATAATGAAATTAGAAAATTTAATTCATAATAACTTTAAAAATACAAAAAAAAATCATTCCTGTTTTTTCCGAAATATTCTTCAGCATTTAACAATAATAGTTGTACTTGATAATATTCATGTAAAGATATGTTTTCAATAATAAAAATCTTGAAATGCATATGCAAAATCAGAAGGTTTTTATAAAGATAACTGCAACAAAGCTCTATAGTATTAAATAAAGTAATTCTGTAAAATATTTCATTATGTTAGAAAATTCGGAGCTAAAAAAATTAGAAGTTTCTAACAAGTTGAAAATATTTAATGAATTATATTTTAACTTAAAATTGTTACCTTAGAGAATTCGGGATTAAAAAAAAAGCAAAAGTTTCTAGTAAATTAAAAATATTAAAGGAATTTATATTTTATTTCCATTTTGTTATCTTAGAAAATTCTGGGTTAAAAGAATGCAGCAGTTTCTAGCAAGTTAAAATTATTGTATTTATTATATTTTATTTCAACATTGTTACAGAAAATTCAGGTTTACAAAAAGCAAATGTTTCTAATAAATTCAAAACGCTGAATGAATTTTACATTATTTTAACATTGTTACCTTAAAAATCTCGGAACTAAAATAACAAAAATTACTAATAAGTTCAATGAATTATATTTTATTTCAATATTGGTAAATAACCAATATTCTCCAATCTTTCTTACAGACACCAATTTACTCAGCACACTGTTTGAAATTATTACTAAACTGTGTACAGACATACGTACTTACACATATGTACACTTACTGTACAACAGATTAAATTGTATAATTACTTTTCTCACGAAGTTAATTATATCGATACATAAACGCATCAATTCTCGGCTGAAACTGAATACCTCTCTTTACCGCTATTTGGAATGCTGACTACAGCCCTTCAGAGTGAAGTCTCAGAAATAACCACCGATTGAGTCACCCCTTTTAATCAACAAATAGCTGCTGCCTGCCCTAAAAGTGAGCGCCAATTTGCCGATTGGCCATGACAGCCACCTAGCAGAAATTTGCTTCAATGGCTTGTTCGTGCATGAGCAGATCCATCCAGTGGATCGGAATAGGTCTACCGGCAACCCAATCGCATTAATTTATACTGAACCTTTCCAAAGGGTGGATGATTCCATGGTGGAAGGGAATGCAAACAGCTATGCTAATCCGTTGACCACCCGCATGGGTATGAGAGTATGCAGGAGAGGTAGTACTGCATTTATTAAAGAGGCTGTGATTATACAACTCGTAAATATATGATTGGTCAGTAACTAGCCGCTGTGAAGATTAGGGATTGTTACTCTAGGTAGCAATAGCTTATTCAAGTTGTGTTAAGTCTGCGAGGTTGAATTATTGGAACGTTTCACATTTCTAATAAAAATGAATGAAGAAAGGATATTTTGATTCCCCATATTTTATTACACTCAGTGCATTTTTTCTTGACAGAATATACCAACTAATATTATATAATACTTGATTCTTTGGTATACTAAAATGAGATTAAGAGATGGTGGGGGTTATGTTAAAAGCAATTAAGGCTTTAAACATCAATAATTTCCTATCACCACTTGGGTTTACTTTGGATAATGAAATGGCAGTCAATCTGCACTGTGTTCAAAGTTAAATGAGCCGTTGAAGATAGATGAATATTTAAAATTTGCAAAGTGCCTTTAGGAAATACGCTAATTAGCATAATCTGAGATTATAAAAGATGAAATAAAGATGGTTTAACAAGAAAATTTTGGAAATATTAAAAAGAGTATTTAAAAAAAGTCTTACGAATTTTTAAAATTATTTATTTACATTAAACTTTGGTTGAATTTTAGATGTAATGATTCAATTCAGCTTTACACTTTAATTATTTGAGTACATATTAAATTCTACTACTAACATATTTAATGTGCAATTAACTCTGTGTTTGATAATGTATTAAATATAAATCCTTAGCTGATACCCGGCACTTTGCTCCCACTGAAGAAATAAGTTGGGAAATATCGTTTGAAATTTGAATAGCAATCTTGTTTTATTAGGAATGATAGAAATAATGATATTTACTTTATTGTCAACAATGAAAATGTTCATCAAATACGAATGCTACATAAGGGAGAAATAGAAATAATATTTATTCTTCTTGTTTTATTTTATATATAATAATTGTATTATAACCTTCACGAAGGTGCAAGCAGTAAGGTGATCTAGTTTCATCGGCGTAAGTTGAATGGTACTGCGGCACATAATATACAAACAAACAAAAATTTTTAATCTTAGATTAAATGTTTGCATTACCGTTTTTCCATTCTATTAAAGATTTTATTATTAGAAAAAGTTTGTGCTAAAAAATGAGATAAAGATTTGAAATTTTTTTCCTCTTTAGCTAATTTATCAGATTAATTATTATATGTCCTATTATATTATAATAATTCAATTAGTTTAAAAGTTTCAAAGAATTTTGAAGTTTTATTTATAGAAAATATATCGATGCAATATTCCGCTTAATATAAAAAATATATAATTAACAATATCAATTGACTTTGAATATTAAATTATAAAATTTAACAATCTAAAACTTAATAATAACTCTGATATATTGGTGCTATCTATTACAGTCAAATTTAATCCTGAAAAAATGTATTAATATCCATGTAATAATGTGAAATATATTAATATCCAAAATATAAAATTTTATTGGCATCAGAAACGAAAAATAAATCATCTGCTCTGAGTTGGAAAGCTCTAATTTAAAAGCTCAAGAGTTAATTTGGGTACTTTTATATCATTTTTGTTTCCGAAAATCTAAAATAATATGTATAAACAATTTGATGAAATTAAGCTATAAATAATGGTTAGAAAACCATATTTAAGTAATAAAACACTCATTCTTCCATTTTTTAAAAAGGAATTAAAACTTTTCAATTAAATGAAACTTGAAATGCTGCTGAGTTTTGCTAACAGTTTTGGAGAGCTTGTGGCACCTGCTGTGCTGTGTTAAAGTACTCGATTTTCTTCTCTGCCAAAAAAATAATAATAAATAAATAAATAAAGGGGTACATTATCATTGTCGCAAAACCCAGGCGGGACCAAAGTGTCCTAATGAGTATAAACAAAACTCAAGCATATGGCGAAAAAAAGTGAAGGGAAAAAAGAGAGTCCCCAAACAATCATAAAAATTCGAAGCATAGTTAAAAAATATATCTTAAGTTGGAGTTCAAAAAAAATATAGCTGAAAAAAATAGAGAAAAATAGTTTATAAAAAATAGCTGCTGATTCACGTAACAATAGCAGCTTTTTCTGCCTTTCGAACTAGGGTTAAGTAAAACGCAACATTAATAAAACAGTGCGCCTACTTTCATTACTGGTGGAGTCATTTATTATCATGCCAGTGTCAAAAACTGAGAGGGTCCTTTTATTTACATTCTTCTAGGAATAAATTAAGAAGCGGATTTGAAAGAAAAAAATGTATTTTTCGTATTCCATCACACCAATCAAGACAGTGATATGCAAAATGCAGTTTGGTTTGAAAGATGAGTATTAAAGATGTCACATGGAAAAAAAAATTACCCAAAAAACGTTTCTTCCCATACTTTGGTATATTTTATCTGCAGATTGTGTAAACTTTCTTCGTTCTGATGTAATTGAAAGATGAAGAAAAAAATATGAACATTTGAAGACAGAACTTTCTAGAATTTACTTTGGAACATACTAAAAATAATTTCTGTGATTGTAATGAATTGATAAATAATTGATTGCAATAAAAGGCGTTCCTTAATTATAGTACAGTGACATTTTCTCCAAACATTCAATAAAGGTATTATTAAATGTTTGAAATAAAAGGAACACAAGTGAATACATATTTAAAAATGAATGACAAGTCCATTTCTAATTATTTTTTTTCTTCTTTAACAATGTCTGGTTTTACTTCTATACTGTATGAGTAATTCAAAAAATTGTGTATATATATATATATATATTATTTATCTTACTATTAAGGAAATAAAACTATTTAGAGTTGTAAGCAGGAAACAAATAATTATTTTTCAGTTAAACTACAATGAATGTCATGTGAACTTTTTCTAATTTTCTTCAGTAAATTTTACGTTGTTCATGAGCTTTATTATCTATATAGAGCGATTTAAGTTAACTAAAGTTACAAATGTTAGTAAAATTAATTTACATTTTAATGGGGAAATATTTAATCACATTGAAATTTGAAATAAACCACGCAGTAAATGAATATTAGTAAATTAATAGCTAAAAATGTAAAATATTGCTATTTTGTATATTCTATTATAAATACTATTTTTTTAGAAAAAAATTATACTAAATATGGCTTTATAGAAAGTTAAAAAATACTTTTAATATGCTTAATGCTCTCTTAATATCTTTTTTTTTCTATTATAGGCAAACATAAGGCTTTCGATAAATTTGGCAACTTTTTTGTTATCCAGTAAAAAAAAATAATTTTAAGGAATTATTTTTATGCATACCTACCTAATTTAAATTAAAATTTATTTGAAATACAGGGTGCGCCAGAGAAACATACTTATTTGAAAGGTCAATAAAAACATAAGTACTTAAGTTAAACATAAGTTATTGTTTTAATTCTTTTTGTATTTGAGAATACAGTATTCCAATTTTTTTATGTAGTTTTGAAAATGGCATAGGTTAAATGTCAACCTTCAATGCGCATACACTGATTAAGTGGATTTTTGACATTTGTGTCCACTCTTTGCAGAATATTAATCGGTATGTTGGCAATGGCAATAGAATGTTGCTCTTGAGGTGAGGTATTGTCCGTGGTCCTGGTGTATCGTCATAAACTAGGAATTTGAAAGTGAACCTCATCACTGAAGACAATGGCCGCGTCTTCAAGCAGGCTGTCAAGCATCATTTCAGATGCATTTTGAGGGGCTACAAAATCGCTTTCAGTTAATTCTTAAACAACAGCCAATTAATAGGGATGAAATGGAAGGTTTTGATGGAGAATTCGTCGAAGAGTGGTGTCAGAAATTTCCAGAGCAGCTGCGGGTTTGTTAGCCGAATGCCGGGGAGAACGCAGAATCGATTGCCTCACTCTTTCGACATTTTCCTGTGTTCTGGTCTATTCCCTGTTCGAAGGGTCAGTGGTGGACTGGTTGTAAGGATTCGGCTCGGGAACCGGCAGGTTGCAAGTTGGAGACTAGATTCCACCGAAGAACCGCCGTGTAAGCGGGTCTTGTGCACATTAAATCCATCGGGCCAAACGTCCTCCCTCTGGTGGGATGTGGAAGCTTGGAGAGGGATGTGCCAGCTCAAGTGTCGTCATCTACCCTCGGTTCAAAGTTACGAGGTCCATATCAAAATAGTTCTAGTGTTACTTTAATGTTAATATGACTAAACTAAAGTTGAACATCTCTTGTAACTGTGATTAAACATGTTTGATCCAGGTGTTTATTAACTTTTGATTTGAGCGATTTTTGACAATAATTTTTGTTTGTATTTACAATTAACGAAGAAACTAATTATATTTCACTGCTCTGAAAAATCAAATATGAAATCAAACCAAAATTTTTCTTTGCAATATTTATAATATGAGAGAAATTTGCAATAATGAACTCATGAATTGTTCAAACATATTAGCCTATCCGAATACGTTAAAAACGTCGAGTTTTGCGAAAAAATGACACTTTTCAACAATTATTTTATATTTAGATATTTGGATCGACCAGTCCTTGAGCTATCCAAAACAGGTTTACTTTTGCCTCGATGTTAATTAGAAATCAAGATATTAGTATTTTCGTAATGATCGGAAAACCTGAAGAGGATATTAAATTAACCTGAAGTACTTATTTAAAGGGCCAAAAACATGTCAAAAATTTGCTTAAATTTTGTTTGAAATAAAGAAAATTTTTCGCACAGAAAAACGCAAATTACAAAGGAGAGTTTTAACGCTGTTTTGGGGAAATTTGTACCTAAACATATCTTTGTTGAGCTCTGAAGTCTGTAATACATCTTAACGGAGGTTTTATAGGATTATTAAATTCTTTAAGGTTTTTGAAGTGTATACTAGTGCAAATTCAGTTTGAACATTTGATGAGCTCGCCAAAAACAAAATAATTGAACCTAAGCAGCATTCTCTGCAAAATTAAAAAATCTCCATCAAATTTTTTAAAAGAATAAAAAAGGAAAATTATTTACAAATTTGCAGCAAGAAGGTATAAGCTATAAATATGGGGGGTCTTAAGCATGTACACCCATGATTTATTATTAAAGCAGATTACTAAATACTTTAAATGCATTTTTCTCAAAAATTAATTTTTACTCATTTATTTCTCACTTGAAATAACTCAAAATATAATGATCATATTACTATGAAATTTGACGGCCTTTGTCTTTAACTATTTTCTAGGGAATGAAGTAAAAGAATTACGATCGATTGAATATTTTTTTATAATTTACAGACTATTATTTGCACAGTAAAGTTAAACATTTACTAAAAATGTCATGATAAATCTTCATCTGGTTGCTAATTTTTTATTTATTATAAGAGCCATACGATTGTAGCTCATTTCCTAGAGAGAACTATGTAGTTTATTCTGGTAAAAGTTTTGTTATGATAAGAATCATAGTTTCTGGTGTGTTCAATTTGTCTTATAAGAAATTGCTAAATTTTATGCCATTAAATGCAATTTTTCAAAACGTTTTTAAAGTTTATTTTAAACATTAACATCCCAATCAAATAGTCTTAAAATCAGAAATATGATGAAAGTATTCTACACCATGTTTCTCTACAAAAGTGCTCTGAACGTGTTTGGATAACTTAAATT
Source organism: Argiope trifasciata (assembly GCA_026543055.1). NCBI lineage: Eukaryota > Metazoa > Arthropoda > Arachnida > Araneae > Araneidae > Argiope > Argiope trifasciata. The sequence goes on from JAPMOQ010020855.1 coordinate 6,449,137, forward strand.
ACTTTCTAAGTTTCTCAATTAAACAACTTAACTGAAAATATGCTGAAAAATGTATTAAATCATCTTGTCTTTCTGTAGTCACATCAATCAATTCCATATTTGTTTATAGTTTTGGAATTGAGTTTTAAAGTGATTCATCAAGGATAATCTATATTTATACTCAGACTTACAACTGGAAATATCGAAGAAAAATTCTTGAGAAACACAGAATTAATTTCTTTGCTTTATTTAAAAGGTACATGTAACTTATATATTGCTTAGAAACAGACAAAACTATTTAAGCTTGGTTTCTAAACTCGAGTTAAGATACTTGAGCTCTTAAATCTGGAAACGTAATCTAAGTTTCATTATTCAAAGGCAGTTAATTCCATCCTTTATTTCTCAGGAAAAATGCACAATGCTCGTCGTCACTGCAGATTTAAAATATTTTTGGGGATAAAATGCTCTGAAACTTAAGTAAAAGGAAGGAAAACGGACAGGATATCAGTGATCCAGAACCTCCCAATAATTCCTTCAAACGAGTTATCTAACACTGTCGTACTATTTTAAATTATTAAATGATTATAAGTAATCCGGACATTAATAAATTTGTTTATTAATTATCAGTAATTTTATATATTAAAACTGTATTATACAGCAAAAGTCACTACTTCAAAAAATATGAATGAATTACTCCATTGAACAATGAAAGAATTGGTATGTTGCATATGAAAAGTTTCTTTGTTACTCATCAAATAATTTAAATTTAAAGAGAACATTAAAATAGCATTTTTTATCGTGTTGTTTTTTTGGGCACTTGCCATTGGACAAGCCCGCAGTGATGTTGACAGAGATTTGAGCCGATAGAATGCGTCTCTTTTTTCAGTGGCGCCATCTAGGGCCAAGAATACGACTTTGCCACACACACGTCACAGCCCTTTTTACGGGACGAGCTTTCATTCATGCATTTTCATTCACTTAACAAACGTATGATCAAACTACATAGGATTTGAGAAATAGATAATGCAAATCATATTTTAAAAATCATCATTTGAATCAAAACTTTTATAAGATATTAAAATATCCTAAATCAGTTCCTTATTCTAGTTAATCAAACTTGAGGAACTGCTTAATTTTCTTACAATAAAATTTAATTTTTTTCACTTTGTTAAAGAAACTAAGTTGAAGGGATTATCTAGTCTAGAGCGGTATGTTCCATTTTAATGAAAAGGTAAGAATATATTAAATGTTTTCCCAATTCTGATACACAATATGCGCAATATCTATTACATGCAAGGGAATTATATGCTGCAAGTATTGATTCATTTTTAAAATCATCTTTTTATTGAAACCTGCAGCTTTTTTTTATGGACTCGGATAATGTGAGTCGATTTTCAAACAATCACAGAAACATATGCTACAAAATGATAAAAAAAGTGATACGAAAAAGTATGCATAAAACAAAAAGTAAAATAAAAGTCTTAAATATTACAATAAATTAACAAAGTATGATTAAGTATTTTGACAATACGATGTTACTTTTTTTAATGGTCTTAAGATATTAAAATATCTTGTTTTTGACTATTATATAATGGTTTTATTTTACACTTGTTTTACAGTGGTAAGTCGTTTTTATTCATATACATTGGCAGTTTCAAATGATAAAGTGGAGACAGCTATCTTAAACACCTTGAGCAGCTTAAAAATAATTACATACAAAATAATTGCTTTAAAAATAAATGGAAGATCTGAGTTACGAAATAAATAATACTTCTAGAAGCAATACGTTTTATGTCGATAAATAAACACTAAAGAAATTACATCAGTAACAATTATATTGTTTCATACTTCAGCAAATATTCATACATGAATGCAATTCAATTCATTTTTTTAATATGCAGCATTTTTATTTATTACATAGTAATAAATAAATAGAAAAAGCAAATGATAAATTAAAAAAAAGTGTGTTAAATCATTGATATTTAAAAATAATGGTCCCGATTGAATTTCTTATATGAATTTTTTATGTTTCATTTAGAGTCTAAATTAAAGTTATAAAAATAATTATCCAAAGAAAACATGATTTTTTTCCTGAATCTAAAAAAGTTATTAAAAATAACCTTTAAAAATTTTTTTCGGGGAAAAATAATGTTTAATAACACAAATGTAAACTACTACGTGTTCAGATATGTCTTATTTTCAAATACATAATTTAAAAACCTAAAGTGAAATTGCTCATTTTGTTTGACCTTTCAATCCACTCATACTTTTACGAGTTATATTCTCCCATTGTTTTATACGCAAAGCCTCGATCTTCTACAGCTCGAAAATATGCCATTATATTCGAGATTAGCCGTCTGGGATCCATTATTATGAAGCTGAAGAATACCAACTATGCGATCGACATTCTTGGAAGTCTTTTCCAAACATTTTCGCTCTTTTTCTGAGCCTCGAAAAATTTAAACAAATTTTCTCTTGCTTGCCAAGAAAAAATAATCGTATTTGCATTCTGGTACCATCTAAAGAATCTTTGATTAAATTTATGAAGAACCATAAGGAGATGAAATATATTATTAAAGGAGATTTTAGCTCATAAGAACTTTTTTTTTCGTTTTAGTTGATTATTCATTTTTAATGCTTTTAGCGTAAGTGTTGAAATGCTAAAAGCAGTGAATGTTTAAGATGCACAGGGGGAAAAAACTTTATTATAAAGTGAGGCCTTGACCTACTCATATAAAAAAAATTATTGCTGCGTGTATATGTATATATATACCATGGAAATATTCTATAGTTAATTTATTTTTGTAATGCATAAATAATAAAGATTCAATCCCTGATGTCAAGAAAACAAGGAATGAATTTAAAATAATAGAATTATTTTCCATTACAAAAATAATATTCAATTAATATTTTTAAAAAATTCGGAAGTTTATTGACATATACACGGATGATACTACTTTTAATATTTAAAAAAAGACCAAAATAGTACTAGTATGGCATACATGTATAAATACATTAAAAAAAATTAAGTTCCCTTAGAAATATTCATATATTCTCTTTTTCAAATAGTTTCAAAAATAATTTTATTAAATTCAAAAATTTGTAAATTTAATAGAATATCTGGTTTATGCATCATAAAAGGCAAATAATATCTGAACTTGTACATAAATAAAGCGTTATACAACTTTATACTGTAAAATATATGTGTATAATGAATGTGAAATTTATGAACGATCCCTTGGTACACGAATATCTATTTTTAGGAATACAGAATTCTTGAATATTAGAACTACCTTGATTTAAAAGAAGATGGTAAATATCAATTAACATCATCTTTATTTTAAAATTAATTTAATTATTCTACAATAATTTCTTTGCATCTGTCTGTAAAATGAGAAACAAAATGGTAGTTACACAATATACAATCCGAAAACTCTGATAAAATTCAAAATTGTACTGGATACATTATATTTTTTGCATAAGTGTTGTTTCTCATTGTGCCTTTAAAAAAAAGAGTAGCCTTTTTTTATTTTAAATAAATTGCCAACTATATTATCTGATGGTGACTAGTACTGGAAGCACCTCAAAAATAACAATGAGAAGCTTCCGGTATGGTGATTGGTTTAGCCATCCTGGTGTGTAATGAACGAAGAGGGAGGGGGGGTACCTTCTTCTTATCGTTGACGGATTTATTTCATAATGGTATTGCTGTACCTTGAACAGTAATGACTATTCGTATTCAATCACAGTTCCCGACAGTGTTTCAATAGCAGTGATCCTGTCAATCAAATTTTATCTGTGCCCATAGATAGGTTAGAGTACTGAGTTAATGAGCATTATCTGATTCTACACATTCTTATTTTGATTCAAATAATAATGTTAACTATTTCCCCTTGAATTTATTTTATTTATGTCTAAAGAAAAAAAAATATTCATATTATCAACAAAAATAGAAACGTTATATTTAGGTTATTAAGAAGATATTATAACTAAGCTTCTATACTTCAAAAGGAGCTTGGTGTGGTAGTAAGGTTTCGACGTTGGAACTGGAATATTTCAGGCTCAAGACCTGATTTCACCGAAGAACCGTCGTTTTAAGCTGGTCTGAATTCATCAAGTCACAATATTGTGTGATATTATATGATATTAAACAATATTGCGAATATAGATTAATGCCATAAAATATTGTACAATATGCCTGGGCTACTAGGGTCTTCATGGTCAAACGATAACCCCGCCTACGTTATGTGGAAGCTTGAAGAGATGGGTCATCCTCTTTATCTGCTACGGGCGTCAAAAGTGCTCCAAAATAGCCCTAGTGTTGCTTTTAAACCGCATGCTATTATAACTAAACTAATCATTCGTTTAAAATATTTTCTAAAAGATTAATTTTCACCGAATGCATAAGGCTTGTTAGAATTTTGTATAAGGATTTTATCCAGGACAAGATAAACGAAAAACAAGGGAAGGGACCTTTTAAATATTTCATTTTTAAGGTAAAAGTGCAACTTATGATCTCAATATACTATACCAGAGACTCTAACTAAAAATTTTAAGGGAAGTTCATCAATTCATTGCCGATGAATTTAGATTCGGATTTTGCTAAAATTTAATCAATGTAATTAAAGCATAATTCATTTGGTACTTCGCTATCACAAGAGGTAAATTGCTTGGCAAAATCATTACCATCCTAAGTCAAAAGGGGAAAGCAACAGACTCTTACTGTAAACAAGAGAGGTTTCAGGCCGCTTAAAGTTTAATTATGCCTAAATTATGGAAGATCTCGTTAATAAGTTGCTTCAGTAGTTCTAACGCTGAACCCAGTGGGCGGTAAAATATGCAAATCCATGCTAAGCTCCAGGGAAAGAGTATTTGATCGGGGACTTCCGGTTTAAGTATTGAAAATTGTTTTTACCGTGTTTTATCGTATAAGCACACATGGATGCATAATATTCAGATTATTAGTATGGCCATAGATACTTAATGTGACTCTTCTGTTTAGCTACGTTAAACATTGCAATACTTACAGAATTTAATAAAAGTATGCTAGTTAATCATTGATGGATTTGGTAAAGCATTTGAGATACTTTACAATAGAAGGTTTTCTTTTAATCTTGCAATAAGAAATTATTGATAGGTTCAAAAGACAAATTATTGCTTTATTATATTTAGGAGAAATTCAAAAATTATTTAAAATATTAAAATATCTTTACAAAAGCTGTGAAACTGAAATTTAAAATTTAGCACACTTTCAAGCTTTAAAATCAGAGCAGAAATAGAAAAAAAAACTAACTAATAACTAGGGATATCACAAACTGTGGTATTATTCACATTACATCAATTAAAAGATTATTTTACTTAATTAAATTTCACTGGATATTTTAATATCCCTCAAAAACGTTGAAAATAATATTTTACGTTTAAATCTAAAGAAGTTTCATTCTCATTTTTATAATGGATGATGTAAAGTTTCCTTGTTAAAAAAATATATTTTACCTACAAGAATTACACAAATGTTCTCAATTACTTGAAGATAAAATTAAATAATTTCTTCATTATTCAATACCATATGGTTCTATCTATAAAATTAAATATAATGAAGAATGGAGCCATTAAATCTTACCAATTTCATTTTCACAGAGTCTGCTTTTTTCACAATGAATGGTAAAGATAATACTAAGTGTGAAAAAGAAAAACAACAAATTGAAAAATTCATAAGCTAAAAATTCTGTTCAGTGCTAATTAAGCAAAATAAAATAACAATATGTTTTCTTTCAGAACTTGACCTTTCTTTGATGAGACCGTGAGGGCCTATTTCAAAAATTCTGCTCCTAAAATTAAAAAGTTCCCGATGAAACAAAATATCTCAGAAAATCTACTTCTTTGTAGTTATAATCTATATCAGAAGTCCTCTTTCTTGTATGAAATTCTGAAAAAATGTTTGGGAAGAAAAAAATGTGTTAGACTAATTATATGCCTACTGCTCAAAATTAACACTGTATAAAATAAAGTTTCTTTAAAGTTGATTATTTAATCTAAATCCGTTTTGAAAGTTTGCAGTTCTCAAAATCAATATATATATATTTTTATATAGCTTATACTGAAATATAGTAAATAAAAAAAATTAAAACGATACTGTTACAAATCTTCATTACTAATTTTGTATCTATATTAGTTTCAGTAACAAAAAATGATAGTATTTAAATTATTAGTATCAAAATGCTGATGAAACCTACTTTCCTGCTTACATTAGAGCGTTAAAAATTTCAGAAGCTACTTTAGAAAACAGGATGCTAATTTTCACTTTTTCTGCGAGAAATTGTATATTATTTCTTAAAAATCAATTGATAATGTGATTTTCTTATTGGGTGAATATTTTTAAAGCAATGATTTAAAAAACTGAAAGGATGAGACAATTGTGTTTTTATATCATACATGATTATAGCTGCTCATATTTAACTAATTTAAATTGATGATGATTATATTATTTTACATTTTTATTCAGTTCATCTGCATTTTATTTTTTTATTAGTTTGTATATTATTTGCCAATGAGCTAAAAAAATTCCCTTGGACATTTCTTTTTCTGCTACTTGCTCCTGTAAACACTGTTGCGAGTTTGTTGTCATTAGCATGTTTTTTAAAAATAAATTGAAATAAAATGTATTTTGATCTTAAACGACTGGAGTGAAGATAATAAAACTAATAAAAAATTGCAATATCTCGATATGCCAGTTGTTCAAAAAAATTACAATTATTTTTGACATGATCCGTAACTTTCCTTAATAATACAAATTTATTTATAATAAAGTTTTGATAGTAGAACGATATTGTTAAGGATTTCACTTTCGTAAATTCTTTCTGTGCGTAGTGGGTGTGTAGCGTGAAAAGCCCGATCAGCAGTCCTTTAGTAGAAAGGCAACGGCTTCGTTTATTTACACAAAAACGGGACAGCATAAAGACGACAAATATTTACAACAGAAATGAACAAACAGTACAGCACACTGCAGCCCTCTATAGAAGACAGTAACCCACAGTAACAATAATAGTCCAGAAATAGAAATCCGAAGTGACAACATCCACATCACATACAGCAGTCAGACAAGATTCAGCAGGAGAGGGAATAACCAGAGCTTTGCTCTATGGTCTCTCCAAACTGCTGAAACTTCCACAGTCTCTTCTCGCTTTAGCTTCCGACTCACAACTTCCCAACTCATGATTACTAGGCAAGAGAGTGTCGGCCTTTTATAGTTCCCTGGAGGTGGGGTCGGATGCTTCCAGACTAATCAGGTGCATATGGGGCAGTATCTCGGTTCCTAATGGAATACGATTTCGAGACTTATCCAATTTGCCTCCAAATGGTCGCCAAGATCTGGGGAACAATGAGGCGGCATCCGATAGCAGAATACATATGTCTGTAAATCAGTCTTTCTTATGATGACATTTTTTAGGCGTGAAAGGAAAATTACAGGTTCGATAAGCTGTTGAATATATTGAGAGACATCATGTAAATTTTGTTGCAATATCTTATCCGAATAGAAAAATGAATATTATAATTTTACATATTAAATCTCCTCTCCCTTCCAAAAAAATCCTCATTTGTTTGTAAAAATCTGAGGAAGTGAATTTTTTTTTGATAAATCTATGCTTTCAGTTTATTATTACTTTTCACATTGATCTAATTTATGAAGCTTAAAATTAATGTTATTCCGAAATGACACAGTCAAAAAAAATTTATATTAAAAAAATCTTTATTTTATAAATAAAAGTCGATTTGAAAAATTCCAAATATCTAAGAACGCCCAGTTTATGTTTTCTTTCTGAAACAGAAGATGAGCTGACAGTAAAATAAATGCAATCATAATAAATAGCTGCAATTTTAATGCATTCTTTTTATACTTATAAAGATTTATTTGACATAATATTATTCATTAATAAAATTTAAAAGAGGGTCATATTTTAAAGAATAATGGCTAGGAAACTATGCTACTGCTCATAAAAATATTGTTTATTAATATTATGAATAATCTTGACAGGAAATCGATAAATGACTTTTTCACACATTACAATTAAATAAATATTTCTGATTGAAAGTCATTTTTATATAAATATGATTATAAATCCGTAAGGATCATAACAAAAAATTATATGGATCTGCATATTCAACAAACATGGCTTGAAATTAATTGCTTTGAAAAACCATCGTTTCAAGAGGCGGTGTTGACTGGTAATAAAGTATGGAATTAAAAACTGGAAAGTTTGAATTTCATGATCTGATTACCCAGAAGAACCACCGTGTAAGCGAAACTGGTGCACATTTAATCCTTCCAGTCCTATGTAGAAGAATGGAAAGGGGTGGTGGGCAGCTTAGGGGGTGTTTTAATCAACCGTCCACAATTCAAAATTACGAGAGTCTTATCAAAATAGCTTTAGCGTTGTTTTAAAATTGGACATTAATATAGCTAAAACTCATCGTTTCAGGATTATTTACAAAATTTTGAATTTATTATGCAAGAAAATTTTTAGCTTTATTCCTAAAGCCCAATCATTTTTTTTTTGAAAAAGAAGGAATAAAATAAGAATATAGTTCCTTTTTTTCGACAGTAAAGCAATCAAGCAAGCGCAATCATTGAGTCGTAAAATATAAAATTGATGCAAAAGCGTAGACAAATTTTGTCTCAATATTTTATAGAAAACAATAATTTTAAAACTTCTGATACAGCTGCAAAATATACCAAGGTTAAATCTTTATTATTATTTATTAAGAAATAAATATTTATTCCAATTTAATGATTAAAAATGTGAGTAGTATGAAAAGAAAAATAGTGGAATTTTATGAATATGTTGAGCAGTATGCTGAATTATTTAAAAACCACTTCATTCCGTCCTGTCATGAAATTACTTTTACCCCACCCTAATTTACCTGAATATGAGTAATGATCCCGCTCGAAATTCGAAACATTCCAGAATCTCTTCATTTCCTCTCAGAAGGTGGTCTTCCTAAAAATATGGCAAAGTATCAAAATAGCAAGAGACAGGAAAGAATTGATGTTTTAATTTCCTCTTACTCTGAAAAAAAATATGAAAATGATGGAATAATAATAATAAAAGTAAGGAATGTAAAAAATAAAAGCTCCTTTTTATGAGTCGTTTAATTCTTGATATTTTCTAGGCGAAGATGTTTATTCCTTGGAATTTTGTGTTTAAAGTAGTTTGATTCAGAATAAAAACTATTCTATACAAAAATTGAAGTCTTTATCCAATTTTATAGATAATTATACTGAAGCCATTTAAAAATTTCTTCATATCTTCATCTTATTCTGAATTTCATCTGACTTTAAGCTCTATACATTTGAAAAGTTTGGTATTGGAAGTATTTTCAAAAATATTTAATTGGATTTGACAATAATCTGAAATAGGATCTGTTTAATATTCTCGGTAAAATGCTATTTCTGTTAAAGTTTTACTATGAAAATAACTTTTTATAACAATTTATAATATTATATTTATTTTATAACATAAAAAATAACTTTTGGCAGATATGAAAGAACTGATAGATAGTCGTTTTGCATCGCTCAAATGATAAAAAAAATATGTAGGATCCAAAAATACAAAATTTTTGGATCCTAAATACATAACATTTAGGATCCAAAACATTTTGAAGCACTTGTTAGAATTGTGACCGAAATGGCACCAAAATTTATATTCTTTTAGGGTAGACTATTAGAATCAATAAATCATGTCAAGTTAAAATAGATGTAATTACATAAAATAACATGATTTGCACTGGCAAAAATCTACTTCGGACAATAATATTTATCATATATGAATTAAAATAATACTCGGGGACTACATCATTTTTTACTCTCGTTTCCAAGACATGAACTGATTTTTCAGACGCAGCGACTGCTAGATGGCCGAGGTAAACAGTTATGGTTACAACATATATATTTCTTAAAAATTGTGTAGTTATCTTGGTTTATTCTTTTCTTTATACAAGCAAAAAATATGATGGTTTTTTACGTTCCACTTATTATTTAACTTGAGAGTAGTCTCTTAAAAAATATTGCGTTCGATGATAACGAAACTTCATAAATGTATTTCAATGTTCATAAATGTATTCTGTTACAATGGTAGGATTCCTTGTCTAGAGGAGACATCGGTTAGTTTTACCAAGGATAAGTTGTAACACTCCTGTGAAATAAAAATTTCAACTAAATTTGATTTTCTGATGCTCTCAATTGATGCCCAGCTGAAAATATCAATGAGAAGTCATGAACATATTATTCGATTTAGTCATTAAATGGAGAGAAGCAAAGATTATCGAATTTTTTATTTAAAATATTTAGTTAAACAATTACTTTATTTGTTTATTACTAAGAAATAATATACTAAAACTGAGTTGAGAGGCTGGCTTTATAAGGGTTAAAATAGAATTCTGCATTTGAAATAATATTTCAGGTGAGTTACATTAAAAAGTAAAAGGATAATATTTAAGGAAAAGTAAAAGG
>JAPMOQ010020855.1:6459635-6488753 GCA_026543055.1 Argiope trifasciata
TAAGGAAAAGTAAAAGGATAATATTTAAGGAAAAGTAAAAGGATAATGTTTAAGGAAAAGTAAACTCATAATATAAATTTCATTTCCTATAATTTTCATTACCTTCCTGAAAGTAAAACGCTTTAATATTGAAATTTCGTTTCCCGCAATTCGATATATATTCTATGCCAACAGTATAAATTTATTTGCCATCGCGAATAAATTACTCTGTTCTCCCGAACATCAAGAGAAATCCAGGCATGAATAATTGAGTTAAAAACTTCCAAGTTATGAGTGAAAATAGTAATAAATAAGATACTATAAAATATCTAGTAAATGGATAATAAAAGCTGTCTATGAAGAAAATGCATGAAATTCTCTAAAATTCAAGAGACAGTTTTAGAATTATTAAATGAAACGTTTTCATATTGAAATTTTATTTCAAATATCTCCATTACTAATAATGAAAAATTGATCGTTGTCACGAAAATTATAATCTTTGCTCTCGAATGCAAGCAAGACAAATCCAGTCACGAGTAATTTAATTAAGACTTTGCAGTCATGAGTAAAAATCGAACTACGTAATATATGATAGTACATCCAGGAAATAAAGTTTAAAATCAGTTCACGAAATATATTGTATTCAATTCACTTCATTTTCAAGAAAAAAAATTAACGTTAATGATACAAATTACGGTGAAACAAAAATTAAAAGTAAACCAAGACATTCCAAAGAACCGATTCAAATGGGTCAAAAATACTTCCAAGAAAATTGCAAACAGAAAATTGGAGAGTAATATTACTTTATAACAAAAAAAAAACTCTCCGAAAAATTTAACAGTCTGATATTAAAGAACTTTTTGAAAAATCCTCAAAACCAAAGAAGTTTTAAGAATTTTGAAATTTTCTTACGTTTAGCAGTGGTAAAAAAAATCCAGATCTTCTATATAATAATTTACAGGTAAAGTGTGAGAATACGAATTATTTATCAATGATAACAAAACAGTTCAAATTTAGATTATAAATGATATTTAAGAATAATATCAAACACATCATCATCATTCAAACACCAATGAATAATAATCATAAAAATTAGTAAAATGAAACCGATAAACTTGGATTCGAATAATAAGGACCAATATTATAATAAGCGCCAATATTAGAAATTTGTTAAGCATACAAAAGGAAAAAAAAGATATAAATTTGATTACTATTTTGTGCAAAAAGACATGATTTTAAATATCAAATCTAAATGAAATTTTGAAATTTGTCAAATGGTATTAAAAACACTTTTCATCATAGTAAAGATTTCCAGCAAAGAACCTTTTATAACGCTTTTTTTCAGTTATATTTTTATACAAGTAGTACAAAAAGTATTGCAAGAAGTAGCTGCATATTAATGCTGTTTTTTGAACTTTTTTTTTTTGCAATGTATATCTCTTTTCTTCACATTTTATCCATGTCTAGCACTTTTTGCAATTTTCTTTAAATAAATACCATGCTTATTTAAAGAGCATGAGTGGAAGAAAGACATGATTAAAAATATAAGAAATAAAACCAAGTTGAGTTATTTTATCTACAACAATCCTACAAAGCCAACGTTTACCATGGATGTTTTAAAGCATTCGCAGAACGCTTTATATTCCTCGAAAAAGGAATCTAAAGAAGTCTTCGTAATATATGAGTATGAGAATCGTGTTTAGAATACTAAACAGAGAATATGCTTGATAAATATTTTGAGTCAATTTTATAACGCGTTCATAATATTCTAATATTTTAAAGAAGTCGGATGGAGCTTTATTTGAAAATATATTTGATCTGAATGCTGCTTTAAAAAAATTTATGTTAGTGTACAGCCATATTTTTGAGTTTTTCTCTATTTTCTTTGAAATGTTTTACTTCTTAGGGAAAATTTATAAGCTAGATCCGACTTAAATGCTTTATTTATACTCTATTTTTAAAAATATACATATTCTTTCTGCATCCAGTCACATTTTAATATTCAGTAAGTTAAAAGTTATGAGCATATTTGCTTATCAATTTCAACTGGATAACTCTTTGCTATTTATTTAGTTTACTAACTTTGAATTCTTTTATCTTCCAAACTTTCCTATCATATAATATTTTTTAAATAATTTTTCTGTAAAATGAGGAATTTTAAGATCCAATTTTCGAATTATGAATTATTTTTTATCTGTAATTAATTAGTTTTTCATCTTATAATATTATAAGGAAAAATTCTTTATGGCATATATCTTCAACCATTCATATATAAATAAGAAATTAACATGAGAAAAACGTTTTATCGCCGCCTTCAGTCTAACTTCATGTCAAAATTACCACGCTTTTTCATACAGGATGACCATAAATTTACTTTCCTGTTGGGAGGTTTATGCAACTAAACGAATAAATGAAATGAAACCATATTTTCATGTGCAGACCATGGAAGACAGGAGAAAGGGAATTCAAGTCCAAAAAATTAGTAGATTACATAAAATTCTTAGTGTATGCGTGATAGCAGCACCATGCATTTCAGTTAAAATGGGAGAGCACACAATCTGTTTGCAGTTTGCTCTTGACAATCGATGTGTTCTGAATGACTCTTCATGTGCGTTTAGCATGGACCTTACCTTACTTTAACATGTTTTACTGGTAAAAATGTTTTACACTAGACAGTACGATTCCATAGCTAGTTTTAAGCAAACCTTCATCTCTTGAAGGGCCGCTGTGGCTTGGTGGTAAGGTCTCGGTTTTGGAACCAGAGGGTCTCGAGACTCGCTTCCAACTAAGAACCATTGAGTAAGGGGAGTTTCTGGTACTTTAAATATGTCAAGCCAAACGTCCATCCGCTGGTGTGGAAAGGGGGGAAGGGTGTCAGCTCAATTATTATAATCTGACTCGTCATCGTATATTCATCTCGCGATTAAGCTAGCCATCTGACTGAGGTTAAAATTACTAGGTTCGTCTCAAAATAGCCTTAGCATTGCTTCCCAACGGGACGTTAAAATAAAACTAAATAAAACGAAAACATATCTTGAAACATAACATAACAGGGGCTGCTATGAATATCGAAACCGACAGTTTACATTCAGAGGTAGAAAACGTCATATACCATATGCAATATATTGTACAAATGGAGAATATGAATTTTGGAGATGTTAGTTGGTGTCCAGGGGACCTTAATACTGATGAATAAAATATTGCTTCCAGTGATTTTCAGGATTTCAATTAGATCTATTAACACAGTGCCGATTTTTCACTTATCGGCAACTTTCGGTACTATTTTTTTCTGCAGAATAATCTTCCTACGTCTTAGAGTGTCTATATAAAATATAGTGGCATTGTATTCCTTTTTTTAGCTGCAGATGCCCCCAAACAAGGTAAGCTATTCCATTTTCTCCCTTATATTCTCACATTTTTTGCTTGACGATTAATTTTGAAAGACCACAATTCTTCTGACAATAAATTAACTTTAGGATACGTAAGTACTGAAATTTTCAGTAACAACATACATTTCATTCCTTCTTTTACATTGCTTGATCTCAATTAATTCTATGAATATACATAAGGAATTATTCTTATTAATGTTAATATTGATTCATCGTCATATTTCTATTTATAGTAAGGCTTTGTTTTAATTTTATACAGGGCATATTTTTGGATTTATATATTCTTAAAATGTGGTCAGATCAAGAATACAATTTCTTCGCTCACATCCTCCTCTTCAAATTATCATTGAACATTAATAATGTGACTTTTAAAAATCAGTATATTTAATCACCACAGTGCCCATACAATCAATGAATTCTGGCTGATTTCGGGGTTATATTGCGAAGCCATGATTCCGTACTGAGACCCTTTATTCATTCTTGGAGAAGGAGTAGAAAATTATCAATCAAAAGAATAATATTCATCATGCATTACATGAAGTTCAATTTAATTTTAATAACGAAATATTCAAGGCAATATGACAGCTTATTTGAGACGAGCTCCTTTATTGGACCACGATGAGATGGCGAAGTAACACTTCTATTCTAAAATTTCGGTCCCCTTTGTGGATTAATGCGCGATGCACGAAGGCAGATTTAAAGTATACGGAGCTCATCATAACAACCTTACAAAAAGCAAAAGACTCAGAGCATGAAATTTCCAATCTCAATATCAAAATCCTAACCACTAGGTTTCAGTGGCATAAAATATGCCCCGAAGAGACGTATATTTTGGAGTCATCCAATACTATTTTTTAAGTAATCTCAATTTTATGCATTTATTTATTCATCAGTTTTTTGTAGGGATAGTAAACGACCTCAACAAATCTGGTCGATATTACTACGTTCAGTGGCGGAGGGGTAATTGACTGTACAAAGAAGTGTGTTTTGTAGGAGTATCTTGAAGTATGCCGAGTGATATTCATACTTTCATTCATTCTCCATTCTTTCAAATTTATTTACCGCATACTAATGTTTAGCCCCACATCATTTAGGGATCTTTCATATATTTTATTCTGACATAAATTATTTGTTTTCGAAAACCTCTACATAACAACTACAATTTCAGATTATTATGTTGCGTTTGCTTTATCTATGTACATAAATGCTCTGTTTCATTTGATGTGAGCAGTCATATTAAGATATTTATAGAAAAACCATCTTTATGATAGCTATATTATATGTCGTTATGATTCGAAAGATTTTTGCCATTTATAAAGACTGCTTTCATAAATATTTATTTATTTTGTTTTAATATCTCGCATTTGAAAACGCTTATGCCTTTTATTTAAAGGAATTATCTTAGATAAACTGTATGTTAACTAGAGTTAAAGATAACACTGACTAATCTCAACTCAAGACTTTATTCAAGGAATTAAACATCTGTTTTTATCCATTAAATAACTTGAATCTTCCAGACTCAGAAAAATACTGAAATTATAAGAACATTCTCGAACAGAAAAATTTTTAAAAGCGAATTTACTTCAGTCAGAAGTAAATTTTGAAACTGCTACTTTCATCCACTACTGAGCCATTCAGCCCACTCCGAATTAGAACAAGTTTACAATTAATAACATTTTGAAGAAGGTGAAAAAAATTGTTCGACTTTAAAAATTAATTGCTATTTTGTGAAATAAATTTGAATGGTATTGCTTGGAAAATAACACTTAATTATAAATTTCAATTTTGATAATAATGTGTAGTATGTTTAAATACTAAGAAGAAATTAGCTTCAAAATTAAATTAAATTATGTTTACAGAATAATTTAAGTACAATTCTGAAATTGATCGATTTCTTAGGAAGATAATTATAAGAAAGATGATAATAAATTAGATGAGCAAAACTAAAATATTTTAAGAAAGAAATATGTTTTTTTATTATTGGAAGCACTTTATTTTCATTGTCTTTTTTTCTCACTTATTGTGCTAAAATGCTCTCATAGACGCCTTGAAAAGTTCAAAATTGCTTGATTTGAATTTTCGCAACCAAATTTATCAGAAAAAAATTCTGTTTAAAACTTATTGCAAGCACAGAATAAAGATACTCACGGACCGTGAAAAATTCTGAATAAATGAGGCGTTGAGAATTACAAACTTGGAAAAACAGGCAACTTCTTTGTAGTCTTCACTGATAAGTCAGCCGAGTGGATGAAATATATGTTAATTGTAGTAAAATGCATGAAAGCATATCGTCCTTTTTCTACGACATCATCATGAATATTTTAAAAAATAATGCATTTAAAAAATTAAAAAAAAGATGGAATATTATATGGCACAACTGAAAAAAGTTGCACTTTATTTTTAAAATCGAGTAACAAGGAATTGCTTCTGGTAGAGAAAGTATTTTCTTAAGGCAAAGTCAACGAGTTACATTTTTTTTCTCTCTAGTTCACTTGTAAAAGTTCTAAATGTTAAGAGTATATAATTTTTCTTCTTTATTTGGTATAATATGACTTTGTTTTACATATGAGAAAAATGATCAAAAAGAAATTAAATGAATGGAGCATTATATCATTTTAATTCTTTTTCTTTTAAATTGTTTTTTTTTCAGAAAAGAGAACAATAGGAAGTAGATGATGCAAATAATGTTAATACAATAGCAATGCTTCTGTATTTTAACCGTTTTTCTACTTGAATGCGTTTATGTTTTGCGTTTCTCTCTTTAACTATTTTACATTTGATCATATGATAACCTTTAAATAGAATGTCTTATTAAGCGTTTTATTATAAAAACTATAATTTCTTTTATAAATCCCCCAGCTGACTTTCTTCTCTTAGTGAAAGTTATTATTAGTCTCATCTTTCTTAAAACAAAACTCTAGATTCAGAAAGATGCTTCTGGTACTAGAACTTTATTGTCTGTTCAGGAAATATAAATCTTTATAAGATTTTGTACATTTTTAAGCTTTCAAAATCTGGGTGCGATGTTGATAATACGGAGGAATTTTACAAAATTAACTTAATTAAATTTTACGAACACTGCATGAGTTACCATGACTTGGTTCCCATCAATTTCTTCCAAAGAAGTCAAAACAAACTTTTCGGTAATTAAGAAGAAAAAATGTAATTTGACCTATCTATACTAATATTATGAATATGAAAGTTTGGATGGATGGATGTTTGTTGCTCAATCATGCTAGAACGGCTGAACAGAATTGAATGAAATTTAGCTCAAAGATAGATTAGTCAGGAATAGAAAGACTACTTTTTATGCCGGTTAATTGAGTGGTTAATTTTTTATTCTTTAAAAACTAACTTTCGCACAAAAATGCTGAAGCCAAGGTTCCAGTTTTTTTCACAAAAGAAATGAGGTTAGGCCTAGCAGAATTTCGATCAATTATTTCAAACGATTAATATTTATTTCCCTGGTGTTTGATGTATTTAAAATCATATGTTGTTAATGAATCGATCTTTCGGATTCATTATGAAATACTTTTAAATTAAAAGAAAACAGAATAAAGAAAATAAAAGATTTCTGATCTGCATTACGTTGCCCTAACTGGCGTGCGAAAATCAGGCATGTGCGTTTCGGCAACAGGCGTTGAAAGTTCGAGCGTGATTGTTGACAATTGTGTTTTCATTTAAATTAAAATTTAAAAATGATGCGTAAAGTATTGTTGTATTATCACAATCTCTATCAATAAATAAAATAGATTTGACCAGATTTGATTTGATGTTTTGTTTTCTTTTGTTAATGCAATGTAAATTAATTGTTTTTACGTTATTTGTGTACTTTTGTTATTAAATTGTATTTATATTATGTACTTTTCGTACATGCTTATACTTTCAAATGCATCGTTTTTACATTAAATTAAATTAATTTTTTTGATTTGTCATTATTTGATAGTTTTTCGTACTTATACATCAAAATTTCCACTCGAACATAATATCGGGTAATAGTTAGCCTATCATAAAGTTAAAGTAGAAAAACTTTATATATTTAATACATTTGTTGAGGTGTGGTATGATGAAAAGGCATTCCCTCTGTGTTTATTTATTAAAAAAAGTGTTTATTTCCTACTCTAAATCTTGAAGACTATCTAATCTTCTATCATCATCTTCTACCCAAACATTCATGCACACGTTTACTTACTAACAACCTATAATAGCTTCTATCAGACTGATCTTTGTAATATTACTTCTTATGTATACACATTTTGTTAACGCATACTAATTTATTTTACTTATATCTATGTGCGTCCCTATCAAGTCATTACATAGTTAAATACAAGCGTATGTATTCTCAACAAAATGTATCCCTTCTAGTCGTAAAATTAGGTATACTATATTCATTCTTCTGAAACTAAAAAATGAAAACAATAATATTTGTGGTTATGTGTTTTGTAAATGAAAATAAAAACTAATTAAAATATCCTCCTAAAATATGAAAGTAATTTTCTCGAAGAAAATCAATGGAAAGTTTTCTCTAAGGGATCACAATAACTTCCTTAGTAAACCTAGTGTTAATATAGTTTTTTTAAAAAATAGATGTATTTCTTGTAATTATCTCGTCGCATTCCTATAAACAATATGTTGAATAACAAAGAGTTGAAATGTATCAAATTTTATCAATTACTCAAAGAAAAACGTAAAACAACATATTTACCATTATAAAAAAGAACACATTTTCCTATTAGTACGCAATAATAAGAGAAAAGGAATAAAAACAGAAGAATTATATCATTTATTCTTTAAATTTTATTTCAAACCTTAGTTATTTTCAATAAATGGTAAATACATGTTTTTCAGTATAAACCCAAAAAAACTCCACTTTTATTCAATTTCTAAAGCCAATTGTCGTAGGCTTCATTTAATTTAATTTTTCGGAATTAAAAATGTAACATCATCAGTATTAAACTTGCTGTAATACCGAGAATCAGTTAACATTCTTGGAAAAATTTAAAAGAAAAAAAAAAAACTAAGCACTTTTAAAATCAGAAATTATAATTATTTGATTTCAGTTATTCTTATTGAAATGTTTTCTAAAAATTAGTAAAGGTTATTTATTTCAAATATTTATTTTTTCATCTAAGAAAAATTATTCAAATTCAGATAAAGCATGTAGAAAAGATACAAATGTATTTAATGCTAATGTTTATTAGAATAGGAAAAATGTTTGAAGGAAAGTCAAAAAAGACTACAAATGTTGAATTATTTCCACCTGTTTGTTGCAAATTTTGATTGTGGGATTAAATAAATCAATAACGGCATCTAAGTTGCAATAAAAGTTAAGATCTTTTAAATCCAGTGCTTAGTAAATAAAGAAATATATGTATTTATTTATCGAAAAGAATATTTTACATCATTTATAACTACATGTGTTTGGCTTGAAAAATATAAAATTGCCGTTTGATTTCGGTGTGCAATTCTAGTCTCATTTCACTTTTGAAATAAAAAAACAATAATAATCTTTATCAAAATAAAGAAAAAAAGATATAATTCATAAAGAAAAGAATATATTTAGCATTAAATAAAATAAAACGCAAATATTTTATATTGATTTTGAACTAAGACATACAGATTCTTGTCTATGTATATAGAATTGGTTTTATTCCAATACGAATAAAAATTTTGAAACATTAAATTTTTTAAAAGAAATTTAAACGCTTTTACAAGAATGTCTTTTACTGTGGATAACCACTGCAGAAATATATTCCAATTAAAAGCTTTGCTTCTCCAGCATATTAAATTTATTTTGTTTAATTGACACAATTATTACAAAAAAACAGAAACAATAACAAGATATCCCCATCAATAGTCAAGCGAAATTCATTTAATATCATGGCATCAATTATAAAGAAGAAAAAGCATTTGTCTAATTCCTCGCATTTTTAAATCCTATCTTAATGAAAATTTCAATCTCGTATAGTAACATTTAAAAAAATTAAAAATACAAATTTACTTATTTAGCTTTCTTACTGAGTTTTCGCTTAGATTTTCGACGACTATTATTTATGTACTACTAAAAGAAAAAGTAAAATGATATCTAATTCTAAATATTCATATATAAAAAAGAAAAAAAAACATTTTCTAAAACTTTAAAAACTGTAGTTTCAACAGCGAATAATTAAGTTTCTAAATTTCTTTTTACAATATTGTGGCGAAAATATTGCGATATTTTCTTTATTTAAAAAAGGATTTAAATAAATGTCGCTTTTGATAACGAATATAACATTAAATACATTTACTATTAATTTTGCCATTTCTTTCTTCCTATTAAATATGAGTACTACTAGTACAATTTGATATCAAGAGCAAAGAAATAGAAATATTTCTCTTGTTCAGATATGTCTTTTTAGTTTATTTTAGATGTGAATTGCACTTTTCCAAAATAATATATTGAAATCACAAAACACATGAATTAATAATCCTTGGATTAACTATTACGAAATGTCTGTACCACCCGAAATTGATTACTTTTCTAATAAATGGACAATTGTTATTCAATTAATTATGATTGTGAGGAATACATGTCTTATGTTATTTATAAAACCTGTCCTCCTCACTATCATTATCATCAATAAGAGTAATCTAAATAGCATCAATTATTTTAGGTTTCGTAAAAGGGAACAGCATTACTGATGACAATCTGTAATTTAATTGACATAATTATGAACCAAAGTGCTAATTATAATTTTAAAATAGATATATCGCAATTAATAAACCGGAGTAAATTTTCTAAGTGTTCAAATATTAAAATCTCTATAACCAAAAAATAGCTAATTAACAGTTTTATCTTTAGTATAATTATGTAGAATAGACTGAAATGCATTATGAACTATAAGAACCACAAATAAGGTGGTTATTATTAAAAATAGAATATGCTCCTATCAGATTTTGTGGGTTTAGCATCAACATCATTTTCTGTATATATTATTTAATGGCAGCCATTGCACTTAGAAATGAAAGTAAAATACTATTTATAAACAAGGAAAACATCTGAAGGACAATTTTCGTAATAAAATTTTGTATTTTAAAATAATTAACATTAAGATAGATGAAAACTATTTAAAATATAGATTCGCATTTAGGAAATGAAGAATAATCATTATTTCCATAAAATTTTCTTTAGAGATTTATAGTCGCTTAAATGCATATTATTTTCTGACAAATTACTATATAAATATTATTTATATCTATTTATATAATTCCAAACTTTTTCCATTCAAATTACATAAGTACTGAAATAATCAATAAATTAAAGTCTTCTTATAATTAAAAAAATATATTTGTTAAAAATAACTAAGATATGAAAGCAATAAAAAAATCTCTTTTTGACCTCATTAACGAACTAATATAACTCTATATTCAAATGCTAGTATATATTAAGTGTTTTTCTACAAAAAAATTCGCCAGAAGTGAGAAGTAGTGTTTTATTTATATCCCCTATGTATCATCTAAACAATATTATGTTTAAGTGAAGATTTAACTATAAATTATGAATTAACTGAAATTTAATTAAAAATTATTTACAATTGATTTGATATCGTTAATGCAGTCCTTGATTAAATAATAATCATAGAATAGCAACACTGATTTTTTTTATTAAAAGGAATAAGTAAATTTATTTTTATGTGCTAAAAATGAGGGACTTATGCTTATTTGAATCAATAAAAATCTCAAAGATCAGAATATTTGTGTAAAAATATATGTGACTTAAGATATAAAATTTTGTAAATTTCTCTAAGCAATTTTTCTTATATATTTTTTTATCTGGAGATTCTCATTTTTACAGCATGAAAACTCATATTACATCTGAGAATACAGCCTGAGATTCGGCTCATGAAACTGGAAAAATATTAAATATGACGTGACTTTTTTAGAAGATATTTCTTAAGTCCTTTTATCATTACTTGAAAGTCAAGAAAAACAATTTTCCTTATTCCAACAAAAGCAGTATTTTTTTATTTTAATGCCATCTGGAGAATTTTTAATTAAATTTATGAATAAATTAACAAAGCAAATAGAATTTAGTTCATACAAAATATAATATTTTTTATTTCTCTTTAATTTTATTAACAATCCTTTTAGATTAAGTAGTAAAATTTTAAATCCATCATAAATCTAAGATATTAAAAATATCTAATTATACAACGAAGATTAATCATCCCCCATTCTTCTTAATTTGGGTAAATTAACAAAAATGCTACAATTATATTTAATCTATTTTAACTAAACAGTGGAGGAAAAAAATAATTATCTAAATATATATATATGTTTTTTAAAAAAAATCTAACCTTATTGTGTGAATAATCTTGTTAGAAAAACTAAATATGTAATTTTAAATTACAAAAGGATTTAAAAAAACGAATGCATTACAAGAATGACAAATAAATAATTGTTTACCTGAAATATTTTAGTATACTAATATTGAATATAACTTTTATCCATGTTTTCTTGAGTAATCATGAATGAAAATAAAACTATGAATTCTTATTCATGCTTTTTTTAGAATAACTGGTTTCGAGAAAAATATTTGGAACTTGACTTTATTTTCTTTTCACTATAAAACAGCATTTAAATACATTTGACTTATTTTTTATATTGTAATCAACTAATTTGAAATGACTAATTTGATAAAGTTTCAAAATAAAATGTTTAGTTAGTGTAATCAAAGATATAATATCCGCATTACACATTTTAGATAAGATTTTTTTCTGGTAATTGAGATTTCTCAATTTTATTCGATAATTGAGTAAGCATATTAAAATCTGCAGTTTGCTGAGAAATTCAGTTATTTTTTCAGAGAATAAGAAAATAGAAACACTAATTGTTTCAAAAAATTATTTTACAGAAAAAAAGCTATTTCAAATACCAATGCCTTTCTTTCTGATAATTACTAACACCAATTTTGGTGGCATTTTTATGATTAACTTCAAACAATTTTTTTAATTGCATGATTTAATTTTTTTAATTGCTTAGAGTTATTTAGCTCTGATCAATCTTAATTGTTCTAAAAATTCTTCTATTATTTTAATATTGTATCTATATTTTACTATTGTTCAAATATTTTACATATATTTTACTATTGTTCAAATATTCTACACATATTTTACTTTTGTTCAAATATTCTATATATATATCCTGTTATTATTCTAACATTCTATCTGTTGCTATTATTTACGCTACTTAACAAGTTCGCTGATAGATCTGTCAGTTATTTAAGCCAAGTGAGCGTCTTTTGTTTTTTAGTAGCTCCAACTTGGTCCAAGAGTAAGTCTTAGCTACTTCATATATCACACTCGCTTGTGCAACTCCTTCTATACAAAGAAGAGAGGGAAGTGCCTATTCTCACACATCACAGATAGAACACAGAAGAACGACTAAGCCTGAAGAGAAACTCGTACCCGGGATGTTTTTTTGTCTTCCCCATATCATGGGGAAGACAAAATTATATCTTTATACTACTACTGCTCCAGTATTCTATATATATTCTACCATTGTTTTAATATTTTGTATATATTCTATTATTATTATAACTTTCAATATAAATTCTACTACTTTTCGAGTATTCTTCCAATATTTTATCTTTATTCTACTATTGTTGTTATATTCTATTATATTCTACTATTGTTCTAATATTCTATTATTGCGCCAGTATTTTTTTACAATCTAATATTATTTTAATTTTCTATCTATATTCAACTATTGTTTTAATACTTTATCTATCATCTATTATTTTTCTAATATTCTATCTATATTCAACTATTGGTTTAATGCTTTATCTACCATCTATTATTTTTCTAATATTCTATCCCTATTCAACTAATATTCTATTTATATTCTGTTATTACCCCAACATTCTTTCTACAATCTGCTATTATTCAAATATTCCATCTATATTCAACAATTGTTTGACTATTTCATCTACCACCTATATTTTTCTAATATTCTATTCATATTCAACTACTGTTCTAATATTCTATCCATATTCAACTATTGTTCTAATATTCTATCTATATTCAATTATTGTTTTAATATTTTATCTACCATTTGTTATTTTTCTACCATTCTATCCATATTCAACCATTTTTCGAATATTCTATTTATATATTACTATTGTTTTAATATGGTTCCCTGATTATGGTTAATGATTCCCTGAAGGAACTCATTATTAGAATAATGAGTGCATTCAGGGAATGGATAGTATTAATGGTTTATCGTTTAACTTGGAACATTTTTTAATTTTTTTTTGTTATGAAAAATAATGTATTTAGTAAATTGTGTCATATCTTAAAAACGAAAAATTTTTGAAAATAAAAATTTTCAACAAATTGGATTTCTGAGAGCGGGATGTATAACATTAAAATTCATATATATACGTTATAGTTTGAAACTAGCAATTTACCAGGATATTCCTCAAATCATTGCTAGGGACTCTAAATTCACATCTCGCAAAGATTTAATCAATGTAACCAAAGCATAATTCATTCGGTACTTCACTATCATAAGAGGTAAATTGCTTGGCAAAATCATTACCATCCTAAGTCAAAAGGGAAAGGCAGCAGACTCTTACTGTAAACAAGAGAGATTTCAGGCCGTTTAAAGTTTAATTATGCCTATATTATAAAAGATCTCGTTAATAAGTTGCCTCGCTGGATCTCACTCAGTTCCCAAAGAGCGGCAAAATATGCAAATCCTTGCTAAGCTCGAGGGAAAGAGTATTTGATCAGAAACTTCCGGTTTAATCACTCAAAACTCTTATTTAGCGTATTAGCATACAGGAATGCATAATATTTAGAGCACTAGATTCACCATTTATATTTAATGTGATGCTATAAACTTAACTCGGTTAAGTATTATAATAATTGAAGAATTCATTTAAAACCTTTTAAATTTAATTTATTGCATCATGAAAGGTTTTTTATAAACAATATTAATTTTGTAGTTCATTCGGAAATTTAATGATCTGTAAGAATGCGTCATAAGAGTAGAAAACCATTAATTGATAATAAAATGTTTAGTTGTAGTTTCATTCACTGCCTTTAATGTCATTGATGTTTAGTAAATTAGTATAATACTCTTAAAAGTCGTAAGACACCCACTCCAATACATACATGTATGGATGTATGTACATTAGGCGTCCCATAAAAGTGGAAGATTATCTTTCGTAAAAAATGGAACCTTGATGCATACATCTAGTTATAAAGTTTTATTAAATCAGTAGGAAAACTTTAAAAAGAAACTCAATTTTTTAGTTAATAATAGTAAGAATTTTTAAAATGAAATTTTTGTACAACCCATATTGTATAAAAATGCCATGTAGTAAAATGTTTCTTTTACTACATTCATCTGTGTACAAAAATATTTTCTCATTTTTGTCTGTGTATATTTTAATTTAGAGGAACTTCTTATAAATTAAAATGAGAACATTTATTTCTGAAAGTAAGTGATCCAGTGTAAAATGAAAGAGTCAAATTCATTTATTGTCTCTCAATACATAATTCAATTAACATGATCGGAAAGAAATTTGTGAATAACGCATATGTTCACATTGATTGGTTGACAGTTTCAGAACTACAATAAGTTTTGGAATGCTGAGCAAAAAATTATTTGTTTACATTTTTGCATTTTCTTAAACAATAACATATTTCGGTGAGAAAAAACGGGAGATAAAATCGTTTCATGCCTCGTGTTATCGTAATATCTTCCGAGTTTTAGAAAAGTAAAAACATTGCTTTCTAAATTAGTATTTAAAATGGTTTAGTGATAACAAACTGCTTGATCCTTAACAAACAAGCATAGTTGCTTATTATTCAAGCTACTTTAAAATTAGAGAACGAAAGGTAAGTTCAATATTCAACATTTCAGATTCGACAACGCTGAACATATTTCTAAGTAATGTATCTATTGCATTCATATGATATTCGTCGAGTTCATAAACTATTACAACAGTTACGGCATTTATAGAATATTCGTATAGTTCATGAACTATTACAGCATTTGCATAGACATCTATACAAATCAGCTCTATAATTTTATAATTGAGCTTCCCTTCATGTAAAATCCTATTTTATTTCTCAGAAGTGTAATGTGGACGATCTAAATTTTATTTAAACAAGATATAAATATTAATATTCAAAACGATCTGTTTTGGAATGTTAAAAATTCCTTTTTCTTGCAAGACTTTCATCAGTAGTGAGAATTTTGTATAAACAAATGATGCCGTAATTTTAAAAACTGATTTAATTTCGATTTTTTTTCACCTTTATGGTGAATAGATTCAATAAATTCATTTAGTTTTGCTTGATACTATTTATACTAACAGATTTACTCCAATCTACAAAGTATGTATTTTAAGTACACATTCTATAGATATTTGTCCATAAATTCAAAAGGCTGCCTGTATGTCACCTGAACTGAATGCATATATTTAAAAAATACAAAATTTTAGAGGCATCAAAAATGCTTTATTGTTTCTTTGAGTATTCCTTTCTATTAATTTTTATCTAAACAATTACTTTTTAAAAAGATCCCTGTGTTTCCCTCATCAGAATGGCGTAGAAAACTATATCTCAATTTTAAAACTGTTGATGCATTGTGGAAAAATGTTTTCCCTATCAATATCTCATATTATATAAGACGAGGGATTACTCATTTCTCGCTTTTTCCTGCGTTTTTGTTCTAATCTGTTGCTGTGAGCGGACGTGTCTTGGTCGGCGGCGCTTGTAAATAATCACGCCTGCCTCCTAGGAGGGAATTTTTGTGATCTTTAGTATTCAAAATGTCTTTACTGTCTCCATCGGACATTCACAGAAAATCGTTTAAGCGTATGGGGAAGGGGAAAGGCAAAGCGATGAGTAGAAAATAAGTGGAGTAATGACTTCATTCTTTTGAATCTGGCAAATAGATTGCCGGAAATGTTTTGATGGAGGTCTAGAGTCCCTCCATACATCCCGAATTTGACTCCCAGTGAATAATTACTTTACCCGGCATTGAAGAAACACCAATCCGATACAAGGTTCATATGAGATAGTGATATTCAATAAGGTGCCGAGAATTGGCTCTATAGCCAGGGATCTAGACTGGTTAAACAAATTGCTCCAGCGTTGTGATAAATCCCTCAACAGGTTCAGTGATTCCAATGGATTTTTTCAGGATGTTTGATTAAGATTTCGACATAATAATAAAATATATGTAAAAAATATGTAAAAAATAAACGAAACTCCAGTCTACTTTCCAAAAATTCAATTTTCTGGGTTTTTATTTTTAAAAAAATAATCATCTCTTGATTTAAACCTTGCTTGAATCTGATTGTTTAATAAATTAGAAAATGCGATGCTAAGTGTATATAATAGCTGTTATGATGTTCGCAATTTATTGCTATTTTTATTTTGAAAATAGGAATCTCTTTTAACTTTCTAGACTTTTTAATAGTATAAGATTTTGAAATTTTTTTCAGAACTATTAATTAATGTTTAAAAATTCATCGGTGATATTCTGTCTTTTTCGGTACTACATCAAACGATACCCATATGTAGAATGATTATTTTTATCCCTTCACTGTTTATAAATTAATCTGCACAAAAGTTCATATTCTCTAAGCATTAAATGATTATGACTCAAGGCAATTTTTAATAGAAAAACTTTAATTATTATTTTATGATAAAACTAGCCCTGTTGTTTTGTTCGTATTTACTTCATGCATGTAATGTTCGGATCAATATGATCCAGGATAGAAAAATAACCGTTTTTGCAGTAATTAGTAGGTGTCGTTTAAGAAATGATTCAGACATAATGATATAAGTTTAAAAATAAGTCTAATCATATAAAGTATTTATAAAAATGTCAAAAATATTTGAAATTGAAGCTTATAATAATATAAAGCAGAACAGAAAATAATAACAGAAACATTCGAAATTAAAATTTACATTTAATATCATGCGAGAACACGTTATTATTTTCACCTGAAGTTTTTGGAGTTTCAAAATGCGAAGGCAACCAATTATTGAACTTCAAAATTAGTAGGCAATAAGTTGGCCATTAATTCCTTTTTATCAAATGAGAACATGATATTGTTTTCGCTTGCTATTTTTAAAACCCCAAAATGTGAAGGCAACAAATTGTTAAAGACTCAAAATTCTTAGGCAACAAATTGACTTTTTTGACAATCTAAACAATAATATTTTATGAGATTTGCAAATGTGAATCTTAAATCGCCGCATGATTTATTAGTTTTATTGTCATTACTTGATGAAGAGAGCTTGTATTGTACACGTTTCCCATAAAATGAATTATTCTCATCGGATTCCTATGGCACGTTTTCCCTTTTACTCTCTTTATCCACTACATTTATCGAATCCTTATTTCTTGGTAGGTGTGGCCTTACTTCAATATGTGGAAAAATAAACGATTTTCCCAGTTCTTCCAAAAATTGCTTTCGTTTACACGATTTGTTTGTATAGTAATATTTCCTTTCAGATTATATCATTTTGGCATGATTTCTAGAAACTTTTCCCAGATATCTCACACTGCATCTAATAATTTAGATTTTTTTCTTTCTTGATGAGTGGGTTTTTATTAAATCAAATAATTCTCCATATGGTACAAAATATTTCGTGGGACATTTTGAGGTCACTAAATATATTTCTGCTAGTTATAAACAGTAATAATGCACTATATGATTAAAATGTTTTACTTTCAATATTATTTTTCTTTTCTTCTATAAACTATTTCCCTTAAAATATTATTCTTTTGCATGATTTCGTTTTCAGTGATAGAATTGAATACTATCTTAAATGAACTTTTTAAGTCTGTTATGTTTGCCATTACATATCTTATGATCCGTGGAGTAGTTTTTTTTAAATATTAGCGACTATTGATTGGAAAGAATGTGATAGTGTATCCAAATTCCCCTTTATTTGACTGATTGTTGTACTGAATACTCCTTATAGTTCATTGCTTGCATATCATTATCAAAACCGTTATCAGAACTTTCACTCTGAATTTCATCACGAATGATTTTCGTATTCGGATACTTCTTCTTCATTGTCAGAAGCTTTTATTAGTTTACCTGTATCACCATGACTCAAATTTATGCAATTCCTAATTTTATCTCTCACAGTCACAGGAACAACTCTTTTACAGCATATCAGAAAGTAAAATATAGAAGGAAAAAACAAGAAACGTTGTAGTAAGAGAAAATTATTTGGCCCCCTGTCAATCGCACTTTTTGACCTTGCATGAGCACTCTTATCAGGTGACCTAACATGTCGATAAAGCAGGTTTTTAAAATGAATAAATTGAGTGAATATTGTTATTCCTTGCTTTTGAATTATTTTACAAAAATTAAACATGTTAAAAAGATTTTTGCACATGACCGAACGATGCATAGGTATAAATCGAAAAATATTCCTTTGAAAGGCAAATAAACTTAATTTCCTCCCAGAGTGCATAAATACATTATTTACCAAAGATGGTGAGAAGTTTCCTGAGCATATCCCTGTATGAACAGCAGGGTTCATCTAAAAGTTTTATAGTATTTTTTGGTACTATTTCTTACAAATAGGGTAATTTTTAATATTTTTATTTATTGCTGAAAAAGCAAAAATTGTTTTTGCCAAATTTTTATATTTAACACATATCTATGACCCTCCCTTATTTTAAAAGAAAAAAGAATAAAAGAAATTAAACAATCAGAATGCTAAATTAGAACTAGTTTAATTCGTGTAAATAAATAATATCTTCTGCAAAACAGAAGAAATATTTTCTTGTTGCGATATGATGCTTGAAAGAATTTAAATATTTTTCGATAACATCGTTAGAACTATTTTTTATAAATTAACACCCATAAAAACCTTTTACAAAATTTAAACATAGGAGTTAAAAAACTTCTAATATATATTTTATAAATATTAAATGGAATACTTATAAAATAGATATTTCAAGTTTATTGCTCGATTATAAATAAATACTAATGCAAATTCATATCCAGTAATTTCTTCGGTTTTTCCTTTTTTTACTACTTGAGAGGTCTAAAATTAATAAATTATGTAGGGTTTTTTTTTTCGTAATTCTACTTTATCATGTGCAAATTATGCATATTTTGTGACTTGAAGAAAAATAGTTTGAAAATAGATTTTTGGTATTTATTATAATTTATTAAGATAAAAAATGGGATAAAAAATTAACTTACCCTCAAATATTATCCAATACAACTATATTCTTTCTCATTAATTTATCTGAAACTACTTTTGTAGTTTTTTTAAGAATATATTCTGGCGATATACATAAAATATTGATATTCAAAATATTTAAAATACTACTTTTTTCTTCATCTTTGCCTTTTTATATATCTTTTAAATCGTTTTATGGAAATTATATATTTACAGCAATTAATCAGAAATACATTTACATTTTTTTGAAATGTAATATATATTTAATAGAATCATAAATGCCTTTTGAAAAAGTTGGCTTTTTTCTTTTCTATCCAGAAAGGGAATTCATCTCATTTATTTGCCTTTGACATTTTTTTTTATAAATAATAAATAATCATACAGTCTGAAGGCAATTTATACTTTTCTGTAATCCTGTCTGGAAGACGTATTTATTACCAGACACTGTATTCAGTAATACCACATGACTTCTGGATTTCCGTTTTTACTGTTTCTATGGGTCTAAGGAATTGCTATGATATTTCTGACGCAAATACATCTGAAGCTGTCAATTACTCACTCTTGAGATTACTGATTTACCCTGATTCGACACTTATGTGATTTTGAGTCTACTTCTTTGTGGTGGATTCTACTAGCCGTATCAAATGAAATTTCGCTATCTGGCCTTATTTAAATTTACAAGGTGAATTTCTAATATATCTAGTAAAGCTTCTAAAATCTTTTAATATAAAAGGAGCAAAAATGTATACCAAAAGATTTATTTTCATATATTTAAATACTGTCTACGAAAAACTAGTTTATAATATATATTTCCAATCATAAATAAGCTATATATTAGTTTATTAAAATTTGGATAAAAATAGTTTTACCAATATGTAATAAAGGCAAACATCTGAAATTATAAATTATAGTTTCAAGTAATACACGAAGATTCGGCAATTTCTATTAAAAATCTCGAAATCGTAAAAATAATTTCTTTACAAACATATTAGGGTTGTATATTTCTGTATCGCGAGTCATATTTATTTTTATTTTTTAAATATAATTACAATAGAGGGATCAAGTATAATAAGAATAAGATAAATATGAAATAATATGTCCAAATTTTACAGTTTATAACTTTTATTTCAAACAAGAAACTTTGAAAAATGGAATGCATTTCTGATTTAAAGTGATTTTTTTCTTTCTTAATAGCGCATTAATGTTAATTTGTATGGAATAAATGTGTCATTCTAACATTCGAAAACATACAGACGCAAGAACTATTTAAATAATTAATGTAACTCAACATATATTTCTTTGCTGATTTTCTGAAACTCGCTGTATTTCGGAAATTTAATTTGTTGTAAGGAAGTGGGCTAACGTAGATTAAAATCAACATTAAATTTCAATTAATTTCAAAAAAATGATAGCTTGAAAAATAAAAGGATATACTGGAAATTAAAAATATTCTTTATTTTTATGGGATTATTCCTTAAATGAGTCGAGTTAATTCAATGACACCTGTGAAAACTATGTAAGATAAGTAGGCTATTTTCTTTTATAAAAAAAGCATATAATGTATTTTGAATCATCGCAGTATAAAAATCGACATACTTATTTAAAATTCAGATGTGTTGGAAAAACTATATTAAAAGAACCAGGTCAATATTTATTTGCCAGAATGTGTATTCGTTAATATTCACATAACATTAATAGATCCATTAACATTGAAGAAAAGAATAAAAATGATTCATTATATTTTACCATTCTTAGTGAGTGTTTTTAAAAACATTTTTACTTTAGATCACATATCTTGTTCACCGCTCATCCATTTCCTTACAATATTTGAAATAGCATGATATGTTTAAACATTTCACCGATGTATTCTAAAGGAAAGATTTATAAAATTTGAATGACGAAAATCATAATGAATCAAATATACATATATTTACGTGGCGTTTAACTTCTGCTAAAAATTATCAAGCCATAAAATAACATCACACACAGATATATATATAATATAGATTAATAGAGTTGTATAGTCTAGTATTTCTATTAATCATATTAACTTCCTGATTGCTACCTTACTTTAGTCAAATTTTATAGCTAAAATTTTTTCAAACAAATTTTAGAATGAATTAGTATTATTATGAATTAGATGAAATAAAATGAATAGGTAAGTCAACCTAAACCAATTGTAAATTTACAGATTTACAATTTTAGATATTTTGATAAATTTACAGATATTTTGAGATCACAGAAATTTTGATATCAATACTTTGTATTTAAATATTAATGTGTACAATAGAATGGTAACTCAGTTTCTTGGATTTCATCCTTCAATTGAAATTAACCAATAAAAAACTTAGCAGAACAAGCGATCGGAAAGATAGAGAAACCTGTTTCACTTATTCCATTACTCCAAGAATATTATAAGTGATAGATCGCGTGCATGAGGGAATCGTCTGCAGATCATATTTTTTTTCCCTTCAAACCTAGAGATTTAGAAGATCAATTAACGTGTTAGAACAAATGCAGTTATCCAGACTGATGATTTCAGATATCAACCCATTTATTTGTCACCGGCTAACTATCCATATAAATCAGTGTTGAATAATATGGAATTGATGTAGCATGGATTCCTTGAACATAAGGAATAAAAAATCCAATAAAGAGCTTTAAATTGTTCCCAAGCTTTTGAATCGAAGGATATTTCATTAAAAGAAGTCAGATTTCATCCGAAGATTCAATCTAGGACAAAGATTTATTATTTGAAATAATGGGAAGTCAACAATAATTTCCCTACATCTTTTTTTAGTAATTCGGATATATACAATCGGGTGATTTATACAATACATGATCTTAACCACAATTTCATAGGGAGAAGAAACACAACTCAGTAACCCATGCTAATTTTTACTTCTCATTTAAGGTCTAGTGAATGTGTAAGGCTAAATGATGCACTAATATCGGTTATCACCATGAATTAAAAAAATTTCAAATTACATTCTGAATCCTCGCCCACGGACAATGAAGATGATTCTTAAATATCGAAACAAACATTTATTGAAAGTAGTTCTTTTATCTCTTTTTTTTTGTCGTGTCCTTTTTTCCACGGAAAGGGGGTGCAGTAGCTTCTGAGAGTAAAGACCCCTGAGCCTCCAGAGGGCAGAAGTCTGACTTGTAGCTCAAATGAAGATGACTCACATATTCGCTTGTACAACCCCTTTTTACAGGGGGGCACATTCACACGCCTCTCAGACAGAACACAGAGTAACATCCATGCCCGAACCGGGACTCGAACCCGGGACGCCCAGACCACGGGGAAGACACGCTATCCCTGTACCAAGATGCCGGAACTTTTATCTCTCTTTGTTTCTTATATTTTCACATACTTTAATATTGATCATTTAGCAGGGGATAGTGGTTTGATGCCGATTCATTATGAAAGGTTGCGCTACATATGACATCTTGATGCTCTCTTAATAATGAATCATCTTTACGGTTACAGTCTTTCTTGAATTGTTAAACCTCAAGTGTCAAACATCGAAAGTCATTCTATGTTCAAATTGGTTAATCCTCGTTGGCCAATGATGTTATTCGATATTTTATACTTCATTCAAAAAAATAAAAGACAACATTAATATACAAAGTAATTCTAATGAGAATGTAAAAATAATATACAAATTTACCTGCTATTATCTCACAACTTTTGGCATTGTTAAGCATCCGAATCAGAAATGTCATATTTAATTTTGATAATATAAGAGGCATAAGCAATTTCAAAGACAGTTAATCAGGCAAATAGTTTTTTATGTAAAATATAAGTTTTGTAACATTTATTCCAATTCTATTTCATGAATAGTATTTTTTTTATTTTAAAAACTTTGTTTTGGAAGGAGAAACTTATATTAAATGTATTAATGACAAATTTAAAATGTTTTCTCTGGAACAAATAAGTGTATAGTATTGTTACATGTATGTCGCTGTCGCTTGAAGTGTGTGTGTGTGTTCTGTTACATCTGTATAAAAAATATTACACAGCTATAGTTGTAGAATAATAAAATCTAAAAAAATATCTTTTAAGAGGTTTTATTGTTACTTATAGAGAAAAAATATTTAAAAATTTGAAAGAATATTATAAAAAACATACAATTAAGTGATCAGAAAAAGAAAAGTTTAATTACCGAATTACTAACAATTAATGTCATTAAACGGCTTTTAATTTTGGGACTTTCCTTTTCTGCTCTTAAATACGTAAGTAGATTAACTTCTCTTACAAATATTGTTATTATGTAATTAAAATCAGCAAATATATCACTAAATAGGGTAGAAAAACTTGATTTTCTCTCTTCGTCTTTATTTGTTAAATACAAGTTTACTATTCGTAAAAAATAATCAATGGCTTCTAAAGAATAATATCAGACTACATGATTGAAAAAAAATTACACAACGCCCCCTGATGTGAAGTTAGTAATTCCTTAGTGTAGTCGATCGATATTTTTTCCTTCTTCTACAACATCTTCGAATCAGAAATAAAAGTAAAACAGAACAAAGACGAAAAAAACTCTTTAGTTGCAAAGGTCTAGAAAATGATTTAATTCTATTAGAGCGTAACATGGGAGCAAATACTACATTGCAATGATTCAATTCACGCTTTTCTTTTGCCTGTTTTTCGTCCCATTACCAGACCCTTCGTTATTTTCTTTCCCGATATAAAAAAGAACAAATGCCAGTGGTACTAAAAACGATAATGAAGGATAATTACGTCGATGCCAAATAACAACAGAAAAAATAACTGCAAAAAGAAGCTTTTACTTTTTCCATGTCTGGCAATTGTTCCTAGGGTACAATTTATCTTGGCCATTTCTCAGCAGTTTTTGAAACCTTATTTCTAATTTTTCGATTACATTGAGTTGATTTGATTTGATTTTTCTCTTATTTGTACAATAAATAAACTTCAAGTACCCTCAACAAATGGAAATCTCATTTCATTGGTGGAATATCTGACTGATATTTTTTAGAAGGAAAGAATTCAATGTATAAAAACGTAATTTAATTTCAAATAATTATTTTTCTTTTTCGTTCAAACGAATTTGTCATCAAGTCTCATTCTGAAGCTTCGGCTCTAAATTGGATAACTTGTAGTGTGAAAAGATTAAGCAACTTTGCAATTAATTTGGATTCTACTTAACATAAAAGTTTCAGTAATTTAGGAGTTTTCTTAATTAAAGTTTAATTTAACCTTCGAGATGAATATTTAACCCTCCGGGCGCCCAGTTATTCTGAGTATGGCTTCAGAAAAATTTCTCTCTATCCGCCAATAGGTTGCTTCAGATAAATATCAGCTTCACACGAGACAGTGTCCGAAAAATAAGAAAGCATTTTTCACTTATCCTCTTTCTCAGCTGCGGGGTTCCCATTAACCCAGTGGGGAGACTGGTTTGTAATCTATTCGGTTATCTTATCTTACTGATGACCACTTCCCTCCCCTCACTTCTTCACTCACCAACCTTTTTTTTCGTATTAGCAATATGTAGTTCAAAATTAAACGGCGATATGAATTCATATCTTTGAAAGGGAAAAAATATTTTGCATAGAGGTCTTAAATTTGTATACTAAATTTTTTATATCATTAGATTGACTATCTCATATCTGTATTTATTCCAACATTTTTACAAAAGATACTATGCTATTAATTGTCTTTTTCTTAAAAATATATATATATAAAAGAAGAAAAACATTTAGGAACATAAATGTGCTAAAGTCATGTTACACATTTGCACTTTATCTGCATATAATATAAGTAATATTTAATGTAAATAAATATTCTTTTTTCCGTCCGCATATAATTTTCAAAATTTGTTTCCTATAATTTTTTTTAGAGACGTAATTTAAGATATCTTTTTCACTGAGAGGTGAAAAATTTACATCTTAATTGTAAATCACAATTAATGTCGTTGCTCTTTCATAGAGAAGGATATGCTTCGATAATTCTTTGACAGACTTTTCAAAACTGCATTTTAAAGCTTTTGGAATTTATATAAATGTAGGAAAAATATCACTTATGGTGTTCTTGCATTTAATATTAATAGGATATTTTTGTTTCTAACTCAAAATTGTAGGACAATTTTCAAAAGAATTTGAAAGGAAAGAAATTTTTCACTAATTTTTTTTTTTTTTTGAAAATTCCAACTAAAAAATCAGTTTTTAGTGCGATATGAAGCGATATTAATTGCTATTCACTCACAGTAGTATTCGTGATTTATTTTATATCTGAAGGACTTATAGCCTTAGTTATCTAAATATTTGTATGAAATCAAAACGTCTTTGTAAAAATAATAAATTGTGATTTTTTAAAACTATAATTAAAAAAAATTATTTAATATATTTCTACCTGTTTTGAATAAAAAGCTATTTGTCAGTTTTAATGCAGTTTTGTTTTTAAATCAAATATCACTTTTGGCAAGGAAACACTTTTCAGTGCTTCAGCACAATATGTCTTAGAATCTATCTTTGAAAATATCAGAGTTAACAGATAGGCACATTTTTTTTAAAAGTTCTAAATGACAGAATATGCAAGTGTATGAATCGAATGTTCCAAATTAAGTAATTTCGTACTTGCCATATTCCTAAATGATATCAAGACAAAACAGAATATAAGCCGAAATTAAGGCTATTGGGCATGATAACAAGAGCATGTTTGTAGCAACTAAGCAACTTTCAAAATTAATTTTACTAAATTTTTGCGTTGATTCTTCAAACAAATTTTTTAATTTTTTTCTAATTCAAAGAATCTGATCTTGAAGAAACTGAAGTGTCTTTTTGAGACTAAGTTTCTCATATTTAAATAATATTTGTTTAATTTATATATTGTTCAAAAATCTACAGCCTATTTCAGTGATTTATTAATAACATACTGAATGCAGTAATAATACAGTGATTAATGTATAGAATACGATACATTAATCACGAACAGAATCGGGTATAAATCCAAACATAAATTTAATAAAGTAGCGAAAATTTAATTTGCATTGAGCATTTTATTTCTATTTCCAAGCTAATGTTCATTTGATTATAATCATTGCACTGACGATTCCTATTTCTTCATGATACTCTAGAATGAGTCACTAAAACGTAAGATTTATTTTTCTTTTCAAAATTTAATCTTTGCAAATATTTTGAAACTATTAGTATGATATCATTTGAAATTATAGAAACATTTTCAAACAGTTTTAGAGAATTATTATTTCAAATTGGGATTAGTTATAATGTATATAAAGTATTTCATATGTCACATTTTAAAAATAGTTTTCTAAATATTTTAAAGTGCTCATTAAAACATTCTTTCATTCATCATCAAAGTCTTAATGATGTCGTTAGCCTTGATTTAATCAATTATGGCATGTCATGTGAAAGATTCGCACATCGTGTTATTTAAATAAGCCATTAAAAAGCTCTTAAAATTTTTATCTGAAGTTACTGTTAAAAAAAGCAGATATTTTTTCTCAAAGTTAAGAAAGTAACGACCGGACTGTTACGGTAAAGTAACAAAATTTATTTCAATTTCATTTCTATAAAAAGGAAATATTACAAATTATTTCTGAAATTCTGAATTGTTTATAAAACCTGAAGAAAAATTGTAACGAAAACGAAAATTTTCTCTTTGGAAAGTTAATCTTTTTGAATTTTAATGTGACACAACAATTGCCAATAAGCTTTTCCGTTTGATTAAATTCAAATTAAGATTTAATAAATAAGAAATTAGCAATTTTAAAAAAAGATTCTATTTATTGAATATCTATTGGTCAGGAAGTAATTATGTACCAAATTTTATGAATCCAGGACCAGCTGTTTATGTTAATTTTTTGTTTATTTTTTTCTAGCTGTTTTCTAGTTAATTTTTTGGTGATTTTCTCTTCTTGCGACTTACAAAAATCGAATTTAACAGTATGGCTATTATAAATATATTACAATTTTTGATTCGGAAGCTATAATATAAATTTACATTACTGCGAATTAAATTAAATAAAACACAAAAAATAAATTAAATTAATGTAAACACAAATAATTAAATTTAAACATGAAATTCCTTGCAAGTCTTAATGCCTTTTTTGAAAAAAATGAAAAAGAAAATTGAAATATTTTTACGTCAAAAATCAAATTTTAACAAACAATCTTGATTTCTTAACTGAAAATCTGTCAACGTATTCATGTCATGAATTTTGAGGCAAAGTAGTTAAATAAATATATAAAATAAATTCCTTTTATTTTTGTTATTCTTTTGAAGGCTTTAGACGTATTTTAAAATTGTTTAATAGCAACATTTTAAGAGAAAATCTATTTAGAAATATTTTGCTTTATTAAGGAATGAATTCTTAAGTTATTATTTTGGTAAATAAAATTTAGTGAGAAGAT
This sequence comes from Argiope trifasciata, assembly GCA_026543055.1. Taxonomy (NCBI): domain Eukaryota; kingdom Metazoa; phylum Arthropoda; class Arachnida; order Araneae; family Araneidae; genus Argiope; species Argiope trifasciata. The sequence goes on from JAPMOQ010020855.1 coordinate 6,487,618, forward strand.
TTTTTTTCTCATAAGTTTCCGAAAACCACTTGGAATACTTCCCTACTTAAACCATTTAACGATAAGGAATACTTTTATGAGCACTAAATGATTTTAGGGGCCTCTTCCCTTAGTAGTATCGTAAAGTAATCTATCACTGCCAAAAAGGAAGAAAAAACACGTCTTCGCCCCTTTTCGACTCTTCAATTGAAAGTAGAAAAAACCCGTTTGCGCCCGTCTTGGAAACAACTGAACAGAACGAAAAAACACGGTTACGCCCGTTTCGGAGGGGATGTGCCTTCCAGAAAAAAACGTCTCCACCGCTTGAAGGGTTAAGGGATATAATAACATAAAAAAATAAGTATACGGAATGTAAAAACCCGAAAATTAATTAATTCTACATTTTATATATATAATTATAAATAATTATTTTTTTAAATTATAATAATCTTGACTTATTGATATATTAACTCTGTCTTCACAAGATGTATGAAAGCGGTATTTATTTCCACATATAGACGGGCATAAATAAGTGACCTTTTATCAATTGATTCACTCTTGGAGAACTAATATGTGATAATATGGAGTATTTCATATATATAATCATGATTTCAGGATTCATGATCATGAAAATATATAGCTCTGATAAAAAATTTGTGTAATAGCTTAAATTTATTACTATTAGTAACTACAAAAATGAACAATTTCAAAACGATTGGGAGAGAAGACAAAACCTTTTCATAAATGAATAGATAAATCTGAAATAGATTACTGCTTAATTTTTTTTCTAAACAAATTCACTTTATCTAGATTTTTTTATGTTGTAACATTAAACTATGTTTTAAAATCAAGTTGTTTTGAATCATGTTCATATAATAAAAATGACAATTACTAGGAAACCATTACAGTCATTACCTATTGTTTTCTTATTTTCTATTCGCGATGAAAATAATAATATATATCAAGCTTAAACATACAATATATATTAATTAAATGGAGAAATAACGCACTAACCATCCATGATCAAAGGAAAAATATGGAATTTTGATATTCCCAGGTGAATACGATTGTTGAGTAATAAAGAAAATTGAATTTTTACAAAGGTGAAAAATTATAAAGGAGAAACTGCTTTATATATATATATATATATATATATA
>JAPMOQ010020855.1:6495990-6551335 GCA_026543055.1 Argiope trifasciata
ACAAATAGTTTGAATGTGTGCACAACGCACAAATAGTTTGAATGTGTGCACAAAGCCCGTTTCTTTCTTACTTTTTTATAATAATGAGCTTGTTGCTTTTTTTATCGGTCATGATTTGAAAAAACTCGCATCTATGAATTGAAAGTTCTACTTAATTTCATATGAATTAATAAAACTATATGAAAGCAACTTTTCTTTCAATTTGTCTGAGGATTTTGTCACACAAATCAATATATTTGAATAGTTTCGATGAAATACCCGATAAATTACTAACACAAAAGGATCAAGGCTTTATTTTTTTTAACTTTAATTTCCTTATTGTATCATCTGCTTGTAACTTCATGTTGCTTAAGCAAGTTTTTTTTCTTTGACTCTTTATCTCTTTTCCTTCTAAGTGAAAATTATTCAAAATTGTTTGAAATCGAAATTATTTTCAGAATACTTTTCGAACCAGTTGTGAACAATTATGTCCATGTGATATGGCATGTTTTCATACTTAAACGTCCCACCGTTGTTTGGGAACATAAAGCCACTGAATGGTTGCAAGTGGTTTCCAAGCCTCTCCATGGTTGCAGAATATGGTCATTTTCAGTTAAGGATCGTTTCAGTTTGACTTGAGTACCGAATACATTCCATGTAAAAATAATACAAATCATTACTGAGGTACAACTAGTCAGCGTAATGAGCTTGGACAACAGCTTCGCGAGGCAATACTTGTATCAAACCATCAGGTCTTACAAACTGAAATTCTGCTTACGATTTTCTTGATGTCTCTAGCCCAACCTAGTTCGTAACAATCCCAGAAGATGCATTGTTCACCATCTAAGGGTTTTAGGAAAAGTACTCGAATCTGTCTTCTGCTGCAAAAATCCATTAAAACTGAATTTTGCCGCACAGTCCAAACATACGAGTACGTAGAACGTTTCACAATGAATCCTGCGGTTTTTTCAAGCAGTGCTGATTGTCTGTTAAGAATGATGATTCTACTTTGGTGTCAGTCATTCAACGCAGGTGGTTGACCATGCGTTCTCCATGGGGAGAGGTTATGCCTGAAATAATATATACTAGGCATACCGCTTACTCTATGGATTTCGAAATATTGAACTTTTAAACGATTTCCGGGATAAAATATTCATTGCGTGCATTTTTGGGAGAGTTTGAAAATTCCAAATACCATTCTACATCCGAATTCCCTACATTTGGCCATAACACACACAATCACAACAGAAAACTTTTCACATCAATAATATGAATATAAATGAAATCCCTGCCAATACACTTACTATTTATGAAGTTTTCATGATATACTACTGATTTCTCTTTACAACACACACACACACTCACACACTCACACACACACACACACACACACACTCACACATATATATATATATAACTGTGTGTGTGTGTGTCTTATTAATTAGTTTTTAATATTTCTTTACAGATTTTTCGAGACCTTCCGTTTTATATGCTATGATGCATTAGGACTATGAAACAATAGATGATTATAAAATAAAACTTGCTCGATTTTGATCGTGAGAAATATTCTAATAATTTAGCTTGATATTATATCCAATTTCTTGAATCCAGGAAAGAAAATATATTCATGAATTTTCACTAATAATAAAACTTTCCATATATCAATGTAATGAAATGTGAATTCTAAGTAAATGACAAGCATTTACAAAATTACGGATGGATAAGTAAGTGATTCTATAGAATTCAAAGAAATTCATGTGCGTATCGCAATTCATCCGCACATGAACAATTGTGGACTGATTTGAAAAGACTGGCTGGTTCTCAGATTGGATGATTCATTGCTGAATCTGTTTTTGAATTCCATCATAGCAGAGCTCATTACCGTGTAATGAATTTATATTCTCTAGTTCTCTAATATCAGTCTAGTTTACATTTCCGATTATTAAAGATGTACTATGGGACAGGATAAAAGATTAATGGCGATGAATAGATTATATTCACAAAACAATAGATACAAAATCATTTTATTATCAATTGGTGTCAGCGTATGTAAAAAAAAATCTCGCAAGTAAATCATAAAACAAAATAAATCAAAATTTTAAAGTATAATTTCTAATATTTGTAATTTTATCTAGAAGTAATTTCATTCATTTTTCTTAATGTTTTTTTGAAATCACATTGCCGTCAAAATTTGATGTCTGAAGGCAGATTTGGAATTCCTCTTGTTGTGATTTGATTCAAAGCAAAAATTGACTTTAGTATGGACAAAAATGGATTGGAAGGGATACAAATTTAATTCCAAGAATAGTATCCAAAACTAACTTTAAATTAGCTGTAAAAATAAAATGAATATCATAATATACAAAAGTTTATTATAAGGATAAAAAAAACACAACTAAAACTAGTAAGAAAAAAATTGTAGTGTAAAGAATGAAAATTAATAAACAAAAAACTCTCTTTGAAAAGCTTTATAAATTATAATATGAGATTATTTGATTTCAGAATCTCTTTTGCCCCCCAAAAAACCTTATTGAGATTCAAAGATTCAGTCTTAGTTCTTTTACTAAACTGGTGATAATTCTAGTATTTCAAATTATTAAACAATATTTTTTTTCTTGTACAATTTCCTAATATTACATTTTTCGTTATTTAGAAGGACATTTAACAACTGCATTTGTTACTAATCATTTTCAGATTGGTCTCCTCTCATTAACAGGAGATTTTATCGGTAGTGAAACACTGTAGAAAATTGTGAGAGGGGGGAGGGAGGTTATAAAGAACTCTTAAATAAGCTATACAAAGAAAACATAATACTATGTAATTTTTGTACAAAAGCCAATAATGATGAATAGAGCTTCTTGTAAAAGATTATGTACTCCAAAATAAAAAAGGGGTATCTATATAAATAATAATGAATGTTTGTCTTTATATTTCTCATGCCTTCCTGAACAGTCCATCCGATGGTGATGAAAGCTTATTGTTTACATTTACGGGATGGTTATAGGGATAGAATAATTATCAAAAATTTCAAAAAAATCGAATTTCAACCGTATCTATTTACCAAGGACTCATCTTCAAATAACTCACTGATTAGACTATAGATTCTGTAGAAATGCTAAATCCAAGTTAAATATTAATATTTTGTACCTATAGTACGCAAATGTCATGCAAGTCATTCTCAGCGCTAACAATTTTATTACAGAATATGCAATAAAGTTTTGGTTTTTTTTTAAATTTTAGCATTTTTCGCAGTAAGTACTAAAAATATTGTAGTACAAATAATTTTGCACCATCTTAATCGTCAAAAAATTATCTTTTTAACTACATTAACGATTTTGTGGTATAAGTTTATTTTCTATGTTTATCAATTGTGAAAGAAAATATTTTAGTCACATTTTCTAGCCTTAAACGAGAAATCTGAATGAATATTAAACGACTCACGAGTTACGATAAATAGTTTCTTTCATTACCATTCTGAAAGAACACCAAGCTTTAAAATTCTAAAAGAATACACAAATCACACACTAAGATATAAAAATGCGTATTGATTTGTTCGTATTTTACATACGGTCGTATCGTTCATCCTCTTTCGATATCACCATTGTCAAATTACTGATTGATTACACTTATTATTTTTTTTCGGAGGCAGCAACGCGCTGCGTACCTACAATTTTTAAACACAATGCAGGTGCTAATATAGAAGGGCATTTGATTTTCATATAAATCATTGCAAACATTTATATTTATTTATTTTTTTAAATTAAAATATAACTTCCATTATGCTAATATTTATTTCTTTTCGTTTTAATTAATTACTTAATTTCTTTTAAATTAACTTTACAATTCTTAAATATAATACACAGATCTAATATATAAAAATGCATATTTATTTGTTCGTATTTTACATACGGTCAAATCGTTCATCCTATTTCGATAACATCATTGTCAAATTATTGACTGACTACATTTAATATTATTTTTTTCGCCGGTACCAGCAAGTTTTAAATGTAATGCAGGTGCTAATATAGAAGTGCATTTGTTGACCATTTAAGTAATTGCAAACATTTATATTTCTTTTTTAAAAAAAATTAACTATATATTCCGTTATGCTAATATTAATTTCTGGCCCTTTCGGGAAAATATTATCAAAAGTAACGATTTTAAAATTGGCCGCGAGACGATTAATGTCTCGTGCATTTCCTACAAAACGATCCGTCTCCTTTCGCCAGCCTATAGGAGCGATTAAAGGAGAACATTTCCATTTTTTAATCCATCTGGCATCCATTAGGGATAGGAAAATGCTTTGTAAATGGACAATAGTCGGAAACAGGGTTTCAGCGAAAATTGTTCTGGAGGAAGTCATTTTCAGAACCATAATCAGTGGTGATTATGGAGGCGGCAGAATTGTGTAATTAGTGCCAGAAAATTAATCACCGTAACCGCAATACGTAAATTATAACAGCGAAACCTTCTTACACCTCAACTCAACTCTCTTGTCGGAATAGTAATATTCTTTACCTTTTCTTCGATCCCTACTAATCGACATTTTTTTGGTGCAGTTTTATTTTCTTCATTTTTTTTACTATGCCCTTTATCTGTTGAGTTTTAAAAGATATGGTAGGTAATTAATGGAAGTGGGTTTTCTGCAGCGTGTAGGAAGAAAATAACAAGCTTCTTTAATTAAAGAAATTTATAAAGTGTTGAAGTAGAAGATAGACAAGCATTAAAAAAAAGAAATAAGTTGTTTCCTTCATCGTGTGGGATCACACAAAACATGTCTTGTTTTTAGAAGGCTGGAGAAGAAGTAATTTCCCTTGTAATTTTCGCTGCGTATGCTTACATCAAAAATTGTAGTCTACTAATTAATGTAATTACAAAAAAGATGATTAAAATTATAAACTCAATTATTATATTTTAAATTACCTTTAAGTATGCAAACGGATTCTTTACAGCTTTAAGACAGCAACAACAAAAATGTTCTTAATATCAGTCTTTTGGAAAGCATTTCTAGTTAGCATCGATTATTTTTAGAGTAACAGAATTGATTTACTGAACTGTTAGTAGTTAAACATAATTTCGTTGTAATGGTACCACTTGTGCCTAGCTGAAGAATTTGATTTGTTTTAAATTCCAACATTTTTTCATGTGATAAATAAAGTGTTTAGAAGAATAGGGATAAGAATGAAATAAAAATATATATAACTTTGTAAAGCAAAAACTCAACTTTTATTTAATACATTATTTATTTCAAATGAGTGTATTATATTTAATGTAAGGTTTAGGAAGGTTTTTTGATGTTTGGATATTTTAATAGCAGATATGCTTATTCCTTTTAAAACCAGGGATCTTAAACTTATTAGAAAGATTATTACATTTACATTCATTACTTGTATACCGTTTCATCCATTTGCATTAAACAAAATCACTATGTTAGAAACAAAGTATTTTTAAAGTAATGTTATTAAATAAGTTTAAATAATTTGTAGTTATCGTAAGACTATGAATAATAAAAATGTCTTTATAGCATAATTAATTTCTTCTAAGATATTTTAATTTCATTAACCACCTAGTTAAATATTTAAGATATTATCTTGAATTCGTATGTACTTAATTATTTTATTTATAACCAACCCATTCTACCTTACCTTTTAGATTTTAAATTACTGTTATAATCAAATTACCTTTAAAGTACTGATATCAATAAATTTAGCTTATTTGTACTTATAAAAAAGTCTATGAATAACTTACACTAATATCTGTAGATTACAATTAATTTAGTCTGAGAAGTTTAACTTCATTTAAATGTTAAATACGATTACTGGAATACATATGTAATTAATTATTTTATTAATAAGCAAGTAATTCCTACTTGCCTTTCAGATTTTTAATTACTGATTACCTCAAATCATTGCATCAGTATTCATTTTTACAAATGTAGGAATAAGTCATGTTCATCATAAAAGTCCTTACATAATCAAATGTTAAATACAATTACTGGAATTCATATGTAATCAATTGTTTTATTAATAATCAAGTAATTCCTACTTACATTTCCGATTTTAAATTATCGATTCCCCTAAATCATTCCATCAGTATTCGTTTTTACGAATGCAAGAATATGTCTTGTTCATCATAAAAGTCCTTTCATAATTAATTGTCCTCATTTTTGAAATATAAAATGTTTCCGAGATAGGTTCCCATGTCTTTATATTTAAGACTCGAACAGAAATCATTTACGAAAGTAAAGCACATAGCAAAGGAGTATAACAGCATCCAATGTTGAAATAACGGTTTCAGATTCTCGGAAGTAAAAATAACGACGGAACAACTTCCCAGTCAGAATATTTCACTGTTTTGAATAACTTCTAATTTATTTGTTGCATGCGAACAACACAGACACAAGGAGAATAATAACAGATTATTATTCTCCTTTCAAAACTATCAAAAACGAAAAATAAAGGCATAACGGCTTGCTTTCAAAATCACCAGGGGGGAAATGTTTTACCTTTTCGAAAGCATAATCATCATCGTTGGAGCGGAAAGATCGCTAAAGACTGAAGCTAATTTGTCTATAAAAGTGTCGCGATACGGCAGCTTAATTAGACCCAAAAGGGCTGAATGCTTTCCAGCGTTCATCCAATCTTTGCAGAGAGTCAAAAATTACAGTTCTGCTCCTTTAAAAGTATCATGGAACATCACGATGACTTACTTTTGCTGCTCTCTTTAAATCTCTGGAACGAAGGCATTTCTAGCAGCCTTGCGAGAATGGCTCTTATGAGTAGAGAGCGTAGTTACCACATAAACTGGAGGGATTAAAACTTTTTAAACTACTTTCCTTGCCAGGATGGCAATCCAGTTAATGAGATAGTTAGGTCCTTTTTAAGGTTAAGACGGCAGTCTTCCATGAGTGTTCATCAGAATTAAAATTCGAAAAAGTGTCTAAGCTCGAGCACGAAGGGCTTTTAAATAATTATCAAAGAAAATATTTTAATGTCAACATGATTCTGTAATGAGGACATTTTGTTTCCCAAACGAAATATTAAGCGAATTAATATGAAGCGGAAACTTTTTGTTAGGAATTATATCAGAATACCGTTACGTCGAAGCAGCTAAAATATTTATTGACGTGAAATGCTTTTATGTGTTAGTTCCATGTATCCTCAAATTTTTATGTATTTTACTTATTTGTTAAAACTGGTCATCGATATTATACATGGTACAAGTAATTCTATACGCTAGATAAAATCTCTTATATTATCCAGTGCGTGTGTTTTGAATTCCAACAACATGAAACAACAGCGGCCTTATACTAAGTCTTATATGTGTTCAAAACAAATTAGCATAAAATATTAGAATTCCGTTACGTTGAAGCAGTTAAAATATTTATTGACGTGAAAGGCTTTTATGTATTGGTTTCATGTCCCCCCCAATTTTTTCAGTATTTTACTTATTTGTAAAAACTGGCCCTGAAATTGAAACTTTGTCATTTGGTCTATGCTGTTCAAAGAGACCGTGGTGGCCTGGTGATAAGGATTCGGCTTCGGGACCGGAAGGTTGCAGGTTCGAAGAAACGCAGTGTAAGCGGGTCTGGTGCACGTTAAATACGTCGGCGTCAAATGTCCTTATTCTGGTTGGAGAGGTGAGTGCCAACTCAGGTGACGTCTTCGTCACCTGACCGGCGTTCAAAATTACGAAATCCTTCCCAAAATAGCCCTAGTGTTGCTTCAAAACGGTCGTTAATGTAACTAAACAAAACTAGGCTTTTTGAATCATTAATGGAATTGATTTTCAATTGAGTAGGGTTTTGAGTCTGTGCTTTTCAAATTTTAGTGCAATCAAATCATAAAGTTCTATATTTACATGTATTACAGGTCTTTTTTTTTACTTGAATTTTAAATAACCATACTTGAGATTTATTTTAAATATTTCATATATTGTTGAATTTTATTTAAAAAATCATAGTACCTAAGTGAGAAAATATTGAAACTCATAATTTATAAATAGAATTCTATTTAATTAGATTGGATAAGTTACCAAAACACTTTCATGTATAAACACAGGAAAACTTAGTAATTGTTAATATTCAACTTTATATATAAATATAAAACATTTTGCCAATTTTTTTCAAGAATTTACAGCATTCTCATTACTAAAATCTTGCCCCTTAAGAACATTCTGTGAGACGGGAATTGAGTTTCATTAGCTCATAAGAAAGGGTAGTAATTTTTAATTTTACATCCTTACTACTTAATCATTCTTAAGTACATAATTTTGCACCTGTAAAAAATATTTATGTTCAAAATGTCTTATCACAACTTAAAGTACATGTAATATTAAAATAATACTTTCTTTTAGAAGATATTTATAGAACAATTTTAGTACCCTTTCTTCAAATTGTTAGATAGGGTACATATTTTTAGGATGGTAGGTATTATAGGTGCAGTACATATTGTTACTGCATGTAGATAGCAAGAATAGTTTTATGATGTTTAGATTAAGAACAATTCAATTAAATAATCTAATACTTTAATTCGTCTTGTATTTGCAATTTTGCTGAAAATTTCATTATATATATATATATATATATATATATATATATATTTGCAGACACATAGAAAATTTTCCCTATATTTGGAATTCCGATTAGTAATCCCAAATTATTGGGTCCTTATTTCAAGAAACTATCTTTAATATAAAAATGTGCACCTTGATTGAGTCTAAATATTAGTCCTTTAGTTTTAGATGTAGTCCTTTAGTCCTTGATTTAGTCCTTTAGTTTTATATGAAATACAAAGGAATACCAAAATTGACTTTCTACCTAAATAATAGATTAAAAGCGAATGGATTTAGACACACATTTCTTTAACGATTAAATTACTTACTTGTGTGTACTTCATTTAGCGAAAAATGGTTTTTAAAATACATTCTTCCGCATTAGATATCCTGTAATCTTCAGATGTATCGTAAATATTACCCAGCTTTGTTGAATGGCATACATTTGAAATCATCTGACCACCAACTGCTCTAGCAATTGCATAATTTATTGCAATGCTTATCTAAATTGCTAAATTTTCAAACTCCAAAACAATTAAAATTAGATTCATTGGAACTGAATCATTAGATGATAATAACAGTCATACTTTCCTGGCTTTTCCAGACTCATGCAACCCACCACCCCTTCTTGAAATATTTTTCTTCCATCAATTAGTGTTGTGGCAAACCACTGACAGGGTGGATAACTCCGAAATGTTTAATGAAGTCATCCCGGCCAGGCCACAGATCTAACTGCTGCGCTTAAATGACAGCTCGTAATTTCCTTAAGTGAATCCAGTTGTTGAAGAGAATAATTGTGCTTTAATCGCAACGGCCATTACCTCTTTCTCGATTTTGGGCTGTCAGCTCGGAACATTAGAATGGATTTAGGTTGGATTGCGTGGTACTTGTTGTATGTTAAAACCCAGGGAATATCGAAGTCAGCACGTTATCCAATTTGTTCCGTAATCGAACCGTTTTAACTATTCATAACTAAGCATATAAGGAGGTTACCGGATTTGATACATTTAAATTTCTGTCAGTGTGCCAAGAAAGGAATTTCTTATTTGACTATTTCGCCAGTAGAATTTCTTATTTGGCTAGTAGAATTTCTTATTTCGCTATTTGGCTAGTAGAATTTCTTATTTGGCTATAGAATTATGTAGATTTCACTGGAATTTTCTAAAGTACAATCCATTGAAAGAAATAGAAAAAAAAATGTTTTTTTTTTAATTCTGATGCTACACGCGATTGATTAATTTTCTGCATTGATGGTTTATGCATCTATCAGCGAGAATATTTAGTTTTTGGTTATATTCTACATAGATATTATGAATGGGTATATTATGTACACAGTATTGAACACATTATATATATATATATATATATATATATATATATATATATACATATATGTCACTAGAAATATAGAACAATCTCTGTATTGAATATATTCTACATGGATCAGTAATGATAACCAATTATTCACAATAGATTTGACTTCTTTGGCATTTTCTAAAGCCCTAGCACACATGAAGGTATTATATAGTAGAAGGATTGGTTATCGCTGGACACAAGGTCTGAACTGTGTTGAATAATCGAATACTTCACAATCAAAAATATTGATCATATTTTGAAGCTCAAGGACAAAAGTTTGCACTATGCGATTCCTTATTCATGTTTTCTGAATATCCCTTGAATAATTTTATCTGCATAAGCCTTTTAATTGCCCATTACTATATTGTCACAATAAGGTTTAATTGCTTGAAGATAATTACCCCTGTTTTTCATGTTTCTTAATATTGTGAACTGCTTGGCGCATCAGATTTCTTAATATTGAGGCACTCGATTGTCATCACCAGTTTAATTTCTCATGACGAAGTACAAACTCTGAAACTTCGAGTGAGAAGTCCTGCTTAAAGTTGCTTATGTTCATTCCCACACAAACCCACAAATTAAAGGTATTAATAAACTCACTTTACTTTAGAACAATTCTCAAAATATTTGAAGAAATGCACTTTAATTCAGAAAAGAATCAGGCCTTAAAAATTATAGCATATATCACATCAAAGGAATTTTTTTCTGAAACTGGATGGCCAATTACTTTGAATCCTAAAATTTACACCAGTTTATGGTGTCTTACGCGAAGTAAAAAAATTTATGAATGGTATTTTAAGTCTGTATCTCTTTTTTCCATCCTCTGTTTCTCCATATTCTGCGTGACAGTTGCTAAGGAACAGTTACATTTTTCGTAATAATCAAATATAGACAATGATTGGAAAAATGAAACCAAGTACCTATTTAGTAGGAAGAATGTGCATTTACTATAGAGAAAAATAATGCAGGTATCGACACATCGGAAAAATAAAAAAAGATGCTTCTTTGAGGATTTCCCAACAGTCCCATAAAATGGGATCTTCAGGTCAGAATGATGCAGACATGAGTACCTTCGTAAGATGGCTGATGACCACGGGCACTAATGCACATTTTGCATCTGTTCACCATGCTCCCCACTGAACTTTTGGGGAGTTATTGGGGAATATTGTCCCACTCCTCGCTCAAGGCAATTTTGTGCTCCTGCACTGATCGGGGATGGATGGTTATTTGTAAAACACGTCTGCAAAAAGCATCCCAGACATGTTTAATGGGATTTAGGTTCAAAGTGTGAGCAGACAGTTGCATACGAACAATATTTTCACTTTGCAGTGCGTCTGATACCTCGATGATTCTATATGGCATCGCATTATCGTCCATAAACAAAAAGTATGGACTTACAGCATATCTAAACAGACGAATATGATTCAGAGTAACCTTTCTACTATACCGTTGAGATGTAACGCTTCTTCGCTCAAAGATGTAAAGCAATGTTTTTCCATTGTGCATGATGCCTGGATACACCATCACGCCTGGGCCTGGTCACATTCACTAACAAACTGTTCTGCATAATGTGTTCCACACTCTCTACTCAGTAATTGGTTGCTAGAATCACTTGTCGCACTAATAGGAGATTTGTCTGAGAATTTTGCTCTAGACCAATTTTGGATATCCCAACCAACATGCTCCTTACACCAGCATAGTCTCTAACGACAATGGGGCAGTTGAAGAGGGGTGTAACGAACATGCATCCGTGCATGTAAACCAACATGGGATAGTTCTTGCAGTACTGCTTAGCTGTTGCAAGGTTTGCAACTATCTGGAAGGAAGTTAAAATTCTATTCCTTTTTGAAATGACGGCTACAGAGCGATCTTCTAAAGGTGTGGTGATCCTACAACGACCCCGGCATGCTTTTGCAAAGCATTTCAGCCTTCAGGGTCTTCTTTAATCGTCAGATGACACTCTGTGAGGCACCCACTGCAGCAACTACAGTGGTGACGCTTTGACATGCTTCCAGTATTTCAAATGCTCGTCCTTTATCGTAGGCACTCAAATGATGTATTGCTAAGATTTTTGCTCTTAATTATTGCAAATACCAAACAGAATTTCAGAGGAAAAAATCATTGTAACATACTGGACTACTTTGGGCCAAACATCATACAGCAAGAATTTTCATTTGAATCATGAGCTTGTATGCGATACCTTTTATACAGATGACCAGTTTTGATCCACCACGACCTCACAACTTGAATTTACTTTTATTGATCAGCTATCTGTGAAGAAATTTGTTCCATAAATCACTTGTTTCTTAGTCAAGCAGTGTATGTATTCATAGTCTACTGTCTACTGTCAAGCAGTGTATGTATTCATAATTTTTCACTTTGTGAACGATTTAAGGTTATATATATATATTAAAAACATTAAATGTATTACTATAATATTATTATGTGTTATAATGTATTATTATTATTCAGAAGATATTCACTATGATACATATAAATGGCATAATTTAGGAAATTGTTAAATTATTAACTTAATCGTATTTGTGGTCTAAATTAAGCCATTTTTGAACAGAAATATTTAATCGAAACTAATTCTCCAAACTATAATTTAAAGTTATTATAAATCATAACCAAATTAAATTCCTTACAGCAAATGAGATAATATAATCAATACGTTTTCAGCTTATTTTAAAACAGTATAATAATCATAAGTCTTTTGATACAGAAATTATCAATATCTGAATGTAAATATTTCTCTCATTACAACGACAAAACACTTCTGTAGTAAAAATGCTTATAAATTATCAAACATCGTTGCAATATCAATTACTTACTTTGAAATAATTAACAGAATTGGAAATACGATACCGTTTTAATCTATGTGATAATACAAATTTTGAAACTCCCCTACAAATATGAATCAAGTTTAGTTCACTACATCTCTTTAATTGAAAGATATATCATGTTACAGTCTAAATTATCATTTTTTTAAGATATTAAAATCTATTTAGTGAAATATTTTTATTACAAACAATTTAGAAATTTCAATATCTTAAAATTTAGAAACTTACTGAATGTAACTTTATTATTCTATTTAATTTTTGTCTTTTGATTATTTATCATTTATTTTTATAAATAAATAAAAATAAACAATAAATTTGTAACAAAAGACAACAAAAGCCAAATGAAATAACTAAATGTTACTTACGCTCCTCAATTGACGTTCCTCAAATTCATTTAACTTATTATTTATGGCAATATTCACTGCTTAATATTATTTATATATTTCTTATTTTATAGCATTTATTTGTTCTTCTATTTTTCATAATTATGTTTTCTTATTCTTTCCTGAATGTGTTTTGATAATTACTTGTTTTTAAATATTTAATTTTTTAATTTATATTTTTTATATAGTTTTATTTGATTAAAAAAAATTGAACTATGACATTTTGTTTCCCATATAGGATCAATGGAGTTGAAACATTCATCAGTGAGGATTCAACATATACCATATCAATGGAGAAAATTTACTTAAAAGGAAATAATTACCTTTGAAAACTTCTAAACCATTTGCTTATTCAAATATATACTAATTTGTAAGTATTCTTTCTTTTCGATGATTGAATTTCAAGAGTGTGTAATGAAAATAAATAAAAAAATGCAATTAAATTACTTCGATACAAGAAATCTTTTTTTGGCAAACTGAAAATAAACAAACATAATTTTATCATACTTTTAAGATGAACTACGTTATACCATGATTGAAAAAATCAAAATTTTGAAATAATGTTTTTTGCTAAACTCAGTGAAAATAACGCTTATTGAAATAGATTTAAAAAATGCTTTTCACTAAGCTAAAAAATTTATAAAACTATTTACCGATGAATTTTTTAACTTCTCGACAAAGACAATAATTTAATGCATTGAATAAGGTATAGCACAAACAATAAATATCATGAGCAAACCCTGCATTTTAAATCAGATCTGCAACAGAACACACGTTCCTACACCCACGTGCCGTCTGTTGCTTGAATTCTGTTAACTCTTACTAGTTGAGCATCGAGATAAATTTTTAATAAAAGCGAGGTATTTAAGCTTTTATTCTATTCAAGCAAAACCCCGGAGCTCCGATAACGGTACACGCGAGAATTCAATTACTGCAACCATAGATCAAAATGTCTCATACGTCTTGCGTTATCAGATCAGATAGCATTGTGTTTAGATCAGTCAACGTAAACACGAAACTTATTGTTCGAATGCCACTTTCAATTCAACGCGCTTGTTAGTGATTTAAGGTATCTGTGATTGATAGCTCTAGATCTGTGATTGAACAGATAAAGCTGCATATTTAAAATGAAGTGATTTATGCCGTGAATGAGTGCGATTTTATACAGAGAAATCCAATTAAAATTCGATAGAAAATGCAGAAATGCATATTTCTAATGCAATGCATTTTAATCCTTTTGGTTTTTTTCCATGAATATATTTAGTGAAGTATAACGAGTCAGAAATATTTTTAAAAGCTTTTTAGAGATATTTTTGGACACGCAAATGTGTTTAAATTATTCTTGTTTAAAATTATTTGTCATCTATATCAAAGTGCAAGCTAAGATAATAATTTTTTTAACGGATGTTACTTTCTACTTTTATTATATTATTGTTCCCTTTTAAAGAGGGATTCATTTCGATGATAGTTTTTCTTCAGTCAATTGCAACTATTTTACTCATAATCTATGCAAGAACTGTGGTATAATTAAAGGTAACCCGTGATATGTAAGATGAAGTATTGATAAAACTTAAAATACAATAAAAAATTAACCACGAAAATTTAAACTATGATCTAAGAAATCTACGTCGAACAAATGAAAGCTGTCTAATCGTTGAATGCATACGAAGTGAGTAAATATTAAACTGGGCATTTCGCAGAAACAAATAGAAAGGATAATTTCACAAATGTCAATGATAAAAATTATTTCAGTACAATATTTTTAAAAAAGATGCTGGAGAATAAATGCAGGATGCTATCGCTTTAATGTTTGAGAGTATTTATGATAAGTAATATTACAATAGTCATAAATACCGTAATTTAGCAAAGGGATGCCAAAAATATTATCTTGAACTGTAAGAAATGTGTTAGAGAGGGACAGAAAAGTAAGAATGTGTAAATACGATCTGTTGCTCCAGAAGTTTTATTACTAAATGGAAATTCTGAATCTTTTAACGTGTGGCAAACAAATTTTATTACTAATTTTATAAGTCTTGAATCAGGTGGAAACCGCAGTATTTCAATTAACTCACGATATCAACAACAAAAATATTGATATCAAATGCAGTTTTCAACCTTATACTTTGTTTCTTGTTATTGTGGAGGTAATTTCATAAGCCACATAGTATCTATGTGACAAGAGCAATTGTTTCTGTGTAGTGGATATATTGCGAGGCTTTCGGCCCAGAGTTCCCGAGCCAACACTACATTCACATTGGTTTTTTAACCCTAAAATACATTTAATGTCATGATTTACACGGTGACAAAACTATTTAGGGAATAACATTTAACATATATGAATTAAAATAATACTCGGGGATTACATCATGTTTTACGCTCTCTTCCATGACACGGGCTGATTGTTCATGGCAGCGGCCGCCAGAGGGCCGAGGTAAACAGTTACCGTTACAGATTCCCCTTTGGCTCGCAAGACTCAGTTCTGTACCTCTTAGGTCTGTCTCTCCGCTTACGATTTCAGCATATTGGTAAGGTAAGTTCCAATAACTTGATCTAGTGTACTGGGATCAGCAAGATAATAACTGGTAGGATATCTGATTGTGATTATGAGGTAAAGGCCTTCTCTTTTTGGGAAAAACTTCCTTCTCCGTTTGTTGCTTCTACTACTTATATGGTGTAAATCCCCAGGTTGATAGTACATTATCACCAGGTTCATATTACATTTATCTTCTATCTTTATAAAAATATTTCTGTCTTCGAACTTGCTTTCGATCCAACCGCTCTCTGATTTGGGATGTCAAGTAGGCGAATCATTTCAAGTAAGGCGTTATTTCAGCTACAAAGTTGTCGGTTTTAGAGATACTTCTTAAATAGTGGTTTGCATCATCTGTTGTTCTTAGTTCACGTCCAAATTGCAAATATAATTATATATGGTCAGTAGTATTAGACTTTGAAATATTCATGACAAATCGGACCATCGTCATCTTATCTTCCCAGGCATCGTGAGTATCACTTACTAGGATTGCAAGTTTGGGCTTCAAATCACGATTTTTTCTTTCTGATGGACTCGCCTGAGGATTATAAACTGAAAATAATTCTTTTTTGATATCAAAGAAATTTCAGGTTTGTTACATTACTGCACTAACAGATTGAGCACCGTGGTCAGAAATTGTTCTTCGTGGTAATCCATTCCGAAGGAAAACTTCTTCTATTAAGATCTTCGTACATTTTTCTGCAGAAGAATTTTCTATAACAAAGAGCTATATCCACTTTGTACTGGTATCCTTAATTAAAAAGATCTATCTCTTTCCAGTTTGAGTTTCGGTAGAGGGTCAAAAGGTCGATGGCCAAAGTTTC
The DNA here is from genome assembly GCA_026543055.1 of Argiope trifasciata. Lineage (NCBI taxonomy): Eukaryota > Metazoa > Arthropoda > Arachnida > Araneae > Araneidae > Argiope > Argiope trifasciata. The sequence goes on from JAPMOQ010020855.1 coordinate 6,512,459, forward strand.
GAATCTGAGCATCAATGGACATTCTCAGTTTTTGATTATTTGGTTTGTACCAGTTATACTTATCACAATTTTTTTACATATCCTGTAATAACTTTTCTCATTTCAGGAAAGTAATATCAAGAAACTATCTTGAAGTACGTTCCTTCAACTCATATATGTCCTGCAATGGGTGAATTGTAGTATTATTGTAATACTCGTTCTTCTCTTTCATGGCAAGGGGCAACAAGCTGGGCCTCCTCGGATTCAGTGTCATGCGAATATCGGTAAATGATACCCTTAATTATGTGGTATCCTTTACTTGTCCAATTGATGTAGTCTTCATCTTCCCTTGCAGATTCAAAAGCAATCAATAATTTTTCTTACACCCTCAGTTTTTATCTGTATATCGCAGATGTCCTTAGATCTTCGAGATGGTAGTCCAATAGATATAGTGTTGAGGATGCACATTTATTCTTTTTTTACATGAGTTGGTCTAGACATGAGGTATGCGACAACGTTGGAGTTTTCAGACGTATAGTGGATTTTTGGGTGAAAAGATTTAATCTGTAGAGCACAACGAGCAAATCGACCGAATGGCGATTTTATGTTCATCAACCACTTTAAGGGTTGGTTGTCCGTTGCGATGGTTCTTTTTTGGTTCTCTACGTATCCACGAAAGCAAGAAAGCCCACCTACATCATTATCATAATGTAAATTTTTTAAAGTTTATGTGTGTATAAAAGTATTACAGAATGGTAGTTTTTACTAATTTTTTATGTACATATACTAAATATCATTTACAAACTACTTTGAAATCTCAAATAGCTGTCACAAATTAATTGTATAATTTTCAAAAAAGTTATAGAAAGCCATTTATTTGAAGATACTGGAAACTATTAGTTTAAAAATCTTCGAATTTATAAAAAGTCTGTATTTATTATCTAGCAAGTTGAGGAGTTATTTCCAATGACAAAACTACCACATGAAAATTTGATGAAAAACTTGTACAAAATTGTAAAAACAATATGCAGGATATTATCTGTTTAAATATTATTTTTGAAATAATGAGTTGCAAGGTGAGAGGACCGTGTTGGAACTTTTAACTTTTAAACGCTATTATTTAGAAAGATAAAAACTAGAAACTTATTACAATAAAAGACCTTATCCAATGTAATTATTCAACTTACGGATAAAACTTTAATACTTCCTTAGAAATATCCTCTCAAATATTAAAGTATAATGGCAAACAAAATATAATTAAAGGTCTACAAACATGCATTCGGGTCAAATAAGAGAAGAGAATATTGAACTAACCAAATATTGCATTTTAAGTAGAAAAACTGTAATAAAGAAAATTTTACTGAATTTCCAAGGGCTTTTTGAATTTCACACCTCTTATATTAGCGAAAATTTTATTCAACTTTTTACTTCAAGTGACAGAGAAGCAGTCATTAAGTCTATGAGAAAATCTAGTTTCAGACTCAGGCGAATGGGTATTTTCAGTTATCTATATAAATAAAAATGAATGTTTGTCTGTTTGTCTCATGAGCTGCCATACCGCTCATCCGATTTCGATGAAACTTTGAATGCTTATTACTTGCACTTATTTGTTTCTGTTGGAGATGGAAAAAAAGGAAATATTTCCAACCTTAAAGTTAAAAAAATATGATTAATATTATTTACGCTTCTCCTTTATATGCCACTCAATTTCAATGAGTTTATTCATTTCCGATACAAAAATAGATACCATTCTTTCTATAATTCCTAATTAAACAACATAGTAGTTATTTTAACTTTCAAACGATATTTCTAAAATTATTTCTTCTGCAGCAGCAACACACCGGGTACCAGCTAATTAAGAATAAAAAGGGTAAGCAATGGTTACTACTATGAACTCCCGAAGGCAACGGAAGAATTAAATGATCGAAACGCCACTACAGCATAGGTGAAAAGTATGGCTGGGCAGCCCTAAAGGCCATCACTCTTCATGGTACAACTTCTCCCAGCTATGGAACATCGGCGGATGTATCCTGAAGCTATTTCTGCAGCACCCCCCCCCAAAGGCGGCTAGAAGCAATTACTACAAATAAAGCTCATATTTAATGTAGCCTCCGGATGGTCAATTTTTTTGAAAAATATTTCCCCCCCCCAAAAAAAAGCATTGGCTTTTCATTATTTTGAATATTTATCTCCAGAAAGAGTAATTGACAAATTACTGATCATGGAGAATCTAGAGAGTGGGACAAATCCAACATATTTATAAGTTTTTTAGACAACTTTTCTTGTTTCTAACAAGATGAAAACTTTATCTAAATATCTAAATAATGGCAGACATTAATGTTATGTTATAAATTCGTACTGGTAAACATTCAGATTACTGAACGGTTTATTTTATTAAAACCAGAAAATACAATAGAAATAATTATAGAAATTACAAACATGCATTAGAAAAAAATGATAAAGCAATATAATCGTATATTTTAATTTTCTAGTTTGTAAAAGTACAGTAAAAAGGGAGTAATACAGATAGTTTGAGTATATGGTAGTACAAAAGATAGTATGGATTTATAAAACCGATACTTCGGAACTTGATGCATTTGTAATCATAACATGGTTTGAAAAACAGTAAAAAAACTTAGTAAAAAATAATTTAGCTATTAGTAACGAAGAAAGAAAAGATCTCCTAAAATATACATATAGCTGCAAAGAAATGCTAAGAATTTGTGATGATTTTTTCTTAATCATTGAATGCATGGACATGTTTGTTATTCGAGGTTAGAGAAGCAGCAAGAAATCTCTCTTTTTTTTCGTGAAAAATTTAATTCCTCAAAGATATTTTTGTCTCGAAAAGAAATTGTCGGAGTGATTTTTTAACCCTCCGTATTTTATGTTAATTGTTATTTAATTCATGCGCTGTCAGACTGTGAGGTTGCACTCCATAGCATTGTAAATTTCACGCCAAACCTACCGCATCGGCTGTTAGACAGGCTGAATATTTTTAAGACGGAGAAAAATGCATGTTCAGAGAATAAAATAATATTCTTTCTGATTCAGTTAGTTGAGCAATGGCTAACTCAGAGAAGGATATTAAAAATTTTCGCTCTCTATCACATTTACTGTTCTTCCAACGTATTTCTGTGCGAGAGGTATTTTATATGTGATCTAGGAAGGTTTGCTTGCATCTAAAATTGTCCATTCCATGTGTTTATAGCCCTTTGATATGTGTTTTATAGCCTATGTTTTCTATATGGGCTTTTATTCCGTTGCTTGTTTTGTACTCCGTCAGTTAGAAGGGCCATGATGCTACATATACACAGCATGTAGTACTACAGTTTGAAATTCTAATGCTGAAAAATTGAAAAGAAGATTTATCTTCTTAATGAAGTATGTTAAGTTCAGCTTGAAAAATAAAACAGCTGTCTTACAATTAGACAGAGTTTTTGATAAAATATACATATTAGAATAATGTGTTTCAATAAATTTGTAGCTATTTCTCTGATATTGAAAGGAGCTCAGAAAATGGTAAAACCTCGTGGAGTTATCATATATCCTATGACAATTGGGTTCATTAATAAGAATGATGAAAGCAGCTTCAACCCCCTTTTTTGCTTTCAGGTCATCTGCAAAAATATTAATGATTTTCCCTTGGGCTACATTTTATCATTCATCTGCTATCGAGTTTTAGTGTAGGTGGATGAGTCTTCTCAGAAGGATGGCCAGGCTTTTCAACTTTCTTCCTCGTGAGGTTTTCGAGTTTGATATCTTAAAAGTTAAATCAAGTGGATTTCTCGGGCTGTATATTGGAGTTAGCTTGTTATCAAACTGTAGTTTCAAATTTAGGTATGAAACCTAAAATTAGTATTTACAACTCTCTCATTGAAATATGTATCAGGAATTTAAAATGGAAATGGGCACAGAATGAAAAAGATTTTCCATCTCATTCTGTTCTGCAAATGATTTGTTTAATGCTTTGATGCATTTTAACAGCCGTTCCTCCTTGATTTCCTATACATAATAGCCAATTGAGATGATCGTCTACATGGATTTCTGAATGTATGAGAGATTTGATTCTATTGAAAAGAATCTCCATTCCGTGAAATTTTATGAAGACGTGATAAATTAATGACATAAAAATTTAAGATTTTCCATTACAATTTTATTTGAAATGAGAAACAAAAATGAGGGTGCCATTACTGTTCTCGAGAGAAAAATATTATTCAATGTTATTTAATAGTCCTAAATTAAATACGTATTGGTTAATATAAGATTCCCAAAGTAATTGCTTAATTAATGGAGAGTATTCTTACAAATATTGATGTTAAATTATGTAAAAAAAATCCATTGTTTTTGAATATCGATATCAAAGTCTTTTGCATGGATCACTCTTTAATTATTAATGTCTAATGAGATACTAAACAAACTGTCTTACACTTTTTATTCAGATTAGAATACTGAGTTACCAGCATATGCTAACAGAATTATACTATAGTCAAAGCCTCTATAGGTAAAGCTACCTTTTCACCAAAATAAGCTAAATTATACTACAAATATTAAAAAAATGTCTAAAATGTTAATGTTTAGGTAATAACTTTGAGTTCAGTTAGAAGAAATCTAACTTTACATTTTAGGATAGGAAGGCCATTACGCATTTCTAGATCTTCTTCTTAAAAATCACAAAATTTAATTCTCAAAACAATTAAAATGTTTCCTCACTTAAATAAAAATCCACAGTACACCTGCAAAATGTATGAGAATTCAATGTAAACTTCAATTAAAGCATATAAAAGAAATTTAATAAATGTATTATAATAATCATTATTAGAAGATCCTAAGCTAAGGCAAAGAAATTTCCTACAGAAATAGGAATTTGGAAAATATTGACAAATTGCAAATTCAAAGATGGATTTACTTTTAATAATGAAATCGTGTAGCAGAGTTTCAAATGAAGCTATAAAGGTTTTAGTAAATACATTCCAATCAACATGAAAATACAGAAGCGAGAGAAAATGACAAAGCTAATAAAGAAAAATAATTCTGATAATGTGGAAATTGACCACACGAATTTAGAATATGGAATATCGTTAATTGAAAGGGTCTTCTCTGGAAGTGAGCGTTTGTATAAATCAATTTATGCAGATGGGTAAAAAAAGGAATAACGTTATTTTCTGCCTTTGTTCTTTTTTGAACAAGTAATAAAATATCTAGATTAGTTCATTATTACATTATATTTATAATGGAGACAATCACAATCAGGTGAGCACGTCTTTATTACAGACAATGAGATAAAATACATCAAAATTATATGAGATTCTTTTCTTACGTTCGGCAATTCCTTCACGGAAAAAAAGAAGTAATTTTAAGGAAACAAAACGAACAATTAATAAATGCCAATATTAGATTAAAAACTTCAGTGATATGAGGTTTCCCTGAAAAGGATTGGTCTAGGGCCTAGAAAAGATTGCTATAAAAAGGAATTTAATTCACTTCATGTAATTTCAATCAACCTTAAGAAAAAGATAAAACTGATGGTTTCTTGACAGGATATGTATTAAAATTTCCCAAAAAGTAAATGAATGAAAATTTTTGAAAATATTAACTCCAAATAAATCCAAGATTTGTTTTAGCTTCATCCGTATTCTCCTTTAATTAGTCAGAACACGATCCTCCTTTAGACCACATTCTTTTTATATTATTTAGGAATCTATGAAAACACAAACATTTGTATCTGCATTTCCCATACTTCCATGAGGGCGCTAGAAAAAGAAGATTAGAAGAGCATATATCAATGAAAGAATGCATCTGATTTTTGAATACAGTATCACGGTCAAATTGGCGTCTGCATGATCATTTCAGGATCATTCAATGTTACGGCTATGACAATGCATGAAATGAGCAGTAGGATTTCAGAGAATTTCAAGCAAGTGTTTTCGAAAACACCCTATTGCATTGTTTAGACTAAGCTAGTTTTGTTGTATCTCTTACAAGATAAACAAATCTATTGACCCAGTTTTATCAGCTGCAATTATTTAGTAGTTTTCCCTCATTTTATTCCTTTTATGTACCTATCGCTGGGAAATGATCCCTATTTAGGACATCCAGCTTCACAAAATAGAAGCCAAGTTGCCCTAAAAGGTTTCAGAGATTCTGCTTTGTGTTATTTTGTAGTAGATTCCGAGCTTCAAACTGAATGTATAATAAAGAAATATTAAATCTAATAAGAAAAAGAAATTCAGACCATCTGTTCATTTTCCTTTTCACATTTGTAATTTATGAACTGTTATCAAAAGTATCCGTTGCTCCTTTAGTTGCATTATACTCAAGAATGATACTAGGTTTTTTGTTAATGATTAGCATTGTTTATAAAGAAAGATGGAGATATTATAAATAAATTGCTGCAATACATACTCTTCAGCAGTAATGTATCCATTTCTTTTATTGGTACATATGCACTAATGTTGCGTTCTCAGTTTTCCAAAATAACGTGAGTTCAGGAATAACGAGGGGGGGGGGTCTTTTCGTGTAGTTCCAACCGTCACGATATTTCTTCGAAGTTGTGCCTGTTCAAATTCATGAGAAGTAAAGTGATAATAACACCGTCTCCCCCTCCCTATACAAAAAAAGAAAGACATGAAAAATGATGATAAATGTGCAAATAAATTACTCAAACTGGATATGGGCATTTCCAATATAAATATATGAAAATATATGTTAAAGAAGAAATATGAATTTGCAAACATAAATGATTTACATATGCTAAAATATTCATTATATATCAATTAACCAATATAACTTCAGAATTAATAATTGCATACATTCTTTTATAAGCATTTGTAAGATTTTAAAAGATATCAAATACAAAATAGAAACAGTATTGATTTTTCTTTCAGTGTGCATGTATATGCATCATATTTTACTGAAAAGACGTACATGTAATTTTTATCTCGGGTCTTTTAAAGAATATTTTAAAGTACTTTAGAAATTACAGAATATACAATGACACACAATCATGTTAGCGTACATTCGCCAGATAAGAAGATATCTTTAGAAAACATTGTGCCAGTGTCAAAAAAAAATTCCGAAGAACTCCTATCTATGCATATCTCTATGTATAGCACAATATTTTATAGTTATGTAACTCACATTAATTGGAGTATAAGTTAAAGAAAAATTTCTAAATCTAATTTTTTAAACAAAAATTCTTAATTTGGGATTCATTTATTTTAAATTTGTTTGGTGCAATTGCCAAAATTTTAAAATGCTGTTTTTTTTTTAATATTTTAATACTAATAGGCTGTTTAAGCGGGGATTTAATCATAGTTGATGAAAGAAAATAAATCGGAAAATAATCACTTTTCCACATAAACGTTTTTCCAAATGATGAAAGATCTCATTATTTTGAAACGACTTTGCTTTGGTTTGATTGCATCTTGTTTTGAAACAAAACTAACCTTTTTTATACACACTTCGTAATCTTCAACTTTCTTCGCCAAATTCCCAAACTAGACTGGCGGAAAGACTTTTCACAGACGATATATTTAATGAATATCAAGTCTGCATACTCGACAGATCTTCTGGGTAATCGGATTTCGAACAAGTAATCCTATTGGAATTTGTGTCCCCTCCCCAATGGCGTGGGTACCTGCATTTTTTATAGAAGCCAGAAAATAAGGAAAATTGAATGAGAAGCCAGGATCAAAACTTTCACGCTATTAAATATGAAGACGTTAAACTAGAGAAAAAAGGTTAGATTGTTTCGATGGATAATTTACATTAATAAAATACCAGACGAAAACTGGTTTTTGGCATATGATTGTCTATCTACCACTTATACTATTTCATATTGTTTAATTTTAGTTCCGTAAATAAAAGTTTAAAAAAATCGTTCAATTATCTGTGAATCTGTTATCCAATACCTGATAATGATTTATAATTTCAGAAATTACTCATTTTCTAATTTTTAATTAATGAAATGCTTGCATGTGAAATTTAATTAAATCTTTGCACTAATTTAATCCTTTGCAATCGTATGGGGCGTCTCAGATACTACTGAAGGCGGTACATCATTTTGAATATATACATATACTTCCTTTTGATTTGATTTTTGTCTTCATTTTGTAATTTAATTCTGAATTAAATTTTCATTTCGATTCCGACATAATTAGTTTCGGTTTTCAGAAATAATTTAATTGTTGATGATTCTGAAAATTGGTTTCAATTAATGCTTTTGGGGGTATTGCGTATTCACTGTGATTTGGGCGTCCTGGGTTTGAGTACAAGTCCGGTTATGGTTGTTCTTCCTCCGTCCTGTCTATGAATGTGCCCTCTTGAAAAAGGGGTTGGGCAAGAGAATGACTGATGCATGAGTGGCAAAGTCTTTCTTTTGGCCCTACTTGGCGCTACTAAAACAAAAGACGCAGCCTATGGGCTTAAATCGCTGTCTTCGTAGCCATCAGCGGGCTTGTCCAGTGGCGAATGCCATACGAAAAAACACCATAAAAGAAATCTGACGTTTTAATATTTTAATTAAGAAGTATCAAAACACATAAACCGATTTCTGCTAATTGATCATTAATCTAAATTTTTCTTATCTTTACATGTTTCAGTGCATATTTCGCAGTAATAATTCCATAATCTAGTAACAACCAACATATAGCGTATGATTAGTTATCCATATTCCATTCTGTTTGTTAAAAAATGACAAAATCTTAGTTTGTTTACTCTGAAAAGTTAATGGACAAATATTTAGATACCAAATTTTATTTTGCTAAATATTATAATTGTATAATCTTTTCAACGGTATGCAATAGCTGCTTCTGCAGGTACATAATTTTTTCTAGGAAGGCATATTTAAAAGCCGAAAAATAAATGTAAAAATTTTCTAGTCTGAGATAATTACTTGGATTGAAATAAAATTCTTAGAATAGCAAAAAGAGGTTTGAAATATATTATTTTTTTATATTGAAATTAAAATTGGGAGGCAGAGCCATTGGAATTTACTATGCGTTATTTCTTCCTTTTAAAGTAGAAAATTCAACATTAGAATATATTTTCTTATAATATTTTAACAATACAACAATTGTTTTATGCAATGAGTTCACAGTCATACATACGAAAAGAAAATATTTGCACTTTCAATCGATATAAATAAATATGAATGTCTGTCTGTATGTCTGTTATGCACTGCCGTACCTTCTCATAGGATTCCGATAAAACTTCAACTACTTATTACTTGGTTATAGTCATGGGATGCTTAAAATCATAATACAATCATCCAAAGTATTTTCAGACCTATTTATGACATTTATTAACCCTGCATTAACCACTAATTAACACTCCAAGGAGACACAGCAGGTTCAGTAAAGATGCTAAATTCAAGCTAGACATTAATATTTCGTAGCTTTTGTACGTAAATACAATGTAAGTCTTTCTTTCCGCTAATAGTTATATTAGAGACTGTGAGAGGAAGTTTTAGGGGAACAAATCCTATAGGTTTGAAATTTTAATTAAACATTTAATAAAATTTCCGAAACATTTAATTTTAACTAAACATTTAATAAATTTTTTGTAACTTCCGAAAATATTACAGTACAAATAATTTTGCAGCATATTGTTTTTCAAAAAAGTATTTTTTCAGGTATACTAAAGATTTTATGGTATTAATATCTTTCCTATGTTTTATCAATTTTAAAAGAAAATATTTTACACGCATTTTCTAATATTAGACAGTAGAATTGAAACGAATATGGAAAGAATCAAGAGATACAATAAATAGTTTCTTTCATTACCATTCAGAAAGAACATCATGCGTAGCAATTTTAAAAAAAACACACACACACAAATCTAATGTATAAGAAAAGAAATATTTGTTTTTAGAATAGAATAACAAAAGAATAAACACTATTTATTCTTGATATGTCCTTCAATTTCAATGAATGCATTCACTGTCGGCAAGAAAATAAATATCATTCTTAATCAAACAAGATAACTATTTCAAATTCCAAACGATATGTCCAAGATTATTTTTTTCTGCTGAAGCAACGCGCCGGCTACCAGCTAGTAAATATATAAAATTCCTAAAAAGAGCAAAACAAAATAGTTCCGGATAAAATGAGAAGAATTAAAATATATAATAAAAAGTTGAAGAAATATCAAATGCCTTATGGCATTTTTGATTTTACCATATGCCTATATCTTACTATGTGTCATGGGAGCGATAAATCTTTACTCAATGGTACATTTTGTAGGATCGGAATGCCGCAACAGCATAGATAGAAACAATTACTGAGTTCTAAAGCCATCATCTGCCCAGTATAGCCCTTACCTTTGGAGGTACGGAAAAACTTTTTGTACAATAACAACAAAAAATTATGGAACACTTCATTATTTCTTTTTCAATTAATTATTACTCTTAGTATCTACATTACGAATCATTCAATGTTTATTTTAAAGCAATGATGAATTTGAAAGCGTTTTTTATGGGATTAACACTGTTTGAATTTTAAAATTGTCTTCATTGCTTATTTCTCAATTCATATTTACTCTTCAATGATGAATGGTTGTATTCTAAGAATTGCCTATAAGATCATTTAGCAAAATTCATTCATTTATTGTCAGTCTTATGTCCAATCAGCATTTTTGATAAAGTCTCATTTCTTAACACTATAACAAATATTCACACTAAATATCACTTAATTCCTAGAAACAGAAAAAAAATCAATTACATTTTCATTAACATGCAGAAAAGTAGGAATTTTAACAGTAGGATTTTTTTAATCCTATTTTTCATTTACATAAGTATAATTTATAAATATTTATTACGAATATTTTGGTATCTGGGAAAGAAATTTGTCACGCATTCATTAAAATAAGGAGCAATTTTCGTAGATAGAACTTTTAATTAATTAAACAATTTTCTCAGAAAGCATTGACACTGTAATATTTTGAAACTTGAATAAAAGCGAATTCCTATATGAATTAAAAATTACTATTATTACTTAGTAGCATGAAAAGCATATCCAGTTAAAAATGCGCATAAAAAGATAATTTACGGACTGCAAAATTGTATTTTTATGCATATCCGTAAATTGACTTTTTATGCATATCTTTACAAAATAATAAGCAAAAAAGACAATTTACGGATTAGAAACAACTCGTTATCTGATATCGTTTGTAAAATTGTCTTACGGTATTGTTTTCATTTGTTATACCGTATGTATATCTAAACTATTTCGAGAAATAAAAAATCTGCAAAATATATGAACAAAATATGAGAGTATACTGATTATTACACAATTAAAACTCGATTGATATAAGTTCCTTAACATGCTTGAATCGTCGTTACTTTAAAATGTCTAATATTATAAAAATTGGCTGATTTTTTTAATTATGTCCTTTATAATATCATGCATAAAAAAAACTTATTTCTAACATATTGCGAAATTTTCAATTGACATAAATTATCATAGTATATTACCTTCTAATTCAAACGCAACACATATTATATATATTAAAAAGTCTGGAGGTTAGATTTTTAAACTTTTGTAGTTTCACTTTTTTCTTCATAAAGAAATAAAATAATTAAAAGTGTAAACTATATTTATTTATTACACTCATAATATTTAAAAACTTTCATATAATTATTTCAAAATTATTTATTTTTAATAAACAACTATGCAATTAACAAACAAAGAATTAATAAAGTTTTAAGGAACTTCATAGCAGTAGGTTTACCACACTAACTATTCAAAACCTCATTAATTAAATATTAGTCTAAATATTTTCAAATAATTCGAGATAAATTTCACCATCCAAAATATTTAGTGACCGCTAATTGAGCAACTTCAATTTACCACTACAAACCTTGTGTAAATTATATTTCTATCTGCATCACTAACTCTAAAGCTATGCTAATACCAGCACTTATCTTCAAATGGAAATTTCACACAATTGACGCTTCAATCAAAATCACGAGTGGAAATGATGCAAACATATTCCCTGCAGCATCACAGCTACTGCAATTTCCACAGTTTGTGCACATACATCTAAAATCGACGTAAACCTCGCCAAATCCCTGTCGGTTGATAGAGATGAAGCGCTTAAAGGCCCATACAATTATTCATAACTCGAAAACGAATTCAATGATTATATTGGGGCATTGGAAGCCAGTCATTTGACCAAACATGGGATAAAACTATAAGGGTATTAAATCCATTCGAACCATCTCTTCAAATCAAAGCTGAAACCATTTGCTAAGTAGGTATACTTGCATGCGCATCTAAAACATTTTGAATCATCAACTAAATTAACCAACAATTATTCTATTTATTTTTTAAAAAAATAAAATATGCATTTATTTTAGCAAATCCAAAAACAGTTTGTTTTGATTAATTAACTCACTGGTAAATAATTTTTAAGGAAATTGTAATTTTCTTCACCGAATTGGCTTGCCGAACATTTTAAGTGCTTGCACTAGAAAGTTATTCCATGTATAATTATTCATCGAATTTATGAGCTTTTTTTCTGCTCCAAAATTTATATATACATATCTCTAAATTCCCATATACATTTCTCTAATTTTAGATATACATATCTCTATTTTTGAACTTAATTTTTACGATAAATTAAGCATTTTCTTACCGACCAATGTGTGTTTTTATCAATGAAATTAAATAAATAAAATATCAAAATGACATATCGCCTTGAATAGAGGTTGAATAGGAATATCCGAGTAAAAATGGTTATCACTTAAGATCCCTCGAACATCCAACGTGTGTTTTTGTGTTTTAGTTCAAACGATTGAAGCCACTTTTACACATTGGCTTGAGTGATCATTTTAAATCCATCTTAATCTGAATAATAGCCCAGTTTAATTGTGCTGTTTGTGTAGAAATAAATACATTAAACAATCCTATTCTGGAATATTATATTATTTACAGAAACGGATTAAAATGAGCATAAAAAATGAATTGAGTTTTTTTCTTCCCTGGCGAAAGACATGTTCTTCGTTCTTATCTCCTCGTAACTCTCTTGGCTTCACCCCCTCCCTCAGGCATCACGTGACCTTTCCCTTCCTGACCAGCCTGCTAACTTCGTTGTAGGAAGCAGAGAAGTAGGGTCTTACAGCATTAAACAAATTTTCTATGTTGCATAAAATCTCAATTAATGCATTGATTAAGTTATGAAATTGCGTTTTAAATTTATGTTCACAATTTTGGTCTTTGAAGATGAAGTGATGGCCCTTACTGAAAGCCCTTGATTTGCTGGTAAAATCTTTTTCGAAAGGAATCAAATCAAAATCACACTTTCTTACAAAGTATTTTAAGCAGTAAATAAATAAATAACCGTTTCATGGTGGTCAAGTTTGAATTAATGTTTCGTGACGAAGTCACTTGACATAGATGGAGCAATCAGCATTTAAAAATCAGCAGTTATAATCATTAGTACTAATATAACTTAGATGTTTTTATATGGCAAAGTAATCAGCAAGGTACGACAATACAAATAAATAATGCGCAAACGGAAGTGCTTCTTCTTTACATGTCCTGTAAAAGAACAAGGCACTCTATAGGAATATGTTTGGCATAATTTGAAAAACCAAGTTTTAGTTACATATCGTGAGTTTTTAGAAAAAGCTAACAATAAAGATTTTAGACAGTTAAAGCATTTTAACAAATATGTTCGTTAAGATATACAATGTATAAAATTTATAAGTGCTGTATATATTGTTATAAGTAAGGATTTACAATGCTTACAATGTTAAGTCAATTACCTAGTATTGTCAATAGAATATGGAAACGAGTTGGATGTCATCTATTCAACAGACCTCATCATCCAGGTATGATCAAACTGTTGAGGCCAAATCATCGTGAAGTAATTACAAAATAAAACGCTGATAATCTGCACAAATTAAGAATTGTCACAGGCATTACAGAGTTGCTATTTTAAGCAGAAATATGCTTCTACGTTAGTAACTATATTGATTTCTGTGATTGAAGTATCATATTTGGCAAGGTTTTTGTGTCTTTATTTAATTCCTACCATTAGTTCACACTATCTCCATATATATTTAGATATTTTATTCAAATCCTCAGTCCTTAATAAAATAATTTTTATTCATCCACTCAAGTTCAAATGCATTTTTTAAACTTGTAGTTTATGACGCTTGATGTTAACGCAGTTTTATTTCTTCAAATATTTATTCATTAATTAAAATTAATTAAATTTTTATACTTTAAATAGTGCTTTAGCAACTTGTAATGAAATTTGAAATTAACAGGCAGTAGCTGCATCTGTAAAATGCAACGATTTCAGTACTTTTCACGTAAAGAGGAAGAATACACTTTCCCTTCTTAGGAAATTCAATATTTTTTATACTTAATAATTTTTAAAAATTAATTAATAAAAAGTTACTAAAATGAAATATTTCTTTGCTGACTTTAGTAGGATAATATTATTTAATATTATATATTAAATATTATTTTTTTTTGTATTACTTGTTCGGAAAAGTATTTTAACTCTAATAAAGTTCGTAAAATAAAATTTAAACATGAATAAAGAAATAATAATTTTAAAAAATATATTTATATCATAGCAAAATGAATTTTGCAAATTATTCTTCTAAATAATCCCTACAGTGGATTCATTCATAAAATAAGGCACGTTTATCTATCATCTATCTTTCTATTAATTATAGTATCATTTAGACTTAAGAAAGTGATGCAATTGTTTATTATTTTACAATAGAAAATGAAGTAAACAGCCCATGTAAAATCATTTTCACCACTCCGAAACTCCAGGGTTTCTTGAAATACTTGAGAAAGAATAAGTGTTTTTATGGCTGCGAAACTAAGACATCTTTGAATGAAATGCATCATTTTTAAAATTATATCTGAATGAGAAACAAATTTTTTTCAATATATTTTCTCATACATTAAAATACTTACCAAGTCCGTGAGTCAAAATCTCATAATAAAGGATTCGCAATATATTTTCTTTAAAAAAATGCCCCTGGCGTGTCTTAAAAATAAGGGTATGCGTTATTTTCTTGAATAAAATTCAAGGAAAATTGATCCACATTTGTCGCTTAGAAGAATTCTAGTAATAAGTATAACTGCTATAGTATGAATTTTCTGTGAAAACATCAGGCTAGCATTTTTTGAAGGATACCGTTTATATTCCGCTTCAATACAGAATGTATTATCTTTTTTCCCCTTCAAATTATTTATCCTGAATTCATGTTTTATCTCAGTAAATTAAGACTTAAAAGAATTGATATTACATGAGATTTATTATATTTAACATTCAAAATCTAGCAACAATAAAATTTTACTATAACCCATAACAAGATTTTTCCAATAAATTATTTATGACTTTTTTATTTTATTTATATCGCATCACTATGCACACTATAATGGTAATTGCTTTAAAATGTTAAATTTTCTCATTTCACTATTATATACATGTTTCCATGTTACATTTCCCATTAAAACAGCAGATGTAAAAAATTTATATATTTTTTAGTTCAATTCTCTAAAACAATAATTCTCTAAACTAATTCTAAATACAGTAATTCCCTAAACTAATTCTAAGCACAATAATTATCTAAATTAATTCTAAATACAATAATTATCAAAAACAATAATCAGTTTCAGTCTATTTTTTAAAAAAAGAAACAAGCATTTCCTTCCTTTTAATTTTATGAATGTTTTTTAAAGTTTGAGAAAGATATAAATTGATATTCCTAGTAATTTATTTAAGTTCAATTAAATTTTTATAATTTGGATCTTCAGTATTTTTAAACCTATTATTATGCAAATTTCTTTTTAAATCCGAGTTTTCCATACCCATCAGCTACTCATATTACACGGCACGTTTTCTCACCCCTTCCAAGACTGACAGGGTATCAGAAACAATCCATATGGAAACCATAACCTATAAATAAGGGAGTAATTTTTCAAAGGCATCGTAACTAGATCCCACTATTATCTCGAATTCCTGCCATGTCCTGGCGGGTTCCCCTCCTTGCCCGTTTCCATCTGTCTTTCCGAGAGACCACATATCCCTTGTCACATTATGGCGCACAAG
Source organism: Argiope trifasciata (assembly GCA_026543055.1). NCBI lineage: Eukaryota > Metazoa > Arthropoda > Arachnida > Araneae > Araneidae > Argiope > Argiope trifasciata. Next base: position 6,528,521 of record JAPMOQ010020855.1, read on the forward strand.
TCGCTTGAAATATCGAGGCTATTTCATTATCTGACCGAGATTTCGTAGTCACCGATCGATACGGTTTTCATATCGATATTCAGAAGTGAGAGCTTTGAAGGAATCGATTGTTAATCAAAGGACAAACGTCTTTTGGCGGAAGGATTTTCTGTAAAATAATTAGAGCAGTCGTCATCGACGGGATATTTCTGTGCTGGTTTTGAATAAACAGAACGGAGGGAGATTGAACAATCGGGGGATTTCCAGGAGAATTGAAATAAAGGAGATGTCTGGTTTTAAACTAAATTGAAACTTTCCACCGTCATGAAGTATTAATTCAGAGTTCACTATTTGAAGTCCAACTTTTATAAGATGTTACATATATCTACAGTGAAATATTTATGAAAAATATATATTTGACTCTTTGTAGACAGAATGGTTACAAAATGTTTAAATATTTTTATCAAATATCTAAATTACTTTAAGATTGAATTCAGCAGTGTATGTAGCAAGTATTACATAGTCTATAGCAAACGCATATAACATTTATAAGCAACTACGTCTTATTTTTATGGCGAAATTGAAATGGATTTCTGATGTAAAATAATTTAAATTTATTTAAATACTAATTAAATAATTTAAACTGATCACAGAAAAATATATGTTATAACATTTCTTTTTCTACTTTAGAATATTTCTTATTACCCATTCCTCAAAAAAATATTTATTTATTACAGATGCCTAGAAGATTGTTTATGTCGCCATTAGATCTCTAGACTTCAAATATTTCTAAATTTTACAGTATATCAGTAAAATATCGGTCACAAGGAAGGTGGTAAAGCCATAGAATATTTAGTATTAACCAGGGTGCAATACGTGGAATCCTGCTACTTTACCCCTAATCCCTCAAAATTTAGTCAACTTTTATTACCTTTTCCATTTCCTATTATTCTAGCAATTATATATACATATTAAATGTATTCTTGTAAATTTCAAAGAAGACCAAACAGAATTTTTGATGTCCATTCCTCACAAAGAAGCAACATTTAATTTTTTTTAAATGTTGACAATTAAATAAGAAATGCTTCTATTTTTTGAAAATTTTATTCTTTACTACTTTCTTAAGTGTTTCAATTGCTGCCTGAAATAATATTATAAGAAATCCTTACTTTTATAGGAATAATTGAAATCTTATAATATTCATCTGTTAACAGAATGTTTTTGAATGATTGTAACACTAACGGTGGAAAATTTAACAACGCTATTTCATTCGTTTCGCTTTTTGTTTTTTTAAATCTCAAAAATAGTTTCTTGATATATATGGAATTTATTTACACTAAAGGTGCATTAAATAGGCACTGTGGAATTAGAAGCAAATGTGATTATAAAACTGTCTTTGATGTTTTCTTTTCCAACAAACACTTCATTAATTCTAATATGATACTATGGTTTTTGAGATCAGCAGGCAATATGTTTAATTGTACAAGTGCATTAAAATAAAAAATATAATAAATACATGTCTGTGCAAAGTTAAAACTATGAATGGAAAAGAACCTTTTGTACTATTTAATTGCCAATCAGAATAAAATATCGTATCAAAAATCAAGTTTATTTACAAACAATTGTTTATACCTGAAAAATAAAACACATTTGTCTCTTACTCAAATCCTGATAAATAAGGAAAATCCTTTTCTTCCAATTCTTTCTTATTTTGAGATCTCGAGACATAAATAACGAATTATCTTTAACTATCAGAATCTCTTTAAAATACACTCCACAGTAATCAAACAATGAAACCTTCTTCTGTTGAGCATGTTGTCAACAGAAGTAACAGAATAAGAAAAAGGTCGATTCTGATTTTGATGAAGAGACGAGAAAATTGCTTGTGTCCTAGACATGTATGGCAATTAATTTCGTTCCTATCTCCGTTCTGATGACAACCTAATATTCCGAAACAGAAGATTAATTGGAGATATGGAATTCCCTTTATATCAAGGTTTCTTTCTTTTAAAGGTACCCCTCAATTGTTAGCGTCTCGTTATTCTGAATAAGAAAAATTCTATGTGAGCATTAGATGGATATTTAAGAAATCTGACATTCTTAAACACATTTGTGCAATAGAAATAAAATTCTTGAGAATTCCATTGCAATTCTGGATATGTTTGGAAAATGTTTAAGAAAAAAGATATTCACCTAACTGAAAATAGAGCATTTTATTAATTGGTTCTTGATTTTTTTTTTCAAAAAATATCTTAATGCAGTAAAAATACACTGATGGAAAAAAATCCCAACACTAGGAAGGAGCTGTGCTAGATAAACGAAATTTGGTAGGCGTGTTTATACATCTGAAAAATGACGTCGATTCAAATTTCGAGCTACGCGCGTAAGTGTGGCGCTAGTAGCGATACTATGAACATGAAAATGAGGTTTGCTTTAAATAAGCGCTGTGAGGTTCGTAATCGTTATTTACAGTTGAGATGTGACGTAGTTTGTTAATGTTAGTCAAGGATGCCTCTGAGAAGACGAAGAAGCCATTATCAACAGCTCACTGAGTTTGAAAGAGATCGTGTTGTAGGGCTACGAGAAGGTGGGTTTTCTTTCCGCGATATTGCTGAAAGACTTGGCAGGAATGTATCCACTGTGCATGAGTACTGGCGGCAGTGGCCAAGGGAAGGTACTGCCTCAAAAAGACCAGGTTCCTGGCGGCCACGTGGTACTACTGAGAGAGAAGACCGTTGTATTCGGCGTATGGCTGTAGCTAATCGTACTGCGTCTGCAATTGAAATTCGAGCTGCAGTTGGCACCACAGTGAACACAACGAACTGTTACAAATCGGTTACTTCAAGGGCAGCTCCGAGCCAGACGCCCTGTACAGTGCATTCCACTGACTCCAAACCACTGCCGTTTGTGACGTGAGTGGTGTCAAACTAGAGCTCATTGGAGGAGAGGATGGAGTGGAGATCTGTTGTGTTTTCTGATGAAATCCGGCTCTGCTTTGGTCGCAGGGATAGCCGTTTGTTGGTTAGAAGGAGGCAAGGTGAACGGCTGCTAGTGACTTGTCTGCGGCCTACACACACAGGGCCTACTCCTGGAGTTATGGTTTGGGGAGCAATTTTGTATGACAGCAGGAGCACTCTCGTGGTTATGCCACGTACCCTGACGGTAAATTTGTACGTCAGTCTAGTGATACAACCTGTTGTGCTGCCATTCAAGACCAGCATTCAAGGGGTTTTTTTCCAAGAGGATAACGCTCGCCCTCATACCGCTGTAGTAACCCAACATGCTCTACAGAATGTCGACATGTTGCCTTGGCCTGCTAGATCACCAGATCTTTCTCCAATCGAGCACGTATGGGACATCATTGGACGACAACTCCAGCGTCATCCACAACCTGCATTAACCGTCCCTGCGTTGACCACCCAAGTGCAACAGACAGGGAACTCCATCCCACAAACTGATATCCGACACCTGTACGACACAATGCATGCACGTTTGCATGCTTGCATTCAAAATTCTGGCGGTTACACCGGTTATTAATGTACCAACATTTCACATTTGAAATGGCTCTACTCGCCAATGGCTCTACCTGTGATCTTTAAACTTTAATCAATTAAATATGTTACCTAGACAAATGTATTCCTAAAATTTCATTACTGTACAATAATTTTTTCTTGGTGTTGGGATTTTTTTCCATCAGTGTATTTAAAATATTTAAAGTTTCAACTCTAAGGCTTTCCTAAACCTGAAACAAAGGCATTCTCAAAATGATGTTTTATTTCTATACACTATATCGCTGAGTGCATCAAATTTTACCGCTAAAATTCGAATTGTGTAATTCACATAATTATTATAACTTGTTTTACGATTAATCAAGTATAACTATTATTGGCATGTTTATTTTATGTTTCAAGTACATATTAACAATAAGCCTTCTTAATATAGATGATTGGATGAATTAATTTAATTAATTCATTAACCTGTTTATAAATTAAATAATTTTAAAATATCAATAGTTATAATATTTTACTGAATAAAATTTCGATGCTGAAATTAATGACTAAAATAGATGGAGACAGATATGCTATTGCATCAATAAACATGAATCTGGTTTAATTGAATAAAAAAACTCTCGAAAATTATTAATTTAATACTACTCCTATTAATTTCTAAAATTAATTAAAACATCGGTAATGACAAATAAAATATAATATAAAATAATTGCTCAGCCAATAACCCAAGAATATTAATGTTGTTATAATCGAGTTACTAAGCTAATAAAGTTAATCAAAAACCTCTAATTTTTCTTATGTCTTCTTCACAGACATGACTAATTTAAGCGTAATTATTTTAATATCCATCTAAGTCGGAAAAATTCGTCTTAGAAGGATGGAAAATCAGAAAAGTAAACAAAAGATGTAAAAAGAATAAAAAAGGAGACCCATAAAAAGTTAGTTATTTAATGGAAGAGACTGGTACAGGCCCATAAAGTACCTCTCTTAATTCCTCCTAATTACGCCAAACCTCAAAGAAACTTTGGTTGACTTAAAAGCTTAAATCACCACAAAAATAGGATTTTCATTCGATCCATTCGAAGTCTCTTTTTGCTAGGGAAGTGTGTAATCAGAGCATTTATTTATTTTTTTAACTCCGATTCTAAGAGATTTAATATATTACAGGTCATAATGAATAAGAATTTTTGAAGGACAATTTACTTCGAATTACATAAAAGGAAATCCAATTAATTTATTATGTGTCTTCTAAGTGGCATAGAATTTGAACAAAAACTACCAGTGTTATCCAATGACCATTCACTTCTGCAGATTGCTTTGGATTATTTTTCTTTAAAGATAGCAACGATTGATGGTCTAAGTTACAGAAAGAGGAAGGCCTAACCCAATGGTTTCATTTCAGTACTTAATCATTTTGTCATTAATCATAATAATCGTATGTACGGAAATTGCGTAATATTTCTAAAACAACATACAAAAAATGTTGTGAATAATGAATGAATTTATAAATTCTTTGTTAAATGTCGTTCCAACTTTTCTCTTTTGATTAAATTGAGCCTGAAAGTAATTTTTAAAAGATAATTTTTTGTAGATTTTGCTCAAAGAAACCCATTACTGAATAAAACCTTTTGCATATTTAGTAACTTAGAAGAAAAACAAATCATAAAAACGTGGATGAATGTTCAAATAAATGATTCTTAAATAATAATTCAATCTTAATAATTAAATATAGTAAAAGGAATGCATTTATGAAGCAGATCAATCTTGTTTCGCATCTTGCATATTGAATATTATATGAAGAACAATTTACTGACTCTTGCTATATTTAGTAAATTTGATTGGATCTAAAATAAAGCAATTATTTCACGTTAAAAAATAATACTACATATTCATTTTACTATATTGCTAAATATTCATTTTACTACATTGCATTTACATAATTACATATTCATTTCATTATCATTATTAGTAATTTTTTTAATAATTTTCTTTTTCTTTTGAAAGAATTTAATTATTTATATTTTGTTGTTTGCTTGTAATTAACATCATTGTGTAAGGCTAATATTTTTTGTGAGTTCATTCAGATATGAGGGGATTATTAATTACATTTAAAATAATTCGTAAAATGTTGTTTTCGGTAAATAATGATGTCCAGTGGCTTAATTAAGATGAACACAGAAAAAAAAAACGGGACTTTACATACTTCTTTTTCATCCATTCATTCTTCGAATAACATATTCCAAAATAAGATCAAAATTATTGTTATTTTCTTAAAAAAGATTCTTCAAATCATTTGCTAAAAATGAGGCTTTTTTAGTTTAGATGAATTTTTTCGCATGATTTAAATTTCTGTCCTTTAAACTTATTCTTGTTCTTTTAATTCGTGAATCTTATCCATAATAGGAATAAGATTCACCACAGGAAAATATAAAAAATATATTTCCTTTGAATATTTTCTACTGCCTCTAGTAGCACACAAGTACTATACAACATTGTGTGACATCGAACAATATTCGCAATATTGTGGAATATTGCTTAGTATTATGTAATATCGCACAGTATTGTATAATATTTAGTAACAGGCTGTACTACTGGGGCTTAGGAGGTTTACCGAAAGAAAGATATGGGTTAAATAATGTATAATTCTCCATATTTTCCAGTTTATTTAACCTAATAAAATACTAAATAAATGGGAAAATATTTGGATGGGATATTAAACATATTATCATCGTCACATATATAAAATTGTAGCACATAAATATTGTAATATATTATATGGCATTAATCACTATTCGCAATATTGTTTAATATGTCGGAATACAGTTTAATATCATATAATATCGCATAATATTGTACATTATAGAGCAACGGACTGTACTACCTGGGATCTAAATGCAGATGACCATTCATAAGGATAAAATAAAAACTGCTAGCTTTATCGCTTAACTGTAAACTGTGGATCCATAACCCAACTCTAATCCTGCCATCTACCAGATTAGCGGTTGCGGACGGGGCCAGCTTTAGATTAGCGGAATCGATTCAGCTTCGGTATCGATACCATCGATTACGAATTTGTTTCACTTAAGTAGCTTAAAGGGGGTGGACGCGGGTAGAACAGGAACCTATCGATTAGCTACTAAAGAGGAATCACCTGATGAATATGGATGAAATAGAGATCCCGAGATTTGTTTTAGTGCCTCATTCTGCTCGAGATGCCATCTACGGCACCCGAGGGACTTGGAAACGTAGGAACTATAAACGAAAGGAATGAATCAGTATTGAAATAAGGGGGAGAAACTTTTAAAGCGAGCATTGTGGGATATATGCGATGGATCTATGTCCAATCCTCTTGGGAGGGTTGAGATATCTGATAGTGAGTACTTTACTGGATTTTTTCCCAGTTTTAATTTCATGCGATATGCGTGCCTTTAGCAGCCAAAAAATGGGCCAGTGATTGATTGTATGCGCTCAAGCCTAAGGGATTTAATGCTAATAGAAAGAAGTGACTCAAAATGGCAGATGTTTCTAATTTTAGGAATTTTAAAACTGGGGTTTATGTTAAAATAGATGTTTACATTTTAGGGAGGAGGTATTTACTTCTTTGGATTTTATAAATCAGTAGGGTAATGGCGAAAATGGAAAACTATTTTTATCCCTCGTTTTGAAATGATTTTATTCAGAGGGAATCTCATAATTTTTGAAACTTTTTTATCATTGAAAGCATTTATAAAAATGATCCGATAAGTAGATTTTTGTAGAATCTAGGTCTCGATATTTTTTCATTGTTTTTAAATATGGATTAAGGTATCCGATCGAAAACCCACTTTTAAAAATCGAAAATCGCTAACTTCTTTTAATATTTTTATCTGAATGTCTGTTCGATTATGTTCTCAAAACCATTTTTATTTATATCTATGATAATTAGAAATGAAAAAAATTATCAGAGATTAGCAGTTGAAAACAGAAATGTAAACAATATGTTATTTTTTTGGCTCTTTAAAATTTATTGTATTTTCCTATTTCATTTCTTTAACCAATTTAAGTACATTATTTTGGAATATTTTTAGCTTTAATCTCTTGGATTCTGATTGCATTGTGGTAAAATAAGATATTTCTAAGTTACTAAAATACTTTGATTTCTCGTTGATGCAATAATTGTTTGCACATTTTTAAATTTTCACAAAAATTATAAATTTTTAAATAGTTTCTAATGTTTCATCTAATGTTTCACACTACGAGTCTAGTAATTTGCAAGAAATTTGATTTATTTTCAAACTTTTGCTTTAATAGTCTATTTATAGTTAATAAATAATATTATATATAACAATGAATATAGCATTGAAGTCGTTTATTTTTTATTGTGAATGTGTTATTTTTAAAATCATTTTTGGAATAAAAAATTTTAAATTTTCTGAAATATTTGAAAAAAAAAATGAATTATAAGAGATATAAAATGCATGTGATTTTTATATCTTTATCATTTGAAAATATAAAATATACATATTAATCCAAATTTTATTAACTAAGAAAAATATTTCCCCCGAATGCTGTGGGATATCAACCCACTAGATATCCACTAGATATCCTAGTCCTATCTATCTAGTAGTCTAGTGGGTTGAAAAGCTACTTTGGAATGGGAAATAATTTGCCAGTTCTATTATAGTTGGCAAAGTTGTTATTCGTCAAATCATGCCTGTCTTTTGGAAGAATATTCTTCTGACATCTTTTATCATGCTGTTCCAAACATTCCCAAACAGTAAACTCTTGAATAATCTGGGCACTTTAGGATTTAGAGTAACCGATGAACAGAAAATAAAAGAGCAACTAGCAACAGTTCACAACTGTTTCCTTCAAGGAATAAATCTTGAAAGGTAGATAATGTTGTTGTATGTGAAAATATCATGTTTCTTATTTCAGTACATATAAAAGCATCTTCTTTATATCAGTGCAGTTTGTAGACCAATTGTTTCAGGGATCAGCAAACATAGCTATCCATGTCACTAATGGGTATAATTCTATAAAATGGCTAGCAATACACCTCGAAAAATGGTAGAACGACGGCATATTTAGTTTTAGTGGACAATGTCTTCAAAGTGTAGAATTAACAGGCTTCTAAATTTCAATAACTCTATTGTAAATAAATGTTTTCCATTTATTCGGATTACTTCTAATTCGAAGATAAACAGTAAAATTAGTTCACAGTATCAAAGTGAGTGTGTCTTAGAAAAAAGCTCCTTTCTAACGTAATGAAGAAGATTACCCCCTAATGATGATGCTAGTAATTCAAGGCGTGGAGGAATTACTCTTTTTCGAAGGCACATATGGTTACAATGTAAACGTAAAACATCTTTTGATTTTCATTGTAACTCACACATAATACTTATCCATAAATACGCTATCAAACATTACAGAGAACATGAGTGATGCATTTCCTTTCAATTGTTTCAAACCATGCAGTAACATTTCTCTTTGCTAAGCACTGTGATTCTTGCATTTTGCTGCGGAACTGATCAGCTTCATCTGGCGGTAAAATTTCATCCTAAATCTATTTCATGGGAAGATTTTTAGAAAAGAGATTTTCCAGTAGTATTCGTTAAAACCATGGTTTTCAAGGGTCTATAAATGCTCGAGATAGTTTGTAAAAGTAGCTTTCATTGCGAAACATTTTTACGAATTCACTTGTAAGTTTTCCTTTGATATAAAATTATTCTTTTGTGAATTTTTCTTTTATTCAGCTGATAGCTTGACTCTTCGATATCAATATAACCACTAAATGTGCACAGTTAAGTGAATCTAAACATTTTGACATAAATTTAGAAGGAACTAATATAAATGGCGACGATATATGTTTGAGAGATCCATAACAAGTACAGATGTCCAATACATATCGGCATCAATAAGAAGTTTAATTGGAAAATGGCTATCATCAACGTAATGTGCTAACTTCAAATTTGTAATTCGTACAAAAATCTGATGTCAACAGGACATGATGATACTTGACAAATGCGAGCGTGATAATTCCACTTATGCATTGTACCAGAAACTCTTTCTTATGTAAGATGTGACTTCTTTTGTTGTGACCTTTACTACAACAAGAAAGTAATTGTTTGTCATTTTTAATTTGTGAATTCGATTGCCCCCTTTGTGGCTAATCAACTATCAAATTACAAAACACACAAAATTGAGCGATTTTCCGTACAATTTTTCTTTCTTTTTCCAATTACATTTTTGAGACATTTTGCAAGAAATTTAAATCAGAATCTTTATTTTAGTATAATTATACGCATATAAACAAATCATTTTTCTTATTTCTGCTTTTTACCTGTTGAATGACAATCAGGTATAAGTAAATTTATTACTCGAATACATAATTCATATTTGCTTCTCAATACAGTATAGTGTCCCTAATACATAATTCATACCTTGCGTGTTCTTTTGTAATTTTAATAATGTGATATGCCTTTTAATCTATTTTATTATTTTAATTTCAGCGTTATGAATATTCCACGAATACATAATGGCATGTATTGAACTTACTAAGCATTAAGAGACATAAAACTGAAGAGCTATTTTTTGTTATTTTTAAAGCTATTCATTGATTTCACTTTCACTCGACCATTTTTCTATTCAGATTGACTGTATGACAATGGCGTGCTAGTTAGAACATCCTTTTCACGAGATTGTACTCAGATTGTGGCTTTGTCAGCACAAATCTAACTCATTTACCAATGGATTTTTATGTAAATCCTAATTATATCGTTTCCTTGTCTTCAGCATTATTTTTTAAACAATAGCAGTGTTGCAAATAAAATGCAATAAATGGTTCAGATTCAAAGTTTTATAAGTGCCATCTCAAAGTATTACAATTATGAAGTCCTATAAAACACGATCTTAAGCCTTTACTTGGGACCCAATAATGCTGAATTGTGGTTCTGATCACAGTACTATTTGGAAAAGAAAAAATATTTTTGAAAACCTACTTTATAAATTTATCTAAATTTTAAATTTTAATTAAACATTATTGTTTAAGAAAATGTGACAGAATTAAGACAATGAACAATCTTTTATCAAAAGATAAATCTGAAACTGACATCTATACTCATAATAAAGCTCAATGGGTGTGTGCGTGTGTGTGTGTTGGCGCTGTACAGGTCATAGGTCGGAGGTCGGGAATGTGCAGCTTGGAGCCAATTTATCGAATTTTTAATTATAATTTGAATTAGTTAAAAATTAAGCGAAATTTCGACATTTTTTTGCTCTTACTTATGAAAATATTGTCACGCAAACATGATTTGTATGTCAAATTGAAGATAAAAAAAATTTTCTTTCTAATGGTACAGAATTTTAACATATAATTTAATTTTCTATTTATAACGAATTTTTAAAAAAATATTTTAACTATATTTTTCAACAATATATTTGGGGCAAAAAAAATTAATATTCTCGAGCTTGTTACGAGTGAAAAGGGAAAAAATCTCATCTATCAATATGTTGCCATCAGATTGACAAAAACTCAAATATAAAAAAAGAGTAATTAAAGAACTTGAGACTTTTACAATATTATTAATTAAATAAAGCAAACGTGGCAAACAAATTAATTATTTAAGGCAAACTTGGTTTAATATGTATATATATATTCAATTCCCAAAGCTTAGTTTGTAAAACTTTAATAATAGAAATGCATATATAAAAAGGGTCTAGATGAAGTAAATAACTACATTGTATGTAATATGAATATATAAATGCTTTAAAAAAGAAGAATTTTTGGCTTTTAAATAAAAATAGATACACGTCAATCAATTCAGTCTCTAAAACTGACTGATTTACGAATATTGGAATGTCACTATTCAATAAAAAAGAGTAGTTTTAAAGCACTTCGTCGACCATTCCAAAGATGATACCCGAATCAATGTCCAGAATTTCCCAAGATAGACTGGCACACGAATGCATATATTGAATGTTAGAAGCATTTCTATTGAAAATTTAAAGTCAATCAAATTTGATAGTAGTTTATAGTTCATTTATTTGAATGTTGAAGTGTCAAGAATATAATTCCTTAAAACAAAAAGATGTATAAAATTAAGACAATGCTTTTTTTAAATTATATTTATGGACCAAAATAAAATAAAATATTAGTGTTCACATCATTTAAATCTTTTTGAAACTAAACCTAAAATATGAATTTTATAATGAATATAAGTAATTTTTGTTGAGTAATTCTTGAAATATTACATACATTATTGTAATTATTCAGTTATATACGTAATGATTTTCTTTCACTTATATTTTTGAAAAGTACTTGGTTTCGATAAAAAAAAATGTTTTACATCAATTTGCAGTTTATTCATTTCTAATTTAAAGTTGAAATTTTGCGAGAGCTAATAGATAATAACAGATATATATAGTTCATTACAGGTTTAAAGCCTTTATAACTCCATGAGTGAATTATATGACTATCAAAATTTGAAACTTAAAAATATTTCAGTAAAGTATTGAACTGACAATGACAAGCCACATAAAGTATATAACTGAAATTTTGAAACAGTAGTAACATAAGCGAATCAGCTGGTCACTTAAGGTGGCTATTTTTTAAATACAAAATCATGTAAACACTAAATGTATTGTATTGAAGAGCATAGAAGTATGTGATTATTAAAGAATGCAATTTTTCAATATCCCAGATTATTATTATGCTAAATTAGCACATACAATAGTATGCCTGTAATGTGAAAAATAATTATTAATTTAATTTTAATATTATAATGTTTTGTATAAACGGTCCCTTTAATAAAAATGTCAAAATTTATTTTCTTCAATAGTTATTTTAACAAAATCCGTTTTAAATTTAATCAGAAAACAAATGTGGAATAAATCCGTATTTAAGACAAAAAATATATTCTAAATAACGGAATTAAAAAAATATATATATGATACATTGTTCGATAAAGACAGTGTTTAAATATTTAAATATAACTATTTAAATTTATTCCAATCAATCGTTGATTTATAAGTTTCCCGTCTTAATCTCTGTAAGATTGCATGAATTAATAATAATGAACTCAGTATTTTATACCTTATTAAGGAACATACGGTGGAAAAGACCCAGTTTAATCACACATCGACTGCTGTTGCAAGTATTTTTCGGGCTAAGTAGCTAATAGCATAAAATAAACCCCTGTCTACGCGATAAACTTTCTCAAATAGAATAGAAAGAGAAACTTCTATTCAGCGAGCAGAACGAACTTTTTTGAACTCGTTCGCGAATGCATTCATTTCTTTCCGAGTAACAGGAACAGGTAATTAGGCATCTGAATGTTACAACAAGTTTGAATAAATTGCCGGTAATTATTGATGCAAGAAAAGAAGTTATCGCTATCGATTAACATAATAGCATTAATTATTCATTTCATGTATCGACTATTTTTACTTTGAGTGAGTCAGTCTTCCTTTGTTACGTCGACCAAGTATTATTTTAAGACTGACTATTTATACGGTCATTAAAAATATGCTTTAATTGTCAGGATAATAAATATTGCCACTGAATTTAAAAAACACCATCTGCAGCTTTAAGAATTTTTGCTTTTAATAGACCACCAGCAGGTCTTTGATTATAAAAAATTTTAATTAAAAAATTAAGTTAAGATCTGTAATTATAAGCTAATAATCCCCCAAGAGAAAAGTAATACTTCAAGAACCTGGTGAGGACTTTGATCACGTTTTGAAAGAATGATTTTCTGCAGAAGTTTTATTTCTGCTTATTTCAATATTTATACGGGAAATATTTTTATGAAAGCAAATTAATTACTGCTTCAACTCATCAGGATTCCTAGTTTGTTTACTGAGAAATTAACTTTTACTTTTTAATATTTTATTAAAGAATAATAACAGAAATCTGAAACTTCATAATAATTCTGGTTTTAATAACTCTGGAAATACATTCTAAAAGTTAATGTATTGACAAATAATATTATTTCGAAAGAAAAATAATTAATTATATGAAACCTGTAATAATGCCCGTTTCACAAGCAACTGATAATGTTACAAATAAGAAAATATGCCCTAAAATTAATCTGAAGAAAGTAATTTACAAAATTTTTCCTCATATTAAACTCGTAGACAACTGATTGTATTAAGATTAGATTTGAAATTACTATGAATAAATGAAAATAATTATATGAGATCCTATTTGCGTATTTGTGTTAATACAATTTTAAAATCAAAAGAAAAATAGGATGTATAAATAATAAGATAGAATGTAATAAATACTAATTTAAATGTACTGCAAGCACACTTAATTTATGTTAAATGAAATTTATATTAAATGGCATTGCAACAAAAGATATAAATTTATATTAGTCGAATCGTCCTGTATCTTTAATTTTTTCTGTATTTTTTTTATTTAAAATTGAACTCAAATTTATTATTGTTTACTATCTTTCTTTAGTTTCAAAACTGTGCTGATATAAATTGATTTTTTTTACTTTACTGAAAGCTGCATATTCATCAAGATATCCTAAAAGGTTACACAATATTTTAGCTTCCTAAATATTGTTCTTAGATAAATATATAATCCTAAATATTGTTTTGCATAATATCCTGTGGTGTGTATATTAAAATGAACCAACTATATGTTCAAGCATTAGTTTTCGGTACGATTTAATGGTAAGTTCATACTTTAATTTCTAAACAAATCATAACATCTTGTCTTTTTACAGATAAAACTATTAACCATCGTGTGCTCGTTGATGTAAAATGCTATTTTGCAATACTGTAATGTGTATTAATTTGTAACGTTTTACTATAAGTAATTGGAGATATGAAAGTGTTTGCATATATTTGTCTGCTTTATTTAATAAAACATATATGACTGGAAATATATGTCTCAGTGAAATATTTTGGGAGGAAATGTTTATTCTACATTTTTTAGACGGGCGGCATATGAAAAAATCACAATGGTCCGTTCTTCTATTTCCCATTTTAAGTTTCAATTTAAAAGCCATAACTTAAATGTGAAGTTTACAACACCGAAAACAGACCGTTTCACAGTTTTTAGAATCTTCTATCATGGAGAATAAGTTCATGCATAATTGTGTAAGCAAGCAAAGAGGTATTTTGATTATATAAAGTAGTCAGAAGTTAAACAATTTTTTATGAACTTCTCTTCTTGAAATTATAATTTTTGTAACATTAATTTGAATTTTAATGTCAAATATGTAACATATAAATTGGTTTAATATTACAGACTGCACTTTAATTTCTAATCATATGGATCTATGTTTTTTGACAAATTCATTTTCTTCTAGCATATTTATTATTTTCTTCCAAAAGTATATAAGCATTATTCTATAACTTGCTTACGAATCCAATGATTTTAGGTGTAGTCTATTGTGAAAAAAAGAACAAATTATATTATTTTAAAGAAATATATATATATATATATATAATAATTACTATGATCCCACTAATTAGTCTTTAAAGATAAAAACTATCAGTTAAAAGAAATGCAGTTGAATGGCAACTCTAGATTATAACTCGGACAATGCTTTTCACAGTACAAATTTTAACCTTTTGGTTATCATCAGCAAGATTTAATATTAAATTACAAAATTTTTAGAATCATTAAAAGTAGGAAAATGACTAATAATCTCCTGAGTAAAAAACTTCTTTCAAAGAGCCTGTAAAATCGCCGGTGTTTCAATGTTTTAGTTAAATGCTAGTGCAACTAATATTTAGACGGAATTTCAAAATATTTTCACTTGGAAAACCTAGAAATTTTAATATATTTTTGTTTCGTTTTTTATTTATATTTTTTAATCTTAACGGGGCCATGGTGACCGAGTTGTAAATCTCGACTTCGGAACCATGCTATTTCCGGCTCGAGACAAAAATCCACCCAAGAACCGTTATATAAGCGGTTGTAGTACACATTAATCCATCGAGGACAAACGTCCTCTCGAAGATGTGGTGACAAAGTTTAGAGAGGGAGTGTCAGTTCAAGTATTGCTCTGATTATCTGACTATGGCTCTAAATTATTAAGTCCGTTCCAAAATAGCCCTAGTGTTGCTTTAAAAAAGGGTGATAATATACTTAACTAAAGCATAAACTGTCACCAATAATTGACTGCTGTGTATTATCATTAAAGCGACTTTAACATTACAGCTTAATTTTAATTTCTAGTCTTGGCACGTTTAGTGCCTGAAAGGTCACCAAAAAGGATCAATTACTCATAAAACATATTCGGTCCATAAGAATTCCAATCGTCCATCGCAGCGAGAAATCACCTTTTGGGTGGAGTATTTGATATATTTAAGGATCCATAAATCTCTCCAAAATACAACGGCCTGCTGCACATTGTCCACTGACCAACAAAGCTGCTGTGTGGGCCACACTGTGCGGAGAGAAAAGGAACTGATGGATCGTCTCGAAAAGAAGATCTATTTCTTTTCATACTGTGGATCCTTTTTTACTTTCAGAAGAATAAATGTATTTATATTGCCTATTTTTAGTTTATTCTGCAAACGGAAACACTAAAAAATGCAGCTATTCTCGGTTTCTCTCACTGATATTAATAAATCATACAACAAAAAGATAAGATTAAAAATATATATATCTACTTTCTTTGAAATGAAATATAAATTATGACTCATTATTCTGTTGAAAAAAAGCAATTTAAAATAATTTTTGAATAGTTAATTAATTCTAAATAATTAATTTAAGAAATAAAGAAGATAACATATGAATGATTTTTTAAAGATGACTGTTTGTTAATAACTTTGAACCAGAAATTTGTACTTAATTTTTTATAAGTTTTCTATTTAATATAAATACTTATTTTTATTTGTAAAACAAATTTAATTTTATAATTAAATCACCTAATTTTGATTTTATCTAATGTTTTGATTGATTTTATCTAATGTAATTTATAATAATCGTGAAACTCACATTTCAGAATGAATAAAAACCATTGGAAACAATGTATGGTTTCTCAACAGCTGCACTTCACAAAGCTTTATCTCACGATGTTAAGAATTTTTTGAAGGATTGTTTAAAAATTCTTCGTAATTTACATAATTTTTTTATATCAGCAATGTTATAATATTAGGAATTTTCCGATGTTTCGTATCACTTTTTTTATCATTGATGCAGTTAAAAAAAGTTTTGATTTTTGATATATTTATCATTTTGTACAGTGAAATATTTTTTTCTGGGGAGTCAAAAACAAGAGAGAAACAAATAGTATGGTTAATGTAAAACTCATAATGTAAACATACATTACTATAAACGTATTACTGTATTCGTCCAATGTTTATGTGATTCACTTAACGATGATGTGCACTTTTGAAAAATTATAATTCCTCAAGCTTTAGAGGTTAATTTAATGAGAAACGTGTAATTCAGAAAAAAATAAAATAAAATTCATTTGATGGAAGTTATAGCTGATAAATGCTGGCCTATTTATTATTAGAGTCAAAGATAGTCTGAAATTTTTGACCTGCATTTGTGTAATATTTTTTAAAACTAAGATGTTAAAAGGGAATGATAGTTCAAAATAAAATTTCTGATCGATTGTTTTTCTTGAAATTTACTGAGTTGATAAAAGGTATAAAAGTTTGCATAATGAGCGCTTAATATACTTTTAGTCACTATAAATGTTACCTTTAAAGGAAGTGAGGTGTGTTTGAAAGGCTTTTCGGGATTGTTTCTTCAAAAGTCAAATCCTAATTGAATTTGGAAACTGTGTATTTCAGATTAACTCAATTTCTATTTCGGCGAAACAAGCAATGAGCATCGGTAAGAAGCGACCGTCATTCCGTTCTCATTTACCTCAGATTGAATTTTACACCAAAAACGTCTCGAGCTATTCCGGTCCAATTAGATGCAAATTGAAGAGAACAAACCCTCAGAAACGTTATCAGAAGAGCAAGCTGTCGCTGTCTTTTTATTAATTCAAGTGGAAACCTGGCTTCCCACACACTTCCTACTAATTTAAACAAACGAGTATACGGGCCTCCTAATTCCTTTCGGCGCATAATCACACGTGACAACCAGCTAACGAAGTCTTGATCCTCATAGAATATCAATTAGTTAGGGTTATTTTTTTCCTCAATTACACGTTAAAAGTCTAATTATCTATGGTAATACCCACTTATTAGTGGCGTTAATTTTACGAGAATAATGCGCAGTAGTTGTGACAGCTGTTCCGGGCGAGATAAACTGTCATCCTGACACTAAACGGTAAATCACCGCGGAATCATAAATTTATAGATTTGCTCGTAAGAACTTCTGAATACATAAAATGGAACTAATAATTGAATCACGAGAGTCGTTTCTCTCGGAGAGGGTGAACAGTAGTAAATTTAAATGGTGAATTGTTTTATGAAGAAAGCTTAAAATTATTTCTCACTATTAGATGACTTATTAAAAATGACAACAAAAACTACATTATAAATTCAAAGCAAACAGAATTTCAGAAAATTAATTTTCATTTATGAAGTTTGAGCCTTTTATTTTAAGCCAATCACCTATAGAGGAAGTTAAACTTCGACAGATTGGTTTCTAAAATTATTTTATGTAATTAATTATTATATCGTTATAAATCTGTAATATTGCTTTCTAACTTGGTTAGTTTAATTACAGGAAAGATGGTTTTACGATCAGCTCTGCTAGATGCTGATTGGATACCAAATCAGTGATGTTACTGCTTTTCGTCAAACTTCATGACAGTTTGGAGAAACGGTGACGAATTCGGTGACAGAATAGGTAATACTGAAATCTTCCAGAATTTTGGCGATAGAGTCAATAGGAACCGATGTATTCCTGATTATTCCAGAATCTTCTCTGTTCGGCCCCTGCAACTATGAAAGGTTTCAGTCTAAGATGAAGTGAATCTTAAAGACCTAGAGTAATAAATCCGAAAGGCTTAGAGTAATATACCAAGTCAACGGTGAAACGCAATTGTTGTGTCGAGCTTAAGCTGGGTGCCGAATCCTTGGTTTTATTATAGAAGCAACATCGAGTCGTGTGCAAAGTAGCCAGATAAGTAGTAGTGTGTCGGCAGTTGGATACAACTGAAGCGAGGAGACTGTGGTGAACAGCTGGCGTTTGGAGAGATGGAGTATAGCTATGTAAATTCCTTTCTGCTCCTGAATTCTGTGTTGCTGCTTTGTATGCTGTGATTTTTATTAATACAGATTACTAATTTTAGGCTGTAGTTATTGTGTGTTGCTTGTGTATAAGTGTTTGATAAAAGTCGTCGTTCAATATTAAAAGACTGTTTATTCATCAACTACCAAATTGAAATAATCATGAATTTGTAACTGTTTTAAAGTAACGATTTCATGAGAATTCTGAAATAAAATAAAATTGAAATAGCTATCAATCAATCATATTTTAATTATTAATAAAATCTGTTTTCATTTCACTAAAAATATTTATCCAATGAATAACTGTAAATCCCTTTAAAATATGTCAAATCCCTTTAAAACATTTAACATGTATGCAAGAACAGTTTAGGAAACATTGATTTTGAAAATTTTTGACGATATTTAAATTTGCCCAAAGAAAATATTTGAAGTTTTCATTGGAACTGTATCAAAAATAGGCTTGTTTCCCTTCGTTCAAAATTCATTGCATTAGTAGGTTCGTTCGTTACATAGTCGTTACGTTCATTACATTCCTTAATAAGTAAATAAAAATTAGTCGACCATAATATTTACAACTTTTATTGCTATCAAATATCAGTAATTTTATTATTTTCATGAAAAATTTCTTTAGAAACTTAAAATACGTCATTAAATGGTAAATTTGGTTATTGATACCCACGAATGGAATGTTTGTGTGGTTGTTGTTATTACTTATGACACTTTAAAAACCGACTGACTGAAAGCTGTCGGCGATTTGAGATCTGATTAACTACTCTTGTTTCTTCAGTAGCCCCAACTAGGTCCAATTATACGACTTAGCTATTAATGTAATGTTTGTAACTCCCCATATGTATTTTAGGCCTAATGGACATAAAAATTTGCTGAAACTGTCTTTTTTTATTTTGAATCGTAACATGCAGACATTTTTTAATAATTACCTTTTGTAAGGAGGCTTTATACTGCCAATGATATTTTTATTCTTTATCTCCAAAATATTCCGATTCGATATATCCACGAGAATTTTCAAATCATTCAGAGATAAGAATAATCCACTACGGCTTCTTTATTTATTGATGAATCCTTATAACTTTTGATGAATGTTTTACTTCATGCGGCGAAGATATTTGTTTTGTATGAAAATCCAGTTTATCTCCGATTCCTGCCTGATGTTTTTCTATTTTCAGGTGAAATTCCAGAAAAGCAACTTTCTCTTTTATCTTATCTCAGCAGAAGCTTTATCCATGCAATTTTCAGCAACCAAAACAGAAGCACGAAAGAACTTCATTTCCTGCATTCTGAACTCTGAAAAAAATATAGCAAGCTCAGAATACCACAAAATTTCCTGACTACGAAACGACCCAGAAAGACTTCCCAATAAGTCTAAGTGCACATTGTAGTCGACTGTTGATCTCATTGTAGTTCTATTTTTTAGAAGTTGCAGAAACCTTTTAAGAAAGAATGGATCTTACAACTCAAATAGAAACTGGAGCTTCATCCAAATCCGGAATATCAGACATGTATAAATTACTAACAAAAGATTCTAGACAAAGCAGTATGTTTATTAGTGGTTAAATGTCTCTCATAGCAAAATCAGACAGCTGCTTTTTCAGCATATCGAATTGTAGTTGAGAACTCAGTCTCTTTTTATAGCAAAAAAATCTTTATTTTTAACTAAGAAACATTTAGGTACACATAAGATTCATCTCTACTTAAAAGAAAAATAGCGATTCTATTGAATTTCTCTACTCTGTGCTTTGTAAATATTTTATCCACATATTTAAAGAAAAGTAAATTTAAAATGACAAAAATTAAACTATATTCAACAAAAAAGATGAAAATAAGAACAGAAAGTGAGCGAACTAATGTTTTGTAAATCTACAAATTTTTAGAAAAACATATATATAATTGGTTTTTCAAGCATGAGAGATCATTCAAAACTTATTCAATTTTGTATGACTTATGGCTTCCTTGTATATATTATAACATGGCTATATTATAAGCATTATAATTCAGTGTGAAAGAATGAGTAAAAGTATCTTATGAGTAAAAATCTTATTTTCGTTTGGCATTCCCAATTTTATTTTAGATTTCAGTTTCTTATAAATAAAAGCTTCATATTTTGGCATCTATTCATCATTGAAATAAAACAAACTTCGGAACAGAAATTCAAATAAAGCAGCAAAATAACAAAAGCATGCTGTGAATTGAAACCATAATAGCCTTCTAGACATCTCTCCCGTCAGTTCTCTTAATATCAGGCAAGAAATCAGAAAAGAGTTATAAATTCAGGAATTTTATTCGTCATCTCAATAAGCAATATTTCTGACGAAGAAAGTACGCTGTAATAAAATAAGCTTTCTCGTTAAATCAAAATATACATTTCCATACTTTTCATGCGACCTCTATGTTTTATAGCGAATCTCATTTCTTACACTTTATTAGTTTTTGATGTTTATCTGAACTTGATTTGCATACTTATTTTTCTCATAGTAACATTCAATTTTTTCATTGACATAATGTTTAATTTCTTACTAAGATTTTACTAGATACCTTTTACAACAATCATACAACTGGTTTAATACGTTTGTGATTTTGTATCCTTCTTTTATTTCTGACACAGCATGTAAGAGCTATAAAATATTATATTTGTTACTTAAAATGTGAAAAAGATTTAATACAAATAAAAACTAATTTACCACATCCCAATATTATCAGTTCTCGTTACATAGAGCATTCGTGTTTAAAGAAACTAAATTAATGAAATGATGCAAGCCTTGAAGTATTTTCTAAAATTGGAATAATACTAAAATTGAGAATCAGGTAAAAGCAGTAATTCCTTAATTATTAGATATAAATTAAATTTATTGTACAAAAAAGCTATAGAATTACTTGGCATGCATTAAATATTTTTAGATGTAATATGTTCGTGATGGCGTAATGCTGTCTTGTGTATCATCTCAACTTTTCATGGATTATTATGGATTTGCTTCAACATTACTTTCGTAATGGACAAAATTCTAACTTGATCCGTTCTTTTCATAAAATTTTCGTATGTATTAAATTATAGTACTCTTTTACCTTGAAGTATACTTACATATACATGAATACAGAATTCCTTTACTGATGAATAAAAAGATCTTTTACTTTTTCGTTAGTATAGCCCTTTATCCAAGGTAAACATTTAATGAAATAGATATTATCCCTATTACATTAAAAAAATTATGTCCGATAATTAAATTAAATGAATTCATTGATTAGAAGTCAGTTTAAAGAAGAAAAAAACATTTATCTTAATGCTTATTAAATCAATAATAAATTGGCACTCAATCTTTCATTCAATTAATTCAGAAAATTAGAAAAAAAAGAATTTGTCAAGTGTTTGAATATAAATCTTTCAACATTTACAAAGTACTTATTAATCTTTAAGAATTTGGTTTACTTCACTGGTTTTTCATATTTTGCATATAATTAAAAAATAAAATTTCTAAGATTATATCATTTATTGTTGCGATTACAAATCAAATACTGGGATTTATTTACTTTACAACTAAATTTCTACAGGATTAAATAATTTGTTTAAAAAAGAAGCCCCTTAAAGATTAAATTTGTTTTAACATTTAAGAACATTTGTATGATTTTTAGAAGAGACTGACTTTTAGCTATGAATGTAATTCAGGCTTATTACTCTTCATATTTTTGTTTTTAAACATTTTATTTCTTTAAAACACATAGTATAAAAGGATTAATTCTTGTATGGATGTCTTAAAACTGCGTCCTAAAACTTTCTTTTCGCCATTCTAAATGAAACGTCAAACTCTTATGAAATTCTCTATGTTTTGTCAATTGGTAGATTTTCTTCAACAAAATTAATATTGTTTGATTTATATATTTATTGCATCTTATCCAGATACGTACATTTTGTTATGTTACTATACAAACATAGATAAACTGTACTTTTTAGAAGTAATTCATGGAACAAAACATTGCAATAAAACTAATTCATTGGCTTGAATTTATGCTCAATTCATGAGCTTCTTCTTGAATAAACAATCTTTTCATGAGTATATTCCATAGATAATTAGTTATTTATAATTCAGATCCTTACAATGAGCTATTACAAATCACAAATGAATCAGGTATGGGTTTTATTTATATGTATTTCTATGTATATATCTATATATAT
>JAPMOQ010020855.1:6551735-6616079 GCA_026543055.1 Argiope trifasciata
TATATATATATATATATATATATATATATATATAATTGATTGGAAAGAAAGATAGATAATTTCTAATTTTCATATTCTTATTTTAACTAAACTACATTCAAATTAAATATTTTTTTTAAAATTAAGTCATACGTTTGTACGGTAATGTTTATATTAACCGTTAGATTATTTTAGTTTTTTTATTCTAGCCGTTTCTACTAAAAAGAAACAGTTTTACTTTTCCATCATTCTTCCGGAAGTATTCCCCTTTTTGTGCTCGAAGTTGGTCCATGTAAATCCCACGAAATAACGAGCACCATTTTGTGAGGACAATTGTATTAGAAGAATGCAGAGAGGAAAAAAGACTATTTCCAGTGGCAAACATAAGAATGCCCATTTTCTAGGACGTTGTCGACAGATGGAGTTAGGATGGAGATTTCCGAAATGTTTTTTCCTGCACTGGCCTGCTGCACATGCTTTATTTAGGTGATAAGGAAACGAATATAATGTTTATTCATTCTTTCATTTCAGTATTTTGATTCTTATTTGAGCATAGTGTAAACGTTTTTTAGCTTGCATTCTAGAATTACACGATTCTTTGGTTCCTTATTTTAACCTTAATTTTAAAAAATTACAGGTCAAAATATATTCCCTTGTTCAAATAAATTTTAAAAAAGATTAATACGTTCCAATGCATCCACAGTACAAATCCACTCTTATCAAAATTTTAGAATCAATTTAGCCACTTAAATTGTACTAACTTCTAAGGAATTTCGGCTATTTGACAGCATTTGCTAGAGGTATTAACGAAAAAGGCCGAAACAAACCCTCATTAAAATTTTAGTATCAATTTTTAGCGTCTTAAATTGTACTAACGTCCAAAGAATTGGCGGGATTTATCAGGGGTATTCACAAGATAGGCCAAGCTCCCAAAATGTGGGAATGTATGGAAGTGCAACAACCGGCATTTATGTAAAATGCATTTATTACTACTTAAAAGGACGAAACATAACATTTAAAACATAAAAAGATGCAGTGCGTAAGCTGTACGTCTTTCAATCTCAACGCCGAATTCTCGTCTGCCGAAATTGCATGGAAACATCACGTGATTAATGATGCCATAAGGTCAACATGGCACCATACAGGAGGAGAACTGTGTTGAGAGATTTTAAGCAGTTCCCACAAATATATAATACGAAGGTAAGTTATAAAATGAAATAAAAAAGGAAACAACCTCGAGGAACTAAGGTAGAAAAGAAAAATGAAAGCATTATCATCCATTTAACTTGAATTAACTATTTTCAAAATGCATACTGATGCATTATTTTTAAAAGGGGTGATCAGCGAATAAGCCCTGATATCAAAATTAAATATCTGTACAGCAAAGATCGAAAGAATTATGCGGTAAACTGTACGTTATTAGCAAAACTGTAAAAATGCTGTTCAAAAGTTTAGAAAGTTTAGTTACAAAATCGTTAACAGATGGCGCTCTAATCGCAATGGCCATAGAGGCTTTCAGTGTGACTTCAAAAATGAAAAATGAATTTCGATCTGACTCCTTCTGACTTCTTTCTGAGGACAGCATTGAAAGACACTGTCTATAGAAACCATCCCACCACTCTAGATGAGCTTGAATCGTTGATGGGTGTGGCATGTGATTCCCTTTCCGTTGAGACATTGCAAGACATGATGTCAAATTTCACTGCTAGATTGTGCCACCTCATTGTTTCGAACGGTTAACATTTTGAAAAAATTGTATTTTGATTGCAAAGACCGCATTACCACATCTTTTTACAGAGAAAGAGTTTTCAGGGCAGAGAATCATTTGTTAACGATTTTTGTCACTAAACTTTTGTGCACTATTTTTTCAGTTTTGCTAATAAACGTACAGTTTACCTCATAATTCTATCGGTCTTCTTTGTAGAGATATTTGATTTTGAAATCAGGGCTTATTCGCTGATCACCCTGTCTGAGTATAGTTTGATCTATGAGTATATAACTCAAATGAACTATGAGTATAGTATTCAGTCCAACAATCCCGAAATTAAATGGAAGTTAGATCCGCTGACATATTCTTTTCAATTAATAGCTGCTAATATAAAAGAACTACTCCAGGGGTCATAAGATTCATAATATTAATGATAACAGACGTAAAAAGTGCATACAATTGAGATGGCACTCAAATCTACAATTGAAAATGAAATCATAAAAATGGTTAATATTGAGGAAGAAATTTATAGAAGAAAGTGGAAACAAATCAAAAATAAAAAGTTTTAAGTATATATTTGAATATTATTGCTAACTATTGTTTATAACTGGCTGAAATATATTTCCTGTCCTCGAAATGTTTCTCGGAACATTTTGCACCATATCAAGAGTTATTCGTTTTGATAATAAATCCACTCGCCATGAAATAAAAAAAATATGGATAAATTAGGTGCGAGATTTCTGGGTAAAATGGATAGAAATTATACCAAAAGTATACAGTCCAAATGAAAATGTTATTGTAGATGCACAATTAGTAGGATTTCGTGATCGATACCCTTTCGAACAGCATATACCAAGTCATCTAAATATGGGATTTTATGTGACAGTAAAACTTTGTATGTTCTGGAAACACAAATTTATACTGAAAAGGTACCATCGGGTTTTGCTAAGAATACTCATTATATGTCAAAAGTGCAAGGTCCGTCAATCAATGAGAGAAAAACGAATATGTTATGCTACAATGGTCAGAATCATATTTGTAAAATAATCACTCATGTAAAATATTATTTCTCAAATTGAAAATAGATATGTATTTCGAATATTTTCCGCTATTTTTATAGGTGCTTTATATTATTTCAAGTTTCGATTTCAAATTTTTTTTTGATATTTTAATACCTGATTTATATTATTAAGTCTGTATAGCACTATTGTTTAAATAATTTCTTAAATAGCACCTGTGAATTACAGCAAGAAAGATTAGTTTTCTGAGTCGGGTCATCTCGACCCGAACGCTACATACGTGAAGTAAATACGAACAAAATAGCAGGGTTAAATATCAATTGTTTATACACAACAACGCAATGACGAACCTATGCAACGTGTATATAGTAAATATTCATTCAACACATCTGATGAGATGCTTTAAAAAAGGTTGTTTTATCTTTGTCAGTTGGTTACGGAATAGTAAGTACCTTCTGACAATTAATAATTAATTGCATTGAATTTAAACTTACAACTGTTATTGTTAATTAAGCTGCTATATTCTGTTTTATATTTATAAACAATGCTTATAATTGATGAAAACATTGTCGTAATTTGTTTCCTTTTAATACCCTTACGATATTTACATAAGACATCCTATATTCAAATAACTTTCTAACTTTTTATATTATTAAAGGTTTACTAAGCAATTATAATCAGAAAAATATTACTGAAGAATGTAATCAAATTATGATAAAATTGATTTCATCCGTCTTTTTTTCTTTAAAATAACTATTTAATGAAATTTTGGAACGCTTACTTATTTTCACAAAATAAGGTCAAATTAGTTTTTTTCTCCGAATCATTTATTATTATTATTTTTAATTCCATTTTTTTTATTCCACGATAAAGATGCTGAATGATTGAACCTTTTTAATTTTACACTCAGTGCCCTGTACAGCTCCCATTTCATCTTATCTATAGTGTTAGCACTGTCCGATGTAAGTTTATACATATACATATTATACGATACATATTTCTAGTTAGGAGCACGCACATGTAAGTATAGACGACACCGGAATCAAAAACGAATAATAGTAAGTGAAACGTTAACTAATGAGCACTTGATCTTGGAAGCCAAGTTTTTTTTAGTACTTGCTGGTACCAGTTATAACGAATATTGCTGCCGCCGAAATATTAAATGCAATCCATGAGTAATTTGGCAATGTTTTATCGAAATAGGATTTATTTCAAAATATTACATTTCTCTCTTCTTTTAGAATTAGAAAACTTGATGTTCTCTCAGAATGGTATTGAAAGAAACTATTTATTGGATCTCTTGATTCGTTTGATATTCGTCCGGTATTGTGATATTTAATTTTAGAAAATGTGATTAAAATATGTTCCTTCGAAATTGATTAAACATAGAAAATATATCTATATTGTAAAATTGTTAATATAGTTGAAAAATTAATTTTTTGAAAATTAAGACAGTGCAAAATTGATTGCACTTTAATATTTTGGAAGTTACTGTGAAAAACTCAAAAATTTAATTAAAATTTTAAAACGACAGGATTGGTCTTCCCAAAATTTTCTCGCTTAATCTGTAATAAAGTTGTTACCTCTGAGAATGACTTGCATGGCGTTTGCGGACAATAGCTATACAATTTTAACCTTTAATTTGGATTTAGTATTTCAAATTAATCTATGGTGTCTCCTCGGCGAGTTATTTCGAGATTAATCCTTGGTAAATAAATGCGGTGGAGATGCGATTTTTTAAAAATAATTGTACAATTCCTAAAACCATCTCGTAAGGTGTCAACAATAAGCTGACCATGTTTCATCTAAATCGGATGAATGGTTTAGGAGGGCATAAAAGACATACAGACAAATACTAATTTCTATTTATATAGATTGTTTGTCCTTGTTTGATATTTAGTTATGTATCTTAGTGTGGTACTAAATTGATTTGTTTCGTGTGATATCCATTACATTAATAATGGATATCACTTATTTTAAAGCATGTTTAATGAAATAAAATAACAAAATGGAAGAAATAGTGCAAAAAGGTTTTCTCTTGACCCAAGAAGTAATGCCAAACAGCAATATTCAGTAACCAAATTCTGTAGAAAATTGTATAAAGGTTTCATATTGTTAAATTTGTAAAGAGGTGTATATGAAACCTTAAAAAGAACGGTTGAAAAGATGATATTAATCATGGTGGAGCAAAACTAATAAAAATATCGAAGCTATATAAGCATAAGAAGATATGGAGTGTATTCAAAGATCTGTTGGAAGTAAAATGCTTGGTTATATCTATTGAAACATTGGAGATAAAAATTTAGTTTTTAACTATCTTTAAAAATTTTAAAAGAAGAAAGTAAATAAGTAATGATATTGTTTGTGGAAAGGCACTGAAATTCTGTTTTTCCCCTTATTTGGCTAAAGGTAGACTGAAGAATATTTGTTTTCTCTTCGCATTACGTCTAACAAGAACAACTGCTTATTATATTAATGTTAATTTGTCCTTTCATCACTAAAAAAAATGTTTGGAGTTTATTGATTTCATACAGAAATGTTAATAACATGTTCAAGTTTCAACTAATGATTTCTTTCCAAATAATTTTTCACCAATTGGTGATTCGTGATATAACTGGATTCAAACACATTACATGTCTTAAATATCCAAAGAAGAACATTATCATGTATCCATATCAGAGCGATTTGAAAATAATCGACAATGATGAAACTAATTGATGAAACATATCAATCAAAGAATCCATTGATAAAGTTATCCAAAAATTAAAAAATATATATTATATTTTGGGGAAATAAAAATGTAATTTTATTTAATCGTGGTAAAACATCACAGATAGTAGTTGATTATATCATTTTAAGATATAATTAATACGGTATGAATTTTGACTGTTTCAAATTTTCTCTTTGTATTCCCCTTTTCTTTAAAATTTATATTTCTTTTCATCTGAAACTAAAAGTGGCAAACATATAATCATAAGTTTTTGTCGATTTATGTTATTACTTTGAATTAATATTATCCAGATTTTTCATGCTGTAATTTCGAAGACAGATTTATATTATGAACCTTTAGAGAAATATATTTAAATTAACTCTAAACTGATATCTGTAGAAATTGCGAAAACATTTTTTTCTGTTTCTTCAATAGAAAGTTAATTATTATCATTTTGCTACTATCGTCAAAACTTCTTTGTTTGATTTACTCCAAATTAGATTATACTTTTACTAAATAACGATTAATTGCTAAAATAAAATCACTGAACAGCTTTAACATGAAATACATATTGACTTATCACAGGAAATTATGCATAATTTCCATGTCATTGATTGGAAAAAGGATTTGAGAAAGTGTTTACTGACACTAAGTCAATGCAGCTTTAGCCGTTCAGCTTAGCTTAGACTTTATAATAACTCTTATAGGGATTAATTAATTTCAAGTTGTAGAGTATTTAGCTCGCATCTATCACTTATGAGATCTTGCCATGTGTCGGAGAAATTATGAATGATTCCCCCAATTTGTCGATGAAGTGAGGAACGATGTTTTAGCCTTCAGCAGAGTTCACTGATCTGTATAATGTGAGGAAGAGGAATCGGTGGAAGAGGATTTTAAACGATTAAATAAGTATGCTGCGGTGAAAACAAGTCTGATGTAAAACTCTACAAAACTCACACGCAAGAGAAATGAATTTTAAACACCTGTTTTAAGAATATATGTACTAAAAAAATTTCAATTATTATGTTTCATGACGTAAAATGAAATTAAAGCAAGAATAAAAGTCATAGAGACAAAATCTTAACAAGTTGGGCATAATAAGAATATCAAAATAATCAAACAAAAGCTAAAGTAAAATTCTTAACCTTCCAGTGGGCGCAGATGTCATGCCAACATGAAAGGTCACGCGTATTTCCCCCATACTCTATAGTAAATCGTAAATTTTCAATAGCGTAACAATTAAAGTTGTATTATAAATAGCTTAGGATTAATAACTACAATTACTTTAAACATTTTTTACTTAAAAAGTAGCAGAAACAATATAAACATAGATTGCAATAACAACATAAAATGACCATAGATTAACTGAATTGATTTAAAAAATAATATAAATGAAAATGTCGATATTTTAACAGAAAAATTTGCATATAAAATAAAAGTGCAAAAATACAGAATTTATGTATGAAAAAGAAAAAGTAATTGAAAGTTAGATATGAAAAGGAAGGAAATAGTTTCATTGTTATTCAATTGCAGCGTTGCAATTTGAGCAACTGTGTTTAGTGTGCTCCAAACATATAAATTTCCGTCAAATTTCACAACAGAACCTTATGATTCTAGTTCGCTTTTCCTTTTGGCAGGGTTTTTTTCCCTAACGTCGCATTTTCCAATTCTTCAATACCTAGTTCTGCTTTTCTCTTTAGTACCTTTAATTTTAGCTCACTTTTTAGAGATGTGGATGCTTTTTTTTTTCAACATTTACCCTCGTAAGTGTATTTACCAGCTGTCGCCAATCTAAAACAATACGGATTTATTTGTAAAATCATACAAAATCAGATATTACATGAACGGTCGCGCGTATCTCTAAAATACAAATATCTGATCGGCAGAGATCTATTAATGCCACAAACTTACGACGACAACTGAAAGTTGGTCAAAAGGAGGGGGACAAATAGCCAAGGACAGGCGTACACAGTACCACCAGATCTAAAGTTATGAAACGAAATTCATCTCTAGTGTATCTCTCACATATGCGCGCCAGCTGAAAGGTTAAGAAAATATTATTAAGTATTAAGAGCGAATAATTCACTTTGAATTATTAAACGAACAGAGGTTGAAATATTTTGTTTAGTTATATTAACGTGTCGTTTTGAAGCAGCACTAGGGCGTTTACTTTGGGACAGGCCTCGTAATTTTGAATCTCGGTTAAGTAACGAGAGCAACACCTAATCTGGAACCCCCCTCTCCAAATTGCCACACCACACCAGTCGGATTATGTTTGGTCTCAACGGAGTTAGCGTGCACCAGACCGGCTTACACGGCGGTTCTTCGATGGAATCGGACCTCGAACCTGAAAGCATCCGAAACCTTACCACCAGACCACTTGAAATACTTTTAAAGAAAAATCGATACAATCCCTGTCTGCATTTTATATAATGTTCTATAAAAACATATTCTTTATAAAGGTACAAATGAATCTATACAAGTAAGAAGCAATAATGATTGTAAATATTACGATGTAATTATTTTAAATTTGATTCATGCTTCTTAGTCTGCTATTCAAAGTTAAACTTTAAAGTTCAATTAAACTTTAATCCATTTCATAGCAGATCATTCATATTATTGTTTTGGTTGCAGTGAGTTTGAAAATACACAACAAACAGTCTAGTTGGATGAGATTCGCTACTTCAGGATTATTCAAAAATAAGCATGTTTTTATA
Organism: Argiope trifasciata; assembly: GCA_026543055.1. Lineage (NCBI taxonomy): Eukaryota > Metazoa > Arthropoda > Arachnida > Araneae > Araneidae > Argiope > Argiope trifasciata. The sequence continues at coordinate 6,559,869 of JAPMOQ010020855.1, forward strand.
ATGATAATAATATAGCATTTCTCATGATGATCAAAAGGTAAACCAAGGATAAAAACCATTAAAAAAATCCGAATCTTATCAAGCTTTACACTTTCGAAGACGTGCTGATTCGCCACCAAAAAAATAGATTTCAAAGGAAAACTTCTGCGAAATTTACATGTATACCTAAGAATTATTGAAAAATCAGATTTATTTTCCGATTCCACACGAGTTTCTATTCTTGAGAATTTGTTGATTCGGTCACAAAAGGAATAAAAGAATAATACCAACAAAAAAAATTATTCTCTAAGCAAATCAATACATAAACGTTTTTAAAAAATTATCTCTTATTTTTTGGTTCTTCATGGAGGTAAAAAATACAGGTTTTATTGAATTTCAAATATTAATCGATAGTTGATATCATCATGGAAAGCAGCGTATAATGAGAATTCAATTCTTGGACTTTTAATGAAGTAAAAGTACTAAATAATATCTTTTGTTTAGAAATAAGAAAAGTGTCAATATATTTTCTATTTCTAAGATATTTTTGCGTGTATTCCAACCACTAAAATAAACATACAAGATGTAATACTTATTATATTTGATAAGAGAATTCCAAAGGTTATCATTTATTAATTTAATGCTGCTGTCCTTCTATATTTTTGATTTAGTGTTTGTATGTTAAATGTATTTCTATTTTAAAATATTTATTTCTTCTTATATTTTAGAGAATCTCATAATTAACTCAGAAATATATTTCTGTATATATATAATTATCATTTGGAGATTTTTTATCCATCATTTCAACTGCAATTCATCCAAAAATTCAATGCATATCTGTCATTTAAAATTAAAACTTTTGTTAAAGGCTACTTTTTATTTCCCCTTAAATATCATTAGACCTCAGAAGACAAAATTTGGCAAATATATTTTGTGCAAACACAGCATTTGCATTAACTATTTCTGTTCAAATTTACTTTTAGCTCAAATAGTTTAAGAATGGCTATAGTTAAAAGTATATATCGGTTATGACATTTGGTTCAAGTTCAACCATAAACCCACTAATAATTCGGGAACAATTTATCACAGTCAACACTAACTCGTTGATAAACATAACAGTATAATTCAAAAATCAAATCTGTCAGGTTCAATCTTACAAGAGAAGTGCTTTTTTCATCTCATTATCAAACATCTTGTGTTGAAATTTTATGTATTTTAAATTTCACAGTAACAGATAGAGCGAAATCATGGTTTTAGAAAATGTATGCCCTTTACAAGGGTAAGTTTCCATGAAAGGTCCTGCCTCATAGATTTAGCAGCAGAAAAATAGACTCCAGATAAGGTCCATTCACCACAAAATAAGCACAAGTTAATGATTTAGTCGGAAAGTGAAACGTAGTCTCTTAGGCTATAGTTTGCTTCTAGCGTAATTTCCATTTGATGAAGTTAAAGAAAACAATCCATTTCCCTAACCAAATGATTTTCTGAAATGATTTCGTTGTACTTTCAAAGCCAGATGCAAATTAGTCTTTTGAAATGTTTTGCCCCAGTTTATTGCTAAATGAAATATTTTGATGGTTTTTGTTTGCTTTTAGTTCATTTATATCATTCTTCAATTATATGTTGTTCCTGGAATTTGTGAAAAGTGTTTACGTAGGTGGATTACTATGCCTTTTAGCGCTGTCCTGTAATTGTAGAATTAATGTACTAAAATGACTCAGTGGCCTGCATTAATTATACTTACTTTATATTGAAATGTTGCATTGAAAGAAAACAATTACCTTCATAAATTTTGTATATATAGAACTGATTATTTCGGAATTATTTTAAAAGTTTTTCAAGTTTTGGCATTGCACTATCAAAAAACAATTTCAAGCATTTTTTCGTAATTATTGACATTTTATTTCATTTTGCTATTTTTAAAGGTAAATATTTCAGGAATTAAAAGCATTTATAATCAATTCCTATTATTTGAAATCAGCAAAACTTCATACCTTTTAATATTTTAAAAAATTCCAATTAAAAAACTATATATCCTTAAAACAATACTGTAAATAGAAAATATCAAATATATGTATATTAATAATGTTTAAAACCACAATGAATGTTAAAACAAGTGTTGAATAAATAGATTTAAGGATAATTGTTTCTTAAAAAACGTAGAAAGCTTTAAAATAATATAGATTAATGCTCAAAATTTTTCCTACTATACATTATTCAAGGACAAATCTGGTAATGAAAAAATAATAATAATAAAAACCCGATATATTAATTTTGTATGATTATACATTTTATTTTATACTTCAAACAATAATTCATGCAATGATTCAAAACATATAAAACAAATCAATTTATTATAAAAGGACTACAGGATTTCAATTTTTCTTACATAAATATATTTATCATACATATATTCATTCTTGTGGTTGTATAGTTTAGTTTATAGATTTCATGAACCAACATAAGACTTAATTAAATTATTATCTTTTAGCCATTTTAATTCTCCTGAAAATATTATGTCAGGTAATTTTCCATTTTTGTATCAATAAATTTAGAAAAACACACATTTGGGAAAGTTATATTGTCTATAGAAGATTTTGCTTATATTTTCTATAGAAACTAATGTATTAAAGAATTTTTAATAGTTCTGTTATATTTGGCATCGGTTTCTATAATTTATTTTCAATATTTTTATTTCAGTTTTTTTCGAAATGATGTTATTATAAATTTTTGTTACTGATTTCTTTTTTAAAGAAATCGAGAAGACATCGGAAGAGTATAACATTACTTAATTCCAACAAACTTAAAATTGAAAAATGCTGTTAAATTGGTTCTTTAAAATGTAAAGTTTTTCTCAAAAAAAAAAACCCTTGCCCTTTTCTACTTGCTTGATTGAGTTTGCTATTGATTTGAGTGATTTTGCTATAATCTTGTTTAACTGAAATATTCATATGTTTTAAACAACATTTTTCTCCTTAATTTTTAATGCATATCGTTGCACATATTTTGTATAAAATAATATGCCGCTATTATGTTAGGAAACATGAGATTCTAGATAATATTACATTTTCTTAAGCATTTTATTTACTTAAAATAAATAACCTATAATCATCAAAATGTAGCAGATGATTAGAAACAAGAGCTTTGAGATCTTAAAGCCAAGTTATAAATGAGAAGCAAAGAAACTATGTAATAAAGTAGCGATTAAAATGTTCGGTCTATTAATATTAAACAGATGCTGGAGACAAGTAAAACTGACAAATGGAATTCTACCTAAAATATTTTACACGAAAGAGAAACATATGGTTGAAAGATAACGCTTTCTGTTGGGGGATGAAGAGCAGAATAGTTTTGTAGCAACTTGTTTAACTCAGAGACTTTCCAAACCAAATCTGAAATAATTCTCAGGCAGTTAGACTGCGCTTTTATAATAAATAATTATTTTGGTTTGCTTCGAGAAATCAAGTCTTGTAAATTTTATATTAATTTGAAACTGATTAATCGGAATTTTCTCTACGTGTATTTGACTTTTATAAGCTTATGAGTAACATTTCGGCGGTATATATTTTAGGTATTTGTTTAAGATATATTTTACTGCGATAAATATCTGTTTTCTAGCCTTCATGCAATTTTCATTGAAATAAGAAATAGTTATGTTAGATTTAAGGAAATCCAACAAGTTATTATTAGAAATATGTTAAAATTTTAAAATCAAGGGAAAATGCATTTATTTTTTAAATATAAAAAAGGAAAAAAAAATTCCTATCTAGAACACTTAATTTAAATAAACAATATTTTTGAGTAACACAGGAATTAAATTTAATCTAAAGTTAAAGAACAATTTGAAGGTCTACTAAAAATAGGCTTGTAGATGCTTTCTCCATATTCAGAGTTAATTTTCACATTAATAAATTTTAAAAACAAATTTCAAAAATAATTAAAACTGTGCAGTTATTATATGGTATATGTTTCAAATATTCTTGAAGTTAAAATTCAGCAAACGTAAATAACTTTTATTTAATTCGCCCACCACATATTTTCCATTGTCAAAAAAGGGTATAAAAGCCATTAATTAGGCTCTATGATCGCAACTTTATATTAATTTATAGTTTGTGCGTCATAACTCTTGTAAGTACTCATTTTCAAATCCTTTTCCTATAACTTATAGATGAAGTTAAATAGAGTCGGATAAAAGTATTAGCTCAACTGAGCTTGGAAATATAGACAATAGAATTTGCATTAAAATGATTTCTACATTCTCAATTTATTAATTTGATATATTCAATAATGGGATTCTATAATTTATTTAAGATTAATTGAAAATTTATTATCTGGAATAAATTACTTAATTTGGGGAAATTTTCATTCCTCAAAGAATCTTCCCTGATAAATAAAATCTGTTTACACATTTTAACAAGCTTTTCTAGTTAAATTGAGTTAAGTCGAAAATTATCAAAAGCATAACGATGTTTATTTAGCTGACCTAGATAGTGAATATATTTATTTATTTCATTTTAAGAAATGTAATTTGTCATCAGCTTCAATTTACTTGCAGATTAAAAGAATTTTACTACAACAGAAATTATTTATTTCTATACAAATCAAAGCTTTAAACTAAACAAAAATTATGGTTAAAAATATTTTTTGTAAAAGAAACGGTTAACGGTTATTCACGGTTAACTACATCTTTAAAATGTTTAAGAGTGGAACTTAATTTTTCTATTCCTATTAGTAGTTTACACTCTCGCTGCATACTTATTTATATGTCTTGTTCAGATTTATATCATTTATAAAATGCTTTTTATTCATACACTCAAGTTCAAATACATTTTTTAAAGCTTTTAGTAGGTAACATTTAATCTTAAAGCAGTTTTTTCAAATATTAAGTCCTTAATTAATTAAATTTAATTAATTTTTTAAACTTTAAATGTATATTTAGCAGTTTGTAATGAAAGATGAAATCAACAAGCAATAGAGCAATCTGTAAAATGCAAGGATTTCAGTGATTTTTACCTGAAGGTGAAGAATGCTTTTTCAGTTTTTGAGATGAGAAATTATACTGTACTATTAGATTCATAAATTGGAAAAAAAATTGCTAATAAAGAATAAGAGACAAAAATAATCGTCCAATTTATTTTATATTAAAATTTTGTTTGTTTTTTCAAAATTGTTGAATTTATCTAAAAGTAAGTTTCTTACGAGTTTGTTAAATTTATTGCAGTATATTATAACATTAAAAAAATTTCTATCCAATGATGACACAAAAATAAAATGAATGTGGAAAAGAAAGGTTTCTTATGGCACATTTAAATAGGGCGGAAGGAATTTTTTCTTTCCAGTATCATTATATTACTTGCTAATATTTATTTGATATTAGAATCAAGTTTTTTCTGAGAATTGGTGAATTATATAAAAATTAGCTTCTCACTACTTTGTTAAATTTAGTGCAATTATTGCATAGCTTAAAAATTTCTATTCTATGATGACACAAAAAATAAAACGTATGAGAGGAAGAAAGGTACTGGCTTCTTATGACACATCTAATGATGGCGAGCTTTGAAGAAATATTTTCTTTAAAGCATTATTATACTAGTTGTTATTATTTATTTATAGTAAAATCTCGTTTTTTCTCAGAATTGTTGAATTATATAAAAGTAAGTTTCTTATGAATTTGTTAAATTTGGTACAATATATTATAATGGTTAAAAAATTTATATTCTATGATGACACAAAAATAAAATGTATGGGAAACTAGTTTCTTATGACATATTTAATTATGGCGAGCTCTGAAGAAACATTTTTCCCAGCGTTATTATATTACTTGTTAATATTTATTTAATATTAAAATCGCGTTTCTTTCTCAGAATTGTTGAATAATATAAAAGTTGGTTTCTTACGAGTTTGCTAAATTCAGTGTAATATATTATAACATTTAAAAAAATTCTATTCGACAATGACATAAAAATGAAATGTATGAGAAAAAGTAAGATACTGATTTCTTATGAGATATTTAATTATGGCGAGTCGTGAAGAAATATTTTTTTTCAAGCTTTATTATATTGCTTGTTAATATTTATTTAATACCAAAATATCATTTTTTCTGAGAATTGCTGAATTATATTAAAGTAAGTTTCTTATGAATTAGTTAAATTTAGTGCAATATATTATAACACTTAAAAAATTTCTATTCTATGATGGCACAAAAATAAAATGGATGAGAAAAAGTAAAACACTGGTTTCTTAAGACATATTTAATTATGGCGAGCTGTGAGGAAATATTTTCTTTCCAGAGTTATTTCCACTTTGAGCTCATTTCTCTCACAATAAAGAATGAATTCCAACATCAGCATTCTCAATCTGTTACGGGAGATTTTAACAAATGGCGAAAGAGCACGGAAAAGTTTAATAACACCGAACGAAATTGCTTCGGCTATTCGTCGAATCCAGTGTGTTGAGACTGCCGAAGTACCAGCTTTAAAGATTATTGAAGGTATTGAATACCGAGAACTGTAGTTATTCAGCGGAAAAGTGGAGCGGATTGAAAGAAAGAAAAACCATTAAATAATCAGACGGTTACCGTGGAAACGAATACATGAAGCAGATTAACTGGATGTGTTGAAAACTGGAACGTAATCGAATGTAAGAACAATTCACATTTCCATAAAGAGGAATTAATTTCAAAATGCAAATACTTCTCTTCTCTCTTAAAGCAATTTGCGAGCTGATATGTAGGCTCATATATTCTCTTATTTGATAAATGTTCGGAAGCTGGATTCACTGAAAGCTGAACGAATACTTAAAAATATTATGTTTAGCAGGTTTGGAAAATCTTTTCATTGATTTACTCTTTATTTCAGTCAACTAAAACAATATATATAAAGGGGATGATTTTTTTTTCTTTTCATGATGTTGCATTTTATTTTGAACGCGTGCATGTAGATTGTATTTACTTAGGTAATAGATTAGTTTTCAAGAAGTTAAAAGTGGAATAAATTTATAGCTAAAAATTACATTCCAAACCACTTCCTTTATTTTTCCAAATGGACTCTCGCAAAATTCCTGGAAACTAAGTTAGATTAATTTTTCATGAATGTAATAGTAAAGACGTTAGTAATTTTATGGAACTCAAAATTACAATCAATATTTTTAATAACAATAGAAAAATAGAAATTATGTTTAAAATATAAATTCCTGCAGATTAAAAATTATCAACTTCATGTTTTTAACATATTGAAAGAAAATATCTGATATTTATAAAAAGATAAGAAAAAATTCTTTAAAATATTAATCGTAATTCAGGTACATACACTGCGTGAAAAAAGTAGAAGGGCAATAGATTATTTTAAATAAATGAATAATGCAGCATTTTTTAAATAATTATTTTACATACAAAATTTTTACAAGCAGATACCTGTATCTACATAAAATGAAATAGGACACATTGTTTAAAAAAGTATACTTAATTTAAAAAATCAGTTTTGACAATGTCATAATCTGTGAAAAAAGTAGAAGGACACTTCTAAATAAATGGGTGTACTATATTAATTTATATGGAATTCTTCTTCCATTGGCTCGAATTACTTCAAAAATTCTGTTGGGCATTGAACTATGTAAAGATTGCATTTCTGTTAGGCAAAATTTGTCCCATACACATTCTAATGATTTCTGCAGTTCAGCTACAGATTCAAACTGTTTCCTCCCTCGTAAACGCGACGTACAATCATTGACCATAAGTTCTATACAATGTTGAGATCAGGACTTTTGGTCGGCCCTTGTAAAATACGAACTTTGTTTGCTGCAAAACAATCTTTAACACCATTTACTGCCTGAATTGATGCTCCGTCTTGTTGGAAACCCAGTAGCTTCCTCCTAACTCAGGGAAGAAGATTTGAGTTTAGAGTCTGTATGTAGTCTGGATGGTTCTGTCTACCATTTAGAAAAACTATATTTAGTTTACCTCCATAACCAAATGCTAACGAAACCATTAGACCTCCTCCTCCCATTTGTCGAGTAGAATAGCCTCTTCTTCATTACCAAGACGATGCCAATAGTACTGATAACCGTCTGAATCATCTAAATTGAGCTTTTTTCTCATCGGAAAATACAACTGAGGTCCATTCAGAGTTCCGGGGCATGTGGTCTTTAGTCCACTGCAGTCGGTGCTTAATGTATCCTTCATTCCACTTCGAATGGTGCTTCCGTTTTTTGAAGATGAACTTTTTTGAGCTTTTTATATAGTTCTAGACAGTTCTTTTGGATACATGTGTAATCCCTGGTAGGCATTGAGCCTTGTTGACACTTCCACCTATATTTTTGAATTCACGAATGATTTTTCTTTGATCATGTTGTGTAAGATTTTTTGGCCTTCCCGCCTTCTTTTTTCTTCTGTCACTCAGGTTTTTTTTATGAAGTCCGAAAGAGTATTGAGACTGATACGTAGCTGTGGTGCAATCTCTCTTTCACCTTTTCCTTCATTTTCATTGGCAGCTATTTGGTCCTTCTGGAACTCACTTAAGGATTTTCCTCTGGGCATTCTAAAACCAATAAAAACTATAAATTTCTAACTAAATTCTTTATTCTTGACAAAAAGTTATTAAAAGTAAAAGAGTACACCGACATTTATGGTTTCCAACAGCTTCAAAATCAATTCTTCGGATGTGTCCATCTACTTTTTTCACACACCAAAAGTTTCTAAGTATTGAATTCTCAACCTTAAAGGGGCCGCGGTGGCCCGGTGGTAAGGTCTCGGCTTCGGAACCGGAGGGTTTCAGATTCGAGACTCGATTCCACCGAAGAACCGTCGTGTGAGGGGGTCTGTTGCACGTTAAATCTGTCAGGCCAAATGTCCTCCCGCTGGTGTGGAGAGGGGGATGCTAGTTCAGGTGTCGTCCTCGTCATCTGACCGTGGTTCAAAATTACGAGGTCCGTCCCAAAATAGCCCTCGTGTTGCTTTAAACGGGACGTTAATATAACGAAACGAAACTCAACCTTAAATAGAGGTAGCAAAAAATTTCTCACCTAACTTAAATTAAAACATTAACAAAACAACCTCTTAAAAAAATCAGATAAAAAGCAGTAATATTAAATCAAAATGTACAAAAAAAATGACTGTCCTTCTACTTTTTTCATGCAGTGTATAAATACAAAGTTTCAGATATCTACTTATTCAATGTAAAGGGAAATATGGATTCAAGTAAATTTAATAATCTGTTACTTTAACTGCAGCCGTTCATTGATATTTTTTATGAAGCAAATTTACTATTTACATCTTTACTAATTATAATTTCATTTACTTATTGGAACATTCAATCAAGCTGCTATTAGGTGCTTGCATGTCATTGAATCAGCGACATCTACTGTTAAACATGAGAAGTATTTTTCAAAATGGTAATGGATTTGGGTTTTAGCAATTATCTTTTTTTTCATTTCGTATTAAATGAGTTATTCATTTTGTAAAGTCCCCAATCATGGAACACTCCAAATTGTATTTTCAACATTCACTGTGTTTCTTAGTTTGGTTTTGTACTTTTGGTTGGGATCTGCGTAAGGAACCCTGACAACTGCTCAGTGTTCGGTGCAGAACTACTTGCTATTGAGGATGCTTTGAGATTTTGGATAATTGAGAGTGTTTGCACTGACATTTGGATTCTGTATGACAACCAAAGCTCCATTCAGCACATATCTGAATGGTGGAGGCATGGGAACCGCACGACTAGGAATATCGTCCAAATTTTGAATCGCTTGGTTACCAATGTTAAGACCCCCTTTCAGTGGGTTCCATCGCAACTAAATGTGCACGCAAATTAAATTGCTGATGGATTGGCCAGAGAGGATACTGCTGATGGTGGTTGTCTTAATTTTTCAGAAATAGCCAACTGGGTCTGGCAAGATATATGTTATTCTTGGAGGAGAGCCCCCATGCATAAATGATATGCGAAAAGTCGGGGTGGAGCTGTTTTAATTGACAGGCGCGATCAGACAACTCTGGCTTGATTTCGTAGACACTATCGTATACAACATCATGGGACGAGTCACAAAATTTATCTCATGTGTCCAAAATGCAGTGCGACTAAATCTGCTCCTGTCCACATTTTGGCCTGCATCGGTTTCAATAAAGGCCAACTGTTCTCAAGTTCTGAGCCAGTGTTACATTGTTTGAAGGCATTTGGGCCCCCTCTGTCAACCAGGTGGTACAAACCATAACACACAGAAACTTTTAGTGATACTGCTCCGTCATATCCCAATTGTCGGTTTTGCATTCAGATATCGAATGCAAGATTTAAGAATGGTGATGTCGATATAAATGAGAAAGAGCGGCTTCGGGAACCAAAACAATGCAAAGACAATCAACCGCAAGTCTTATTGAATCAAAATGAGGGGCATTTTTAGAAAATAATATGAAATATTTTGACTCATATTACTCTACAATTTTTCTCAATAAATACCTATAAAAGTGAAAAAATTATCAAACTGCATGCAAGCACCTAATAAATGAAACCAGGCAATAATTAATAAATCCTCTATTACAAGACGCAATTGCTACACAAAGGAATCATATTCATAAAATTATTATATTTTTAAATTTTATAACTAATCAAATAGCAGTCGCATAATTTATAATTTGATTCAATAGTAATATGAAATGCATTGATATTTCAAAGACTCCTTGGTGAGTCAAAAATTATAATACGTCTGATTGATCTGGTAAACGTTTAACTGGTACGTTTGATTGATCGTATAAATTGAACTGAATTCAAAATGTTAGAGAGATTTAAAAACGATTGTTTAAATCGTTAAAAATGATATTCACTAACACTGTAATTAAAAAACTTGGGAAAAGATACAAACATATAAATTATGTCATTAAATTAAACATGCCCTAGGTAACTTCCAGGGTCACTTATTTTTTCTTGCTCAATAACCAATTACTCATAATATATTTTGTAGAGGTGTTTTTTTTAATCTAGCACTTTTGAAAAGCAACGAATCTAAAATAATCTAGCAGTGAAGGAAATAACTTTAATTACTATAGTAAAACTACAGATTTACTTAGATTTCTTTCATAATCATAAAACTCAAGTGTTAATAACACAATAATTACAAATTGCATCAATCGTTTTAAGTGCAGCTATATAAGTTTATTACATATTTTAAAAATGAAAATATGGAAAATATGAAACTCTAGGGCTGTTAAAGGGCTCAGTAAAATATCTATTTATTGTAACAATTATTTGCTGTAAAGGTTACATTACACGCAGACAATATACAAACAATCTTAGAATAATTTTAAGTTATATATATAACAGCATGGATCAATACATGCAGCACATACCTTCGTCTGACAAGATTGAGTCATGGCGATTCTCGGCTGCAGAGGGCGCTCCCATTGATGTCATCATATTATGGTGGGTATTACAAGAGCAACTGCAAATTTAAATAAAACAAAATCTTAATAGTATTTCATAATTTTCAGAATTGATTACATTTTAGCAACTATTTTAGAATGTTGCATTACTATCTTCCTAAAATAAATTAATAATTAATTTTTGCGTCATCTATAAGTGCCATCAAATTTCTTTTCTTTATTCATTGACGGAGTTAGTATGTCTTTTCTGATGATGGAAGAAAAGGTTTTTGTTCAATTAATGAAATTTCCAAGCTTATAATTTCGTTTTAAACATTTTATATGAGTTAACTAACTTCTGGCTTTTTATTCAGTTGCTATTATGATTAAAAATATGTTAGCTAGCTAATTGAGCCATTCTCAGTATAGTTTAACAATTCCCCATTGCTTATATTTCAGATTATCTTGCAATATCGTAGAATTCATTCTAGAAGGATTGAAAGAACTGAATTTTCAGAGTAGAGAATTTTTATAAAAATCATAACGAGGTTCTTTACATGCTAATCAATAAGAATTTTAGTAAAAAATAAAAATAAAAATGTGCTTTGAATTGCTATTTCGCACAAAGTACCTAATACTTTATCAGTAATTTATTCTGATCATCTGATAACAGAAGCAAACTATGCGCTGCATTTTGAGTTCACTAAAACTACAAAAAATATTATTATTTGATGAAAAATTGAAATTTTTATCATTTTACAAACTGATGTACTAAGATATATTATAAAAGATCGTACTTCTAGATAATGCATTAATGCTACAGATTTTATAAATTCCATTTTTATAGTATTAGATCATTTTGCTCTCTTAACCAATTTCATATATTTTTTAAATAATATCTGGCCTAGAATAGGAATTACGAGGAAGTGTTTGCGATTCGTAATCAATCCACATTTTATTCAAGCAATTCCGACGGGTCAGATTATATTTGTCTGGACAAAAATATTGCTTTAGATTAAAAATTTTCATTAAATATTGGCAGTATATTTATCTTGAGAAATATAAATTACTGTAGGCCTCTGTATTACTTTTTGAAATCGGTGTGATTGTCTAGAAATATTTTCCACTTGCCAATATATAATGGGAAAAAAAGATATAATTAAAATTCTTAGCTGAGTGTTACGTTATAAAACTATCAAAACTGTCTCTTATACTAAGTTTTAAGTCATTGGAGAAAACGACAGCTTAAATTTTACTCCATCTATTGGATTGAAGATTAAAGGGAATTGCAAGTTAAAAATTTTAAAAGAGGTCTGATTTGAGTTTCTGGATTTTAGTATTCTCCAGTAATCCCGCTTTCGAAAATGCTTTCCCTCGCACATCATGATAGCCAAAACTGTTCTCTGCATGACAGACGAATTCGTTTTATTCAATCACATGATCCATAATTGTTTTAAAAGTTACTGGAACAGCATTCAGAATATATTTAAGATCTTCCGTTATCAATTAATATATGTTAAATTTGAGCTAGATCGAAATATTTGCCACCAGAATGAAATGAAATACCATTGCCACTGCCTGAACTTTTTTAGCAAGAAATCCTATTGTTAGCGAAAAACTTTTTTCCCCAGTATTGAGTTTCTTGAATTCTCAATGTAATCGTTATTGATATGTTTAGGAATTGAATGCAGGCGTAGAAAATTTATTTTGACTTGGATAATAACTTAAGAAACTCTCGTTTTAAAAATTTATCATACGCATTGCTTAAAATCATTTTAATTTAAATCGTATTTTAAATTCATACATTTTCATTTTTAAATTGTAATATTCATAAAAAAAATTATTAATTCATACATTAAGTTTATATATGCATATATTAAATATATAAATAAATAAAATGTTAAAACAATACACCGTCTTTAACGGTGGCACACAAAAAACCTTTGCAAAGGGATAATATAACAAAAATTCATCAACAGCTAGAATACAAACTTTCAGTCTGATATTAATTTTTAATTAATATATTTTTAATAAATCCTCAATCATTTTACTATTTAATAAGGTCTAAAAACCCAAAATGCATGTACATAAATTATATCGTGTATTCTATACTCATGGACGTAACAAGGCAACATTTAATATTTTCTAGTTGAAGAATATATTTTTCTAAGGCCAATCATCTTATGGGAAATGCATGAGTTGATGGATTGAGGGGAAAAAAAGAGGCATGCATGGACCACAAGAGAGAATATGCAAAACAATTTTTAAGATTTGTTTTCATTTTTTCATGCGAATTTTTCATACTAAGATAAATGATGGCTCACGAAAGAGGAGGGACAAAATTCTGAGCTGGCACACTGAATTAGCATGAAAATATATATTCGAAAATTCTTCTTCCGCCGGTTTTGCAGCCAGCAAGTGTAAATCTCTGCTCTCTAGATTTTCTTCCACCTGCTGTTCTGCAATTCAGATTTCCCTCCGCCGGGATCCAGAGGGCAGGGGATCCATGGATTGGCGAATGGGGAATTTCCCCAGGGTATATCCATTTCAGTCAAATGGTCTATTTATATCAGCAGTTTGTAATTTCATTGGGAAAGAACCGCGCAGTTCTACGAGAAATATCATGAATGTGATTACGCTGTGTATTTTGTTGGTAGAACTGACTTTTGGTATTTCCCTTCCTTTTCTTTAAAGGCTGGATATCATTTATCTATTCGTTTTGCTTTCTATAAAAATGTGCAATTTTCATTACATTTTTTATGTAAGTGATTTCCTGTATATATTTTTCTACAGACAAATAAATTTCCTCCTATAAAATATTCTAACTATTGGAAGAAATATAAATACATTAAAAAATACTTTAATATTAGAATTATAAATGCGAAAAGTTTATTTCCAGCCGAAATAAACTTTGCAGGAAATGGAAATTTACAGACAATGGTGGCTCTCCTTACCCTTCTCCAATATGTTTTCTCAAGGTCAAGTAAGTAAGCTAAATTATTTTTATTATCTCCCTAAAACCAGTGAAGCGTTCCCAGGATTATATTACAAGGAGTAACACATATGAGCCTAGTCTGAGAGAAACAACTACTTTTTCGTAACAAAGCCATTCATGGGATCGGGATTATGGCGCCGTCTAGCCACAACATCTGGCTCTAATCATTTTTTATTCAAACGTCTGTGTACGTTAGTAAATACAGTAAATCCTATTCACTTTCGCATAGTTAGCACTTCATCTTTACAAACAGTGAACAAATCTGGGAATTAATAATAAAACCAAATAATAAAACCAATAAATATTAAAAAAAAGGAGTTATTTTAAAAAAAAGTTGTTTCAAACATTACAAGTTTACAACGATAAGGAAAAAGGTTTCATTGATAATAGACACAATACACAAGTGGATAATTAGTAGACATATGTGGCGGCCTCTTCTCTACATAAACACCAAACCTGTAGATGCATTTATCAAGTTTGGTTAGTATGTAAAGAAGAGACCGCTATTTGTTTAACCAGTCCTTATAATAATCAGGTCCATGGCTATTGAGCCAGTTCTTGAATATCGCCGCTTGATATGAAAATTGCTGCGAGTAAGTATTTCTTCAATGCCGGGAAAAGGAAATTGTTGCTAGAAACCAAATCGGGGCTGTATGGGGGGTGACTCCAGACCTCCCATTACTCATTGATTCGCCCCCGCACACTTCATTTGTCTGTGAATGTCCAATGGGGAACTTAAAAAATAATAATGTTCTTACACTATAATTTAAAACTTGATTAGAATAGATTTCATTTTTTTCTAATATTTTTTAACTATACAGAAAATGTATATATATGCATTTATAATGTATGTATATAAATAATACCCATGCTGAATTACAGCCAATATATGAAAGACTTTAAATGGGTATCCTGTCTGTCTGGACAAAATGTTAATAGATTTTTTTTCAAACTTATATTTTAATGAAAGCATTCAAATATCATTTTCGCAACCTTACTAAAAAAATTATTAAAATAGCAAAATATATCAGATTTCGTTTCTTAATGAAAGAATCAGAGAAAAAAGAGATTATTGATTTATATTCTAGATATTAGTAATCTATTATTTAAATGAGGATTGTAATTTTAATGTAGTTGATACCCCTAGCAAATCACGCATGCTAATGTCATACTTTGCTTCTGTTATATTTACAAAATTTCACAATCGTCATACAATTATGTAAAAGGCATTTCACTCTTTCTGTATATTATGATTTTTTTGTTAATTTTTGCAATGAAAATTGCACTTTTTTCAATCTGAATCATTTACTACCGTAATTAAAAATCCAGATGGATATAGGATAGAAGTTTTCGCTTTTCTGGAGAACTAATATTTTATGAGCATTGGTTTATCACATTCTATTATTATAAAATTTCTGAAAAATGAATGTTTGGCACACATTATTAATAGTACCTTTCGGTATAGCATTTGTTTTATGATTGTAATCATTAAAAGTAAGTTCAAAAATTTTCTGCTGCTTTGCAATAAAGTGTGATGAATGATGAACAACATAATATGTTTTATGTAACCGCAATATTCATTTTCCTAGAAGAGGAAATACGTTATTTGCTAACAATATCTCCACATAGAATTCTATTTATATATTTTTAAACCAAATTTTAAAGTAAACATAGTGATAAAGCAGTTGTTATTTATTTTTACACTTTCAGTCATTTTAAATCAGTACTTAGATGTAATACTTCAAGTATTCTTGAATACTGCATCAAGGAAATATTCACATTCTTACTCCATGATTAATTTTATATTAATATTTATATTACGAAAAATGCTTGAAACGTGTTTAGGAGGCTATGGAGAAAATTTTTTACTGTTTTAAATGAGCAAAGTATAATAAGTCGATTTTAACGATCATGGAAATATGTAATACAGCTTAATTTGTGAAGAATAATTTGATTAATTTGATTTAGTTAATGAGTGATTTTTTTTTCAGAAATGTTGCTAGAATTGTGCTTATTAAAGTAATACATAAAAATGAAAAGTATTAAAAGTTATTACAACTTTACTCATGTTGATAATTCCTTATGTGATAATTTGTTCTGTGTTTTATAGTGAAATCTTTACTTAGATGTAACAGTTTTTCTTAAAAAAATGTCTAATAGAGAAAATTTGTAACTTTAGCAAAAAGTCATAAAGAGATTGCTTTGAATAATTTAATTGAACAACCAATGATACTGTATAATAAAGACTTAAGTACATTTTTCTTGTAGTCATAAATTTTAAATACTGTTTCTAAAAGATGATGCCAAAAACATTTTAGGAAATTGCTTTCATAATTTGCATTCAGTTTTATGTAAGAGAATACCAAAGAAGAATTTTGTTCTATCTGTTTTATTTTTCATAGCATTCAATATCATTTTTGAATTAGTTTGTGGGAATTCTTTATGAATTTTCAGAAAGTTTAATCAAAGAGACAGTGAAATGTATTTTCTATACATATCATATCATTTTGGAGTGAAACTTCAGCGTAAATTTTTAGGTTCATGCGTTACGTAATCATTTTCAAAAAAATTTCATTTTGTCTAGTGTTTTCTCTTTAAAATGAAAAACGAAAGAGAGAACCGAGTAAGATTAGAAATTGAAACGAAAGTAATGAAGTGGAAATGTTATAAAGTGGCATAAATAAAGTGGGAAATGTAGTAGCTGCAAAGTGCGTGGGCAATACATCTGGGCATTCTCTTGCATTTTTGTACTAATGGATTAAGAAATTTTCAAATCATATATTGAAAAAACTCAATACCACTTTCTTCCAAAATAATAATCCGAATACCATTCGTATTTAAGCAGTTGCTTTTAAGAAAAGAAATTTCAAGAAAGAAATTTACTTGAACGATCAAAGCTTTCCGAGAAAGAAACATATTTAAATAATAAAAATAGCTAAGATGGTTTAAAGATTAGTCTAAACAGATTTTATTTCCATTTATTTTATTCATTAGAAATAAAGATATATAAGGAGCACAAAAATCTAATTTCCGGAAACTAATTTGAGACAAATGGATACAAAGAATAGAAAATTCCATGTAGGAGTATCAAATACCAATGAATTTATTATAAAATTTATTTTAATATCCTTAGCCACCTACCAGCAATTTGAACTAAAAATGTCAACGAAAAAGGCATAGTTATTTGTAGACAGGCAAAATAACACACAAAAAAAACTGTCTAAGGTTGTAGGCATTATTGTTCGAAAGTATTACAATAATAAAGGGTTTTAAATACTGGAATTGTCTTATTTTCCAGAATGGAAAACAGATTTACATCATTTTATAGACTTTACTGATTAAGGATTTACTTCAAAGAGAAAAAAGAATTAGAAATGGATGAAAATTCACTTAAATAAATGAAACAGAACTTAGAATGTACTTGAAACCAGATCAAATATCAAACACCAAAATAAGAAATGCTGAAGAAGACAAAATCAGCTGAATATATTTTTAATGAAAGTCGTTAGTATCGTTTTTAATGTTTAATCTGGCGTATACAGGGTAATTCAAATCTCTTCACTATGCTACTAATTATGTAGAGCGGAAACTGATACAAGATTATACAATCCAAATAAATTTATTTCCTGTATACCTAAAATCACAAATAAATGTAAGCGAAGAAAAATTAATAACTTATAATTACATATGAATTAATTGAAATACTGATTTGATACAAACGATAGAACTGCGAGTGAATTGATTGTTGAAACCATTTAGTTTTATTCTTTTACGAAATGTTTTATTTGTTTATTTTTGGTTTTAGAAGAAAGTTTTCTGGATGGAAAACTAATCATGCATTTTTGCCCTGATTAATTTAATTTGATTTCATTAATGGCTCTCCGAACAATAAAACCAAATTTTTAAAAATTATATTAATACAAATAAAGATAGTTTTCTTTTATTCGTATTGTGTTAATAACTATTATTTCTAAGATATGAAATTAAAAATATCTGTGATCAAAATTAATGTGATTAATTAAGAATTCAAATTAAATTTTCAAAATAACGTTCCAATTCAGATAGTTCTTGTTGTTATTAATCATTGAGTATTAAGTTATGTTTTTTATAATAATCCATTGTTTTTGAATTTTATTATAGTTTTTTTGGATGATGATTATTTATCCCTCCCGGTTGGAAACAGCAGGAATTTTTTAATTATTTGCATGCTAGTCAGGGTAGAAATAATGTCATTTTCTAATTATTAAATCAATATTTGAAAAAAATTGCATTAACATTAAGTGTCATCCATTACAAATTTAAAAAAAAATGTATTCGATCTTGAGTAGTTGAATTAAGTATTTTACTAACTATTGAGAATTTGCAGTCAGACGACGGGGGTGCCACCTGAGCTGGTGCCCCGGCTCCCGCTTCCACGCCCCACCAGCTAGAAGACGCTTGGCCATGATGGAGTTGGCTTGCAACAGGCCCCCTAACACGGTGGTTCACCGGTGCAATTCGTGCCTCGATCAACCCTCCAGTTCTGAAGACGAGACCTTACCACCAGACTGCCTCGGTCTCCATGTACGTAAATGAAGAGTGTGAATTAATATAATAGGAATTGCGAAATGAATTTAATCAAAGAAGTTTGTTTCCATTATTAATCGGATTAATCAAAAGCGAGATATTTGAGCTATTGAAAGGGTTGAAGTAGGGATGTAAAGCATTCTTTGTGTACTGAGAAGCGTTTTCGAAGCACAGAATACATTCTTGCCACGACTTTTGTTATTGACATGTTATGGCTTATGGCAGTTTATGAATCAGCCCACAGTTTTCTGTCAGTGATTTAAGCCGAGTGAACATCTGTAGTCTTTTCAGTAGCTCCAAGAGTACGATTTAGCTACTTCATTTGTTACATTCGCTTGCACAACCACCTTTTTCAAAAAGGAAGGCCAAATTGTCACACCTCATAGATAGAAAACAGAAGAACAACTATGTCCGAACCGGGACTAGAACCCGGAACGCCCAGATCAGAGGAAGACGAGTGACCACTATGCCTAGAAGCCGGCTCCACTTTGAAGTAAAACTAACTTTCTGAAACGTTCTATCATTTTTTATCAAATATAATTAAAGAAATATGATTTATTTGATATATGTTAGTTTTGTGACAAGATGTATCTAATCAAAGTTGATTGACATGACAAATTTAATCTACGAAAATTATTTCAATGTTATAAACTTTAACACAGTGTAGGCAAATTTGTCAACAATTCATGACGAATTAATGGTAGTAATTCATGAAAAATTAATGTCAACAATTCATGAAAAAATTAATTTCAACAATTAAACAAATTAATGTCAGAATTAATGTCAACAAATTAATGTCAGAAAATCAAAAAAAATTGCTCTCTTAATCAGATGGAGATTGCTCTCGTTAAAAATTAAGGTTTACTGAATATTTTGATATTATTTAAAAGAATATTTTGATATTATTTAAAAGAATATATTTGATATTATTTAAAAGAGTATATTTGATATTATTTAAAAGAATATACTTGATATTATTTAAAAGAATGTATTTGATATTATTTTGATAGAGATTACTCTCTTAATCCAGTTTAATGGAAGACAATCTATATTCGACAACATATTTATAAACTAATGTTTACAAAAAAAATAATTATTAATTTTTATTAACTTCATAAACCTGTTTAAAAATAAAGTTTATTGAATTATTTAGATTATATTTAAGTGTATATAAAGAAAACTGTCGTTTATGAATGTGCTAAATCTCAGAATGAATATTGACGTTTTAAAATCAGTATCGACTTTTGCACTTTACCATAATTTACTTACAATCTTTGCCTGTTATTAGATCACAAATTATATGCAAATTTCCAAATAATATGCAATTTATGTGAATAATGATTCAATTTACTTAAAAATGTTTTGACCAATGCACTTAATTTTTTGTATTTATATACTTTTTCTTAAATGATTTTAAATATTGAATGACGAATGAAAAGAAAAACTTTATCAACGTCAAAGGTAATTTATAAATTGTTAATAGGATATGTTTATTCATTTAATTCCTTTTCAGTAACTATTTTTGAAAATAGCTGTTGAAATACTCAGCAATTCTCTAATTTCAGTCATATAATTTTCTATACTATTCTTTGACGTCTGTAAAATTATAGTGAAATTCATAATTATTTAAATTTATTTGGATGCAATTAGCATAATAAATTACTAGATTTGTATAGTATAATGTTTCTTTAAATTCATAATTCAATTTAAAATTTTATTTTATTATGAGAAAGCATTTTGAATGAATGAATAGCAAATACAAAAAAAATATCTACATCAATAGCTTATACTTTTGAAAAAGAAAACTATTATTACGCTTTTGGTATCTTCAACTACAGGGAATCAGAAATAAAATCTTTTTTATCAATTTCTCAATTGCATTAATTTTATATTAATTAGTTTTTTAAGTTTCTTTGATTAAAATATCACTCGCCGTCGAAAATGATTAAATATTAATATTTTTTATTTAAAATAATACATTCAGCAACTCTAAGTCATTATTAATTTAAAGGAAAAACTGAATTTATTTGAGTTCATGAATATTAAATAGCTGGGTTTTTTTCCTAGAAATTATTATCAAGAGGTATAAATTTAGGAATCTAATTTAGGGTATGGTTAAAGAAATTTAATAAAATATATTCTGTCACAACGGAGGAAAATGGCGTCTCGGATTCTTTATTTAATTATTTAAACTGTTTTCTTCCAATATTATTTCCGCTTTATATCTATTTCTCTCGCAATGACAAATGAACAAAAAAGTCCTCTTTTTCCTTTTGAAGAGAGTTTTAGCAAATGCTGAAAAAATACGGGGTAATTAAAAAAACAGTCAAAGAACCAGCTTAGATTCAAAGTTTTTTTAAGTTCTCTGCTTCTGTATATTATTAAAGACCTATCAGCTCTAAAGGATATTAATCTCAGTTCACACTAATAATTACAGTTATTTAAGGTAATAATAGAACGGAATGAAAGGAAAAAGTATTAAACAATTATAATTATGTCTGATAGAGTAGAAAGATTGTACGCTTTAACAGTTTAAAGCAAAATATTAAAAAAAGCAAAATTAATCAAATGCCTGTAATTTCGCTTTTTCTCGAAATAAGTAAATCTTTAGTAAACGAATTCGTTTTTTTTCCCTTTCTTGTGGTAATTTACGAACTATCATTCTGTTTCAGGATTGCCATATTTTAAGCTTTCTGAAATCTGGAAAATTATTATGTTTATTGAAATTGATATAAATTCGCAAATTATACTATATTTTACCACCCGAAATATTCGTATTTCGCTAAAAACTGTTTTGGAATTCATTGATTTGTAATGAAATGAAAATAACCACATTTTATTTTATGATGCTCCATTCTTACTTTTGCATGGGGATTGCATTCATTGGACTTATTTTAGTTTTAAAAGTGATATTGTATAAAGAAAACACATAAATAGAATTAAATGATGATTAAACAGAATTATCCAATTTGAATTTACATAAATTAGGTTAAATACATAATTCATATTTATAGTAGGTGTTACTGATGTAAGTTTACTGATACATGTAAAGCTGGAAAAGTCTTTCTATATGTTTTTGATTTCGGCTTAAAAATTGTAAAACTTTTGTAAAAATTTCATTTTACGTACGCACCAGTAAAATATAAAAACCCCTGGTACATTTTGATAATATTATTTTACAAAATGGCTTGCAACAATGGTCTAGTGGATCAAAAAGTATAGATTTCTTTTGAAGTATTCTTAATACAAAATGCGTTTTTCTCAAATGCTCCGAAAATACAAATTTCAGTTCATCATTAAATACCGATTTGTATAACATTCTAAAGTCTCTTACTCACATAATAAAACTGGATGTTAGAAAAACGAAATTGAAGGAGTCAATCATTTGTTAAAATGTGCCTCAAGAAATTAGAAGATTATGTTTAGTTTAGTTTACTTATTTAGTTATATTAGTTTACTTCCCTCTAAAATACCTGAATTATTTTGGACTATTTTAGGTCGGATATCGTCATTCTGAACCACGGTCAGATGATCAAGACGAAATCTGAGCTGATGCGCTCTCTCCAACTCCCACACCAACGGGAGGACGCTTGAACCCGACGGATTTAATGTGCACCAGACCCGCTTACACGGCGGTTCTTCAGTGGAATCAGGCCTCGAACCTCTACGGTTCCGAAGCCGAGATCTTACCACTAGGTCACCACGGTCTCCCAGACGTTAAGGAACAATAATATATAACAAATATATATAACAATATATATAACAATAATATATAATTATAATAATAACAATAATATATAATATATAACTTCTCTTGGGTCACAGAAGTTCTAAGTATGAAGAAATCAGCTATATTTGTCAGAAATATTATTATGAAAACGAATTATCCTATATACGTTTATTTG
This sequence comes from Argiope trifasciata, assembly GCA_026543055.1. Lineage (NCBI taxonomy): Eukaryota > Metazoa > Arthropoda > Arachnida > Araneae > Araneidae > Argiope > Argiope trifasciata. The sequence goes on from JAPMOQ010020855.1 coordinate 6,582,658, forward strand.
TAATGATATTTAAACAAATCTAATTGAAACTTAATTCATTTCCTGATTTTTAGCTTCACTCAGCACAATTAACTATTCTAATATTTCCTAATTTTGCCTTTTTTACTCTTGTGCCACTTTGTTAGCGGACGTGCCTTATCTCCACCGATTTTACATAAACCTGTTTCCTGGGATGCAATAAATGCGAAGATAAAAATTCTAAGTGACTTCTCTGTCTTAAAAACTACATTCAGAAACTTAAATGTTTATGCAAACACACACACATATAGGTAGATATTATTAATAACTTATGCAGTTATAGTTATATAATTAGGATGAATAAAATATTTCTTAATGTTGCAAAAATTGAAAGTATATTTTTTGTTAAAACAATATATTTCATAATGAGTGATTATTGCATTTTAAAAATGGGAACTACTTAATATGTGCTTAATTCTCCAAATATTATTCTAAAATTAAAAATGAAACGAATATAACAAAAAAATCGACAACAAGAATTCCATTAACATTGAAGGAAACGAAAAATTATTAATATTTCAAACCAAATTCTTTTCATTTACACAAGTTAACAATTTGTCATAAAAGAATAACTTAAATGAAGCAAGTTATTATCATCAAAGATGTTTAATGATGCACCCATATGAAGCATATCATTCCAAAAAACTAATTTGCTCCATCGTTTAAGAATTAACTTTAACTATTTGAGAAAATCGTTTTGTTACGAAAGCAGATTGTTTTTCTTTCACTTCATCAGTTTGAAAATTTCCCTAGCTGCAAACGATAATATAAAAGGCCATGTTTCGTTCTCTGTCAAATTCATTAGCTTCTGGTAATTTAGTGCGGTGAAAAGGCCTTATCTTGGGCTCAATCTTCCGCTGCTCAAGCTAATGAGACGGGACTTTTCGTGACAGATTTTTATACCCTTGTGACGGGCGCATATTTCCGAGAACAATGATTTCATACCAACATTACAATGGAATTTTAATAAATGAGCATACGACGCAAACTGTTTGGAATTGTCCATAAGGCCATATGTATGTAAAATTGATTTTGTCCATTTGTTTACGAAATTACGCTGAAATGTTACTTGATATTTGTTCTCCGTAACCTGCCACAACATAATGCAGAGAAAAATTAAGCAATATGAAAAAATGGGAAAAAAATCATATTGTTGGTTTGAAACTCATTTATTTCACTTGCAAAAGAATAAATTCTGATTTTCACTGAATGAAATGTAAAGAATTTTCATAATTTAATTAATATTCAGTTATTTCTTTACAGATGTATCAATTACAGTACTGGATAGATAAATTAAGTATATTTTATGGGAAAAATAAAATAAGAATGATTAATGGCAAAAGAACTCAGATGATTAAATAATAAAACCAATGAAATTTCATCGGAATTTGAAAATTATAATCTTTGAAGAATTTGAAATATTAACTGATTTCAATCTTATTTAAAAGGATAAAAAATTATCAAGATTTGAACCTTGATCACAAGGAAATTGGAATTGGGAAGTTCATTTTCTTGCTTAATATTGGATGCCTACTTTCAATTATCTTTATTTAAAACTTCCAAATTATAAAAGGCTTTTTTTCTCGCCCGTTGAAAACCCGCAATATTATGCAAATAATTCTTCTTTACATTTTTATATTAAATCTGAACTTTCATCTAGTACGAATTCTTAAATAAAATATATTTTATGAGCATATATATAATTGCAAATGAAACATTTTGAAAAGCTGAGGTAACTAAACTTCTATTAAACAATAACATATGAAATATTAAAAAATACACTGATGGAAAAAAAAACCAACACCAAGACAAAATTATTGTACAGTAATGAAATTTTAGGAATACATTTGTATAGGTAACATATTTAATTGATTAAAGTTTCAAGATCACAGGTAGAGCCATTTCAAATATGAAATGTTGGTACATTAATAACCGGTGTAACCGCCAGAATTTTTAATGCAAGCATGCAAACGTGCATGCATTGTGTCGTACAGGTGTCGGATATCAGTTTGTGGGATGGAGTTCCATGCCTGTTGCACTTGGGCGGTCAATGCAGGGACGGTTAATGCCGGTTGTGGATGATGCTTGAGTTGTCGTCCAATGATGTCCCATACGTGCTCGATTGGAGAAAGATCTGGTGACCTAGCAGGCCAAGGCAACATGCCGACACTCTGTAGAGCATGTTGGGTTACAACAGCGATATGAGGGTGAACGTTATCCTGCTGGAAAACACCCCCATGAATGCCGTTCGTGAATGGCATCACAACAGGTTGTATCACTAGACTGACGTACAAATTTGCAGTCAGGGTGCGTGGGATAAACACGAGAGTGCTCCTGCTGTCATACGAAATTGCTCCCGAAACCATAACTCCAGGAGTAGGCCCTGTGTGTCTAGGCCGCAGACAGGTCATTAGCAGGCGTTCACCTGGCCTCCTTCTAGCCAATAAACGGCTATCAGTGCGACAAAGCAAAACCGGCTTTCATCAGAAAACACAATAGATCTCCACTCCGTCCTTCAATGAGCTCTAGCTTTACACCACTCACGTCGCAAATGGCAGTGGTTTGGAATCAGTGGAATGCACTGTACAGGTCTGGCTCGGAGCTGTCCTTGAAGTAACCGATTTGTAACAGTTCGTTGAGTTACTGTGGTGCCAACTGCAGCTCGAATTTCAGCTGCAGACGCTGCACGATTAACCACAGCCATACGCCGAATACGACGGTCTTCCCTCTCAGTAGTATAAGGTGGCCGCCCGGAACCTTGTCTTCTTGAGGCAGTACCTTCCCTTGACCACTGCCGCCAATACTCATGCACAGTGGATTCACTCCTGCCAAGTCTTTCAGCAATATCGCGGAAAGAAAACCCACCTTCTCGTAGCCCTACAACACGACCTCGTTCAAACTCAGTGAGCTGCTGATAATGGCTTCTTCGCCTTCTCAGAGGCATCCTTGACTAACATTAACCCACTACGTCAAATCTCAACTGTAAATAACGATCACGAACCTTACAGCGCTTATTTAAAGCAAACCTCATTTGCATGTTCATAGTGTCCCTACTAGCGCCACAGTTACGCGCGTAGCTCGAAATTTGAATCGACGTCATCTTTCAGATGTATAAACACGCCTACAAAATTTCGTTTATCAAGCAGAGCTCCTTCCTAGTGTTGGGATTTTTTTTCCATCAGTGTATATATACTATTTATTTTAAAATTTGATTTATTTTACAGTTATGTATAATTTAAACACGTATATGATCATGCCTATATATTTTTAACCACATTTTTGAGCATTTGACTTCGGAAAAGAAAACGTGTAACGTAACTTAAAATTCAAGCTGTGCAAAATACCAATTTTCGAATTGCCTTCCCAAAATAAATAGTATGCAGAATAAAAATAATATCAAGGCCAAATACCAAAACAAATAATTTAATTGAAAACTTAGTTACACGCACGAAATGCATTTGTCTTAATTATAAGAAAATACTAATACTTTTTATTATGAAATATCATCCTTTAATATTTTTTGACAATGCTAGTTTTTTTAATTTTGGAAAGAAGAACTTAGCATTAGCAGGTCTTGTGCATAATATTGAAATGCAAACGAAGTAACAGGAAATTGCGACATTTTCTTCGCTCTTCATTTGATTCCAAAAATTTATCTTGTTAATACTTGCTATATCTTAAGCTGCCTTAAATGTATTTATGTTGAAGAAGCGAAGAATGATGCTGAAGTATAAGTTCTCCAAATGCTCTCAGGACACTCTTGTGAAAGAATTAATGAGACATGCTTTAACTTCTGAGATTTTTTAAATTTTGAAATTACCCCTGGATAACTTTGAATCGAAAGTTTATGAATGTAATACCATTGTTACCATACCTTATACCATTGTTATCTCGTTAATACAATAAATACATAATTTAATAAGGTCTTGCTTACACGAGAATTGATGAGGTATGCTTTACCTTCTGAGATTTTTTAAAGTTCGAAAATATATTACTTATATAAAGAGTCCCAATTATCATGGTTCAAAAAAAATAAAATAAAATAAAAACTGGGAAGCGAAAGTTTGTAAATGTGAGTATAACCTAATACCATAGTTATCTCGTAATTACGATGAATAGATAATTGAATTGGATTTAACCAATAAATTAATCTGTATCAAATTAGGGTAAAATAGTCGTTTATTTAGACGAACTTTCAACTTAAAGTTTTTCTATAATTGCATAATTGCATTCATTTTAAAGTTAGGGACGAAAAAAGTAATTTTCGATTATTTTTAACATTATTTTTACAGCCACAATTAAATAAATAATATGCTTATTTTAACCATGATTCGAAATTACTTAAATACACGTTAAGTAGATTTTAATAACATAAAGGAAACGAATGAAATACAAATAAAGAAACGAAAATACATATTGATCAGGAATATGTGAAAGAGCAGTAAAAGTTGCGTGTGAGTTAATTCTTTTGAATATATTTCATCATGATATTTATCTTATAAACGAGTATATGCATGTTTTCATATGTATATCTTTCACCTTTTAAAATAAATCAAATCATTTTCTAGAATTGCATTTTATTTGAAAGACATATATATTTATTTACTGTTGAAAGGAAATGTGTATCATCGAATATTTTTACAATAATCAATTAATTACTAAATAGACATCAGTTGCTTAGCACAGACGTAAAATGGTCTATTCCTCAGAAAGTTAATTATATATTTTTAGATGTGGAAAAGGGTTTTAACTCTTTCGTATAGTTTGTATATACTGTGCAATAAATATATAAATTTTTAACACTTTTTAAAATAAATTTCACTTATCTGGAACTTTTAGTAATCAGACTGTCGTCTAGTCTGATGTCTACAGCTTTATTCGGAATATTATCGAATTAAAATAAACATCTGTTACATTCTTAATACATGTATGTTAAAAAACTGATGACATATTCCCTCTTAGCCTAAATAATAATTATAATTGAAATATTCAAGGTAAATCTTAGTTCTAATATTAATTAAGAAGTGCAGACAATCATTTTTCTAATCATAACTTTAAAATGAAATGATAATTTGCAAACTTGTATCACAGAGAGATTTTCTTTGCATTTAAGTTTAAAAAGAATAATTATAAAAGATGAGTTCTACAATAATATTAAAATGTAAACAGTAAATATACTTTAAATCTAGAAATAAGCTTTTTGTATTTTATTTTATGTTACTTAAGACTTAAAATTTTGACAGATCATATAATTCAGCATTTATTTTCCAGTTAATGCTGAATAATATGAATTTCAATAAAGTGATTATCTGTGAAAGCTCTAATGCATAATTTTTAGTATTTTTTTGCTGAAGGTTGAAATGAAACTGAAAATATTTATTTAAATTATATGGAAGCTTGGTCTCTAGCTGAATAGAATTTTTTTAATTATGTTTTTTTTTTTCAAAATAAATATTTATAGTTTTTGTATTGACAGTACAATAATATATTATTAAATAGGACTAACTACTTAAACTCTTATATAAGCACAAAGAATTTTTGCCTTTAAGGAAAATCGCAGAATATAAATATATATATATATATATATATATATATATATAGTGGGACCGTGTTCTTACACATTTCAAGCCTATTGAATTAAATACAACCAAAATAAATAAAAAGTTATTCCAGCAGATTTTCTGGATATTGCTGTAGCAATTTGAACTGAACAACATCGCCCAGATTTAGCAAGCAAATTTAGCTAGAAATATTTCTTAAATGTGTCCTACCAAAGAAAATTAAGAAGACTGCAAATAACATCGTGACAACGTGGATTCTTTCGTGCTTCGACATTAAAAGATAACAATCTATGAAATATTTTTAGATGCCATCCTATTTATGTAGCTATTTTTCATCAATGAGTGAGCAGTGAGTGTATCCTTGTACGATGAAGCAAATGCAAGAAGTTGTATTTGCATGAGGTGTATGATGGTTTTATAAATGAAAAGTGCTTTTATAAGCGTCTCGAGATGTTATTTATGAACTGCTGCAAAGTTCAGGAATGCTTAGTTTCCATTCTTTAGTGAAAAAAAGAAATGATTATTAATTTTAAGCTTTAAAAAATTATAAAATGACTCAAATTTTTAAACTGTAGATTTTTTTTTGGTTAATGTTGCTTTAAAAACTTTTTATGGCTATTAATCTTAATATTAGAAAAAAAACAATGTTCAAACATTGACATGTTAAAAAAATTAATTATTCTTTAGATTTAGATTTATTGCAGTATCTTAATTAATTTAGAGGAACACAAAATAAAGAAATGCAAAATTACGTAAAAAAATACTAGTCATTTTATCGAATGCTGAAGTACTTAACTTTGCAATTATCCTACCTTTAAAGAAATTATTACTAATTTCTCGTTGCTTTAAATGGCTTCTACCAAACGTATCGGTATTAATGATATCCGAATGATGCATATCGCTATATTATCTGCATCCAATCATTTAAAAGTACGATTTAACAAAGCTTCAAACCGTAGAAAGCATATATAAAGTCTTTTTATGGTTGGCTTTTTTTAGTTGATCACATAATCACTCAACATTCTAAACTTCCAAGCCATAATTGCTAACATTATTTCAATAGATGATTGAAAAATTCAATACACGAATAAGAGTTATCTTTAGATTCGTTCCCATAGGACACTGAAACTCTGCAATATAGTTGGCTTTGCTCCGTAACAAAGAAAACCAATTATTTGCATAAAAACCTCAATTTTCATAATTTTATAAGTGGAAAAAAAGTTCATTCCAATATTAAGCTAAGAAAAGATAATCACATGAAATTAAAATAATGTGTTCCGAAAATTCAAAGAACATGAGCAATTTTCATTTGCAAGTGAAAATATTAATTAGTGGTTATTGAAAGAGCAGGTTATCTCTTAAGATACATTATATTCTGTGGATCACAAGATTGATTTGATTTGATATCATAGTTAGTTGAATTCTTTTCAAAGTTGCTTTTCTTCATTTAGTGTTTCCTAGTGGATGATATAAATATGCTTAGTTGAAATTAATTTTTTTTTTCATTTTAATTTATTATTTCTTCCTTAATAATTGTATACATAGAACTATTTTGAATAAATATAAAATTGCTTATCAAAAGACAGTTACTTACAATTACTTGATGTGAGATATTTATGTCCTAACGTGTGTAAATTTTTCCTTTTTCCAAAACAAATTTGCTTAATATTTAAATTCATGAAAGCTCATTCAGTTTCTAATCCATCATTTGGAGAGAATTTAGTAGTTGGTTTTAAAAAAAAATAATCTAACAGAAAATTTTAAAAAAGGAAATCATGTGATCAAATATTGAATTGTTGCTAGGAAATAAATCTGAGAAAAAGTTCAAAATATGATAGGGGGAATTTTTTTTATGTATTTGAATGTAAGAAAAGGCGTATATCAAGAAAGTGAAATTACTTTTCAATTTTACTGTTATTTATTATTTTTTCGTAAATCTAATTTTTCCCTGAAATGTCAAAATTTGCAATGATTTTTAAAATATCAGATTTATCTATAATATTCCATATGAAAAATTAAAATTACTGTGTATTTCAGCTGCTTTGTGAGTTATTTTTGAATTGTTAATGATTCTCAAATATGAAAACATATCAAATTGACTCAAATGATAGAAAAATCACGAAACAATAAATTGAAGACACAGAAAATTTCTGTAAATTATTTCTTTTTAAATAGGTTGATAATTATATCAATTTATTTTGTTTGTGTAAAGATAGAGTCTATTTATTTAATCCTTTATGAAATCCTTAAATATTTTCATCTATCAAAAAAATAAATATGTATGCATATATGTTATGATAGTTATGTAACTCTTACACAAATTTAGAAAGAAAATATTTTGCTTTTTCCTAAAAAATGCAATACTAAAAAAAGTAAACGTGAATAAGCAGAATATCCAAAAATTAATTATTAAACTAATGAATTTCAAATCAATTAAGAAAAGTTTATTTTTATTTGGAATAATTTATATACTTATATGATTTATAACCCTCAGCAATTATGTCCAATTTAATTTATTTGTTTGAAATCACAGCTAATAAATTCACAACTTTCAATTGCTATTACGCAAAAAAATATTAAATTTCAAGGTATGAAATTTGCATACTTTATTCTAACATTCCTTCAAACATATCTATGAAAATTATTTTAGTAATAATTTGAGAAATTACTTAATAGAAGTCTGCAAACTGTTTTATGATTTATGTTATTTTTTTATTACTAGAACTTCATTTTATAGAAAATTGGAAATAAAAATATTTATTTTTGCTTGTCAAGACGAAGAATAAAGTAAAATCAATATGCCATGTATTATAAATAAAGAACAGTAATAAATTCAGCCAAAAAGGCTTTTTAAAGGCTATTCGTTTCTGTAATATGTTATGCATCATAATTTTATTAGGCTAAAATAAAATTTAAAAGCTGCAGACAATAGTTAAATTTTTATACTTTTGAAACAGTAAAGTAACAAAATTTATCGACGAATTTCATGAATCAAATAAACATTTAACTTAATATAATTACTGAATTTATTAAAGTCTGATGGATTTGTATTTTGATATTTTTATTTCTGTAGTTAGAAATATATATTAGTTACGCCCACGAAATAACCATTCATGAATATTGGCGGATAATAATTTGATAGATTTAAAATTTTCACATTGAATCATTTCATTGATTCTAATAATAGAATTTTCTAGGAAAGATATTTGAATTTTAGGAAAGTAATACATTTTATGTTATTTTAACTTGAAAATTAAAGGCATAAGAATGGGCACCACGAATAAGAAAAAAATATTTTAACACGAGTTGCCCAAACATTTTATAGAATAATTTGTGTGTTATTGAAATTTTCCTCAAATTTTTGTAAAATTTATTGGATTTTAATTATTTATAACCAGGTTTTCCTGATATTTCTAGTGATTAAAAATTGTATAATTGATATGGAGTTTTATATAATTGTTACCAACAAAAGTTTGAAACGTAAAATCTTCAATCTATCGGTTTCATAAAACAAATTTGATCTTTCATAGATTATTTCAATATGAATAATACTTAAAAGTTTTATAAGTAATTACTGATTCATAAATATTCATATCAAGCATTTTGAAAATTAATATATTGTCACTAACATGCAAAGAGCAACAAGTCAAATTGTTTCTACTGCTTGCGAAATTCCAAATTTGCATCTTCACAGAATAATCTAGAAGAAGGTTAGAGAACATTAGGTTTCAGAACATTAACAAATGAATAATAAGATATTCAAATTAAAGTTCAGCTATTATATTAATGTGACTGTGATCAGCCTCAACATACCTTCTTATTCTTCTGGCATACAGCCTACCACACCGCCACCATTGAACGTAGCAGTATCGACAGGATGATTGAATACATTATACCTTGGCTGGGATTCGAATCCAAGACCATGTGTGCAGCAATCACAAACTTTACCTCTGAGCCATACTGATTATGCGCGAGCTCTCTTTTTGCAACAATATTAACATACATTGCAGGTTTTATTGAATGTTTTCTTTTTATGTTCATTTAATTGTGGAGTAATTCAAACTTACCATTTCTCATTTAAACTGTAAAAATGCTTTTATTACTTATTAAAAATTCATTTTCGTGAAGGTGCGTATTCTTTTTTTTTGTTAATTTGTAATTAAGAAGAGACAATATGAAGCAACAGGTAACAACTACACATAGGCATCGTGAATATTATTCAACAGACTTGCCAAAGAGTTAATAAGGTGTATCATTAACAGATAATAAAATTAATGATTTATCTATCAATTACATAGAAGGGGATTGTTGCTCAGGTAAATTATGATCGATATGAAAATTTTCGAAAAGGTGCTTATTTTAAATATTTCAATTTGTTTTAGATCTTAATTTCTTCCATTATAACAAGAAGGATTTATTTTTATTTTTGATGCTTTTCACACTTATTAAAATCCTGCAGATGTATGATTGCTTCATGATTTTCGTAAATATTCTAAGATAGTAGTATGAGCTATATTTTATCCCGAATCAAATTTATTTTTAATAGCATATTTAATGTAAGAATAAAAATTCAGGAGGGCTCTCATGAACATACTGAAAATTAACATAATTCGCCGAAAGTCGATTTAAGATTGTAATTGCCCGGTTGAGAAAACTTTAATTCGTGTTTAATTATGAAGATATTCGTGGTAAGATTTGATTAGTTTTATAATTATCATTTAATGTTTCATATTCCCATCTTTCTTTGTATTTATATATATTTCTAAGTCATTTTGATGTATTATTTATCAAGAAATATTATGTATTTATTTCAGCAGTTATCTAATAAATCATATTTTTTCCAAGACTTTTACTTTGTTCCAAAAAATGTGCTCTCTATTATGGTATTATATCTTATACGTACCAATTTCCCCACGTCCCATTTCGAGAAAATGATATTTTAAAAACATTCTTTCTCTTTTTGCTTTAAGGTCAGATTTCTACTAGCTAATATGCTTCGTATTTCCAAGTGAATTTGTGTATCTGTTTTATTCTGTTTTTAATTACTGCTTCAGAATTTCGATTATTTCCTCTATAAATAAATAATTTTAAATGAAAAGTGCCATTGGGACATAAAAATAAATATTTCTGCTGTGAAATTATACAATCTGGTATTTTCTACGTCATTGTTTTTTTTAATTAAAAACTAGCTGGTACCGGCGCGTTGCTGCCGTAGTAGAAATAATCTTGGAAATATCGTTATGGTTATCTTTTTAAATTAAGAATGATATTTATTTTCTTGTCGGCAATGGATACATTCATTGAAATTGGAAGGTATGTAAAGGAGAAACATTAATAATACTTATTTTATTTTTATTATTCAATGCTGCAAATTTTCTTTTTTACATCATTAGATTTGTGTATTCTTTTAGAATCGTAAAGCCTGGTGCTCTTTCGGAATGGTAATGAAAGAAACTATTTATTGCATCTCGTGTTTCATTTAATATTCGTTCAGAATTCTCAAGTTTAGTGTTAGAAAACATGATTAAAATATGTTCTTTTAAAATTCATCAAACGTAGAAAATATATTTATACAATAAAATCTTTAGTATAGTTGAAAAGATAATTCTTTGAAAATTAAAATGGTGCAAATTTATTTGTGCTATAATATTTTGGGAAGTGCGCTAACATTTTATTAAATGTTTAGTTAAAAAATCAAACTTGTAGGATTGGTTCCCCTGAAATGTTCTCGCACAATCTTTAATAAAACTATTATCTCAGAAAATACATACATACAAGCATTCATTTTTATTTATATGGATGACAAGCTTATATTTAAGGTAAGGGATGGTAAACAAAAAGAAATCTTTTAATATTTTATATCACCTATATCTCTTATTTTAATCATTAACAACTGTCAAATGAAAATTTAACCATAAAGGGAAGAAAAGGGCTTTTCAATTTATCCCCACAATTCTAAGCACATAAACAAAAATAGGGAAAACGTTTATTGACTTTATAAACAGAAAATAAAACTCTAAATTCGAGCCAAACATGTAAATTTTTTATAGATATATATATGGGGAGAAATCTAGTGAGCTGACACATTTGAATAAGTGCTTTCAGTTATGATATTAATGATGTTTTCTTGTGGCCAGTATAAGTTTATTCAATATGAAATACTGCTTGGATATAATCACACATAGTCTACGATTATACACCCACTGATTCATTTTAGATTACGAATCAAATCATCAAATATATACCCATAAAGTACTTAGAACAGGCAGACAGTTATCTGCTTAGGAAACGGATTTGAAAATACCACATTACATATAAAACTATCTCCATGATTTTTCTTCTCAGTCGTCATGTGAATCACTCATGAGAACATAAATAATGATTCAAGAAATGTAAATGAAAATTCCCATCTGGAATATAAAATTAAAAACAAAATATATTTTCAAAAGCTAACAAATGAAACAATGTTTATAAATAAGAACAAATTGTTGGAATGAAATTTACAAACTATGCCTCTATGAGATTGGATGGAAGGTAGCTGCAGACATTTAAGGAACATTTATGTCACGCGAAGCAATAAATCGGACGAAGAGACGGCTTTTCTGACTAAAGTTGTAGATGTAATTTATATATCCAAGTTATATGATGTAGAAACTAGATTATTATATTTCAGTGCGAAAAAATTATTACACTAAATAGGAATAGAAAATTCTTTTGTTATTTTATTTTATTCAAAATTTCATAGTTTCTATGTTATTTTGTATTTTTCTGAGTTACCACAATTTTTGCATTTTCATTTTGTAATTAAAAATTTTCAGAATTTAATTTTTTTTTTTCAATGTTGCTACTATATACTCATGGAAACATACTAAGAATCAATGCATCTCTCCTTTGTAATACAAGCTATATATAGAAGTTATATTCGAGTCTGCATTTCTTTGTAAATACAATTTTCTAAATCATTTTTTGAAGGTTTCAGTTGCTCTGGATTTTTGTACAATATTAAGGATTTTTAAAATTATCAGCAACAGATGTGCGATATTTCTGTGGTGAAGGATCAAAGGAATTCAAACAACAATCTCTTCTCATTTATTTATCTAGTATATAGTTAAGATTATATTTTAAACAATCTTGTTCCGATTAGGCATGGACTGAATGGCTCAGTAATTGAATGCTAGGAATTTAAATGGACAGGTCACGTTTGTATCTGACTACTGGAAATTTGCCTAATTTTTTTCCTTATTTATTTTCTTTCTATTGTTTCTTGTTTGCTCTAGAATATTCTTAAAAATTCTGCGTCTTTTTAAATCTGAAAGATTAGAGTTATTTCGTCTTGTGAATAAAAACAGATGCATGATTTGGTTTCTTGAATAAAGTCTCAAGTTCAGATTAGCAAGTGTTATCTTTGACTTTAGTTAATGCACGATTTATCTATATTAATTTAATCTTCTTTATAATATGAGGTTCAGCTTTAAAACTTATGGTATTCAATTTGAGACAGAAATATTAATTTTGAAAAATATATGTTTGGCGATGTCAAATTACATCATAACTTCTACACCTCACTGATGGGAAGATATTTTTTAATGTGCACTATGTACAAGGTTTAAGTAGACATTTGGTATCAAATCCTTTAATAATAAAATCATCTTCAAACATCCGTGACAAGACCAGAATATTTGAATATTACAAGTGTCAAATATTCTCAATACTCTAGATTATTCAACAAATAGATAAAGAACCAATTTATTTAAAAACAGAATTAAAATTGCATTAATCTGCATAGTCTAAAGCAATTACGTTATTTCAAATAATAAATAAAATTTAATCAGAAAAAAATTGGAATTTGTAACTTGTGATTAATGTTTTACCTAAGTCGTTAAATTTGTTGACTTTAAAATTTTTCATTATTGGTTCAATCTTGCTATCCTTTCCCACTCACAAATCCTATCCGCCAATTACTTTACAATTTGCACCGCAATTTAGAATGATAATCGAAATAAAACCATTCACAAATGTTCTGTTTAACTTTAGTTATTTAACTTTGATTAACTTCTATTTCAACATTAGTCAACATCAGCAAACAAGAAACTGATGTTTTGACTTTAAACCATTACAAACTGTTTTATATGAAAATAATGACAGAATTTTCCTTTCAGAGGAAGGGAAAAGTTTTAAAAAGAAAAGCATATTTCTTGCAAATAATTTATCTTGCAGTAACGCGTAAGTTCACACAAAAATTTTGAATGCCTCACAAAATCTTAACATGTGAACTATTCTCCCTTTCATTTATTCTCATTTTTTTGGACTATTCTCATTCTTCATTCCAATCACTCAAGAGAAGATAAATGATGATTCGCAAAGAGTTGAAGAGGAAGATTCTCAACTGGCATAGTGAATTAGCATCAAACTATAAATGCGAAAATTCTTCTCCCTCACTATTGCCTAAGTGAAAGTAAATCTGTGATTTCTATAATTTCTTATTTCACCTCCAATTCAGATTTATTTTACTAGAGCTTTAGAATGCATTATATATGCCAATGGAAGAATGGGGAATTCTGCAGGGTGAATTTTTTTAACTTCAACTATTAGTTTTATCAGTGTTTTGTTATTACGCTTCACCTTGATATATCGTAAATATGATTACATTTAACTATTATTAGTGGTCAACTAAAAATATTTAACTCTCCCTTTTTGTGTCAACGACATAATTATACTTTTAAAATTATTCTTTATATAAGAAATAAAAATTCACCTTATATTACTTTGTTTTATATTATTTGCCTTAAAATAAAAAACTTAATGAGAAATTTCGAATTGACGTATTTTTGTTTTGGTCTTTTATAATTAAAAAACTTATATATCTTTTAAACTATATAATATGTAAGGTTCCTAAAAATTCAGCAAGCGCATATTTCATTAACTATCGGGATTAGGTATAAACCAATTGAAAAAAAATTAACAAATAAGGTACCCAGATGAGTGAAAATATTTTCGCTTTTGTAGAAGGTAATAATAAAAAATATATGAATTAATCATTAAACAGCCTCATTATCGCTAATGTGTCAAAGAGTGAAATAATTTTCTTATGTTCAGCTTTGATTACAAACAGTTTTATGCTTATATCTAAAAGATTTCTTGTGTTAGGGAAATTTATAAGATTTCGTATAAAGGATTTATCTTGGATTTATAAAGGATATTTCTTGTTTATTTAAACGGTATTTCACTCACCGTATTGTTCCTAAAACTTCTATACCCCAAATTTATTTTTAAAAATATCATTGACGATAAACCTTTTCAAAGAAGAACAAATTTTTATCATTTCAAAAGAAATTGTATATCATATTCACCTTAGGATTTGAGCTTCAGTCATTATATTCTCAATCGTAAGATCTCAAATATCTTGTCCCTCTATAGAAAAGGACAAACTAATTCTGTGCAGTTTTTACTGTTCAGTATCTACAATTATATGCATTTTAGAAAAAAATGTCTGTTTTTCATTACAATTAAAAAAAATTCTATGTTTCCTTGATTATTCCATGCCAGTGTTTTGTGTAACTTTCATATACTTCAATTTCTTCAAAATTTAGAATTTTTATTTTTATGATTTTTTACAGAAAAGTGTGTTATAATTTCAATCAAAGACATATCTAATTTTATTCGACAAGAAAATATTGTATTATTAATCGCAATCAAATTTAGAAATATATTTTTATCTATCACTAGCTGGTACGCGACGAGGTACTGCCGTCGAAAAAAAATAATATTAACTGCAACCATTCAATAATTTGGTAATGTTTTATTGAAATAGGATGAAGAGTACGACAGTAAATAAAATACAAACGAAAATTCATTTTTATAGTAGATTTGTGTGTTCTTTTAGAATTGGAAAAATTGGTGTTCTTTCAGAATGGTAATGAAATAAAATATCATAGTCCCTCGTTATTACAAATTTGATTTTAGAAAATGGGATTAAAATATTTTTTTAATTCATTAAACATAGAAAATATATTTATACAATAAAATCATTAATAGAGATGAAAAGATATTTTTTGAAAATTAAGATGGAGCAACATTATTTGTACTATAATATTTTTGGTAGTTACTACAAAAAACTATGAAATTTAACCCCCCAAGGATTAGTCTTCACTACACTTTCTCGCATAATCTGTAGCAAAATTATTACCGCTGAGAATGACTTGCATCACGTTTGCGTACTATAGCTACAAAATATTAACCTATAACTTGATTTAGCATTCCTATTGAATCTATTGTTTCCTCGGCGAGTTATTTGGAGATTAATCCTTGGTAAATAGATGCGGCTGAGATTCGATTTTATTTTAAATTTCATTGTACTGTCTCTAACCATTTCGTAGGTGTAAACAATAAGCTGACCAGAGTTCATCGCAATCGGATGAACGGTTTAGGAAAGCATAAGTAACATACAGACAAACATTCATTTTTATTTATACAGATTCCTGTTGTGATGATGTATGAGATGGGTTTCGGAAAAAGTGCTAAATATACGCCACAAATTCATACATGCGAAGAAGTTTCCAAGCTTCGTTTTCATTTTTTATGCGATTTCTCCCACCATTTTTCAGCCAAATCTATCACAAGAAAATAAAGGATGTCCCTTGAAATGCAGAAGATTCTCAACTGGTGAGGCAAATTACCATGAAAATGTATTTTCAAAAATTCTCCTTCCTGCAGTTTTCAAACAAGAAAGTATAAATCTCTGTTTTCTGCATCTCCTTCATCCACTTACTGTTCTACAATTCAAATTCCCTTCCGTTGAGACTCAGACTGCATTAGTTTTACAGACCAGCGAATGAGGAATTCCGGAGATATATCGGTTACCGAGAAATTCACAGGAGTTATTTTTTAATTAATTAAAAAATATATTTTGTATTCTGCATGCAACAGTAGGGATGTGATAGTAATAAATATTGCGATTTTTGTTGCAAAATAGACTGTAGATATGTTACGGTCAATATAAATAATTGATTATTATTCATATTAGCTGGTCATTATTAATAATAATAGCTTCTTTTGGTCAAAGTGAGAACTATTGCAAATTATTCTATTGAAGCCGTTATCTATATAAATAAAAATGAATGTTTGTCTGTATGTGTTTTAGACGCTGCCGTACCACTCATACAATTGCGATGAAACTTCGAATACTTATTTCTTTCACTTACAGGATGGTTATAATCACAGTAAAATTATGTTATATATATAAATAAAAGTGAATGTTTGTCTTTATGTCTCATATGCTACCGTATCGGTTTCAAATATAGATTCCGGTTTCCAATGATTGATGAAATGGAAATTAGTATCAATGCCACTACTAGGATCGAGGTACGTAGAGTAATATTTAGAGACCTATCCAAACTAATAAAATTTTAAAGAGTGTCACTTATACACCTTTCAGAGAAACCCTGCTAATAGTAAGGGTTTCTGTAGAAATAGAAATGCTGTGCATGACAAGCGTATGTGCGCAGTGATATCCAACATTTGTGATTGTTATCTTTCCAAAATCAGCTTTGTATGTAATATCCACCCATCGTAGAATCATAATTTAACATTTAGTGCTTCTTTTCTTTTCTCGAGTTTGAAAAAACACCTCAGAATAAGCTTGTTTCATCAGAAGAAGTGGCAAAACGTAAAGAGCTAAATTTAGAGAGTCTGTGGTTGTTACTCTTTATAGCACTTGTCATAGATAAGGTACGACCTCAGTTATTTTAAGCAATGAATTTATCACAATAGAAACCTTTGCTCTATATCTAAATTATTCGCTCTTTATTCTTGTTTCAGTAGCGCCATCTAGAGCCAAGAGCACGTTTTAACTACTCTTCTAGTAGCACACAAATATTGTACAATATTATATGACATTGATCAATATTCTCAAAATTGTTTCCTATCATATAGTACACAGTTATTGTAGTAGCACACAAATATTGTAAAATATTATATGGCATGGATCAATATTCGCATTATTGTTTACTATCATATAATACCAAATTGTATTGTACAACATTATGCAACAGGCTGTGCTACTTGGGTCATGAGAAACATACCTTTTCATGAGGTGGATTTCATTCAAAATTTCATTCACAGATATTAATTTAGACCCAAATCGAGAGATAATCTCTGATACAGTAACCCGAGTGATATTATCTCGACATAGAGATATCTATGCAACAGATTTATAAGCGTACCAGCCTACATAGACACCAAGAAACTTCGACCGTTGTGCTTCGAATAGATATGAATCCATAGTCCTACCAACTAAACTATCCCTGTCTAGAAGGGCTTGTTAGTATTTAATGGAGAATGGTTTGAGAAAGACAATTAACATTTGAATAATAAATACTATTAATTATTCTTATTAAATCATTACCAGTTTTTGTTGAATTGAGTCTATAATTATTTTAATTAGCATTTTGCACTGTAATACTTTCTTCATCTTTAATGAGACTATAAACACGCCAAAGAAGGAAATCGAAATGAAAGTTTGCATGCAATTCAAAAACAACCCTAGGCTTAATTAATTGACTCTCTAGCTTTTCAATACCAAATTCTGCATAATATTTTTACTCAATTTCAATCATTAATTTTAGAGACAACAAATCTTAGAATACTAATTTCAATTAAATAAAAGTACACTAAATTAATTTTAGACGAAACTTTTAATGACAAATTCATTGTATAACATTCCAAAGACAACCTTCCTTTGACATTTTTAAAAGCACAACCAAATCATTTCTGAAAGTCGTTTGTTTGGTCAAAAGGACTGCTTTCTTTCATCTCATCAAGATGAAAACTTCTCTGTCACAAATGGCATCGTAATAGTTTACGATGCATTTTCGGCTTAAATCATTAGCTCTTGGCAATTTTGTGCGGTGAAAAGATTTTACGTCGAACTCGTTCTGTCGTTGAGAAAGCTAATAAGTCGAGACGTTTCGTGACAGATTTTTATACCCAAGTGACGGAAAATGTTTTAGAGAATAATCATTTCATTCCATTGTTATAGTGAAATTTTTAATGGAAGTGTATTTGACACAAAATATTCAATACTGCGATCAGAAGTGTCACTTGTTTGTGAAAAGATTCAAAGAGGCTTGTTTCCTGTTTATTTGTTCTTCTTACAAGTGTTTAAACTAAATATATAGCTAATTGTGAAAGGTGGTATGATGATAAAATGCTAAGCAATATAATAAATAAAAGAAATATCGGGCTTGTATTGAAAAAAACCTATATTTTTATTATCTCAATTACCTTCAAATCTCAATTAGTTTCAGGCATAGAGTAATAGGGAATGCATCTTAGAAGAAATTTTAATTTAAGACAATATTCCTAATCATTATATAATTGTGTATGAATTAGAAATACAATCTTTTCATTAGATGCTGCATAAATTCATTGAATTTTTATTTCAAAAACATTCACTAAGTATAATAATAATTTTTATAATTTTTTTTATTAAATAGAAACACTAAATGCATTGATTCTCTCTAAATCTATTCACTTATCATAAAGATCATGTAATAATATGCCTCTTTTTAATACATAAATTCGCTTTCACCAGAAAATATTAATTACTAAAAATTAACTAATTTTTTATAAATTGCATCCTAAAAGAACAGTGATCTTTACAACAATGCATCATAATCAGACTGCTACTACTACTAAGTTTTGCTTTGTTTATAAAGGAATGTTTTATTAATTTCATTAAAACCAATATAATTTTTTGTATTTAGGTAACATGGTACTTTTTTTTTGAAATTCGGAATTATTTTTTAATTAGTGAAGCAATTATTCTTTACTTATTCCACGAAAAATACAATATTTATTCACATTTCTGAAAACTTTAAATCTTACAGAAATATATCTTCAAAAGATTCTAAGGATTTCCTTTCTATGCATATATTTTTTATAACTATGCTTGTATTTTTGCAAAAGTTTTCCATATACCTCAAAACATACCACATAACACTGGGTATGGATTATCTTTTGTTGCTGATATTTAAGTTATATATATTTTTTCATGACATCTTAATAATCAATTGTCAAAAATTCGGATTTTGTTATAGAATTATTTCAAAAATAGGTTTGCAGATCTTATTTCTTGCAAATTTCTGCAAAAGAGTTTTAGAATATGGATATAAAATTAGGCACGGATACTTCGGTGTTAACTCAAAAGTTTCAAAAAATAATATATAATCAAAACTACAATACTGTCATTCTTTTATATATATATGAGTTTAAATTTTTCCGATAGAATGATACAAAATTTATATTCATATATAATTTTATATATGAATTTATATTCCAAATTTTCTTATAAATAACTAAACAAATTTCATTGAAACTTGCTAATTGAAGAGATCGAACACTGTCACTTTTATAAAGTGAGAAAAATAATTAAATATTCAATTAACTAGAAATTAATCGGCGAATTGCCAGTTTTCTGCAGTAACTTTGGCACAAATACTTTTAAAACATATACGATTTTAAAATTACAAATATTATATATCAGTGTTATCAATTTTATTTTTACTCCAAATTTCTTTCGAATATGGCATATTTCAAACAAAATACGAATATTTAACGAAACGAATAAATAACGAATATTTAATTTCAATTTTCAAACAAATCTCAATGCATTCATATTGATATTAAACAATAACTATTCCAACAATAATTTTTATTAAATTTTGCTTTATTTTAATACATATCTTGCTTTGCTTTAAAGTAGTGATTTAGTAGTTACTAAAAATAGAAATAACATAGTCACTGAAAGGAAGGCAAAAAATATAAAAGCCATTACAAACACTTTAAAATTTTGGATATGAAAAATTACTCAATATTTTTCTTTACTTTCATAAAAAATTCGGTAGATATTATTCCCATAAAAATTATTTTACGTCCCCATGAATCTAAAAATATTACTTTTCCAATGATACTAAATACATTTGTGATCCCTTACCCTCTAAATTTTTGTTATTTTGTTGAAACATTCAACACATATGATTTTCACATTAAGAAATTTGTAAATTAGAGAATCCATTATTATTATTATTCCAGTATTAACACTTGAACTATTCTTTTATTAATTTATCTTTTATTCCTAAGCATACGCGTTTCAAAACAATTTGTATTTCATTTATTTTTTATGTATTTGCTATAAAAACGTATATGAAGGACAACTTCTAAGTGTTGTCTACTGAATATAACATATTGTATCATTAAATTTCACGTATCAGTTAGTACAAAAATAGCTTGATGTCTGTTATTATCTTTCCATCTCTACTCTAAATGTCAGAGTTCGCAGAAAAATCTCGAAAACAAAAGTAATAAATGAAATGCAAGGGAAGAATTGAAGAAATAAAAAAATATTACCTTTCAAAATATTTCTGTTGTACCCATTTAATGAAGTACTACTCAGATGCCAATAGCTCCACTCTTTCTCCATATACCAAAATACATACTCTACACTACTCTCGAAATATAAACACAGGGGCACCATTTCTTATTTCTTTGTCGGTCCTTTATTTGAAAACATCCAACCATATAAAAACAGTGATAGAAGCTCTTCTGAAGAAGAACTGAAAGAAATTCTTCTAAACTTTTTTGTAAAATGAAGGGGTTGTGACTAATAAAATGAATGATTTTAATGGATAAAATCTGGATGTATTGAGCACTTAAAACATTTGATTTAAAAAAAATAACATTTACAAAATAATTATTATCATGCGAGAGCATGATATTGCTTTGGTTTAAGGTTTTTGGAGTCTCAGAATGTGATGCCAATAAATTGTTGAAACCTCAAAATGCGTAGAGGATAAATTGTTGAAACTCTAAATTCGTATATGACAAATTAGCTATTTATTCTTTTTTTACTTTGGAGTCGGTTTTTACTGGGTAGCTTTTGAAATAGCTATCGTCTGCTGCTGTAGTAATTTCCTTGGAAATCACAGAGTTATTGTCTAACTCGTGCAATGTTTTTAAAAATAGACCAAACAAGTTTAAACATTGTTTGTTTAACCCATAGATATTGTAGTTTAAGGAATAATTTAAACTAATTAAAAGAGAGTTATTAGAAAATAATGAGAAAGGTTGTCACATTTGGAGATTTATCGCCAACTAAAGTTTCAACTTGGTTTCCAAATTACACATTCTCTAAATTCTTACGAATTGTCTAAATTAAGTCCTTAAGCTCAACCGGTTTGAAACAGTCACGAGACTAGCAAAAAACACTTTGATGTTTAGAAAAACGATGGGTCTTTTCATCTCAAAATCGGTTGAATATATATATATATATATATATATATATATATATATATATATATATACGTATGTATGTATATAGGGGGAGGGATACAGACCGATACAGAAGTTTCGATATTCTTTCAGTCCGGTTTAGAAATGGACCGTAAATTATTGGAAAAATGGAAATATATAATATTTAATCACGAGTCAAAATAATATAAATCCATGGAGTGCAGAAAAAAATCACTGTGAACATTTCGAAATGAAATCAATTTTTTTGTATTGCAAGACAATTTATAAATATACAGATGTTCAAATAATGCATGCCATTTTATATCCTCTTTCCCCAGAGGCCTTAAGAAAAGTAAACAGTAAAATAAGTTAATAAGAATGTCATATTACATTGACTATGCAACTTTCCTATCATGTTTTTCTGTCTTTCACGTCAGTTATTTGTTGCGTCAAACTGAAAATATTCTCTTTTCTTTCATGCATTGATTTTTTTTTCATTTAGTAAAGGAATATTATTTAGAAGTTCATTATATGTTGAAATGGAAATATTAAGCTAATATCATTTATCATTTAAAAAAGATATTATAAAAAAAGCGAAATGGATAGAAAGTCGAGGTATATAATTAAACAATATTATTTTGTATTTAGGCATGTAAATTAATTTTCTAAAAGCGAGTCATTTCTGTATAGAACAAATTTTTCATTAGTCATAAATTCATGTCTACTTCGGTATAAAAATAAGATGTATTTCTTTATCATTTATACAGATATATGTGATTATAAGTTTCCAAAACTTTGTAACTTTAACGTGTGTATGTATTTATAGAATAGATGTTAAAATTTTAATATTAATATGTATTGGCATTTCAGCATCTGCAAAAAAGGAGAAAATATGAGTATTTTGGCAACTGCTTAGTATATTATTCATACATTAACATAAAAAAAAAGATTGCAAGGAAAATAAAAAAATGTTTATTTATGTGTCTTTGTCTAGACATGTATGCAAAATAAGATGAAAACTTTCCCCAATTTGTATCGGCTCACAAAAGGCCATAAATTTTGCTTCTAGAATAATACTTTAAACATTTTCTTTTCAATAATTTACGATATTTTATACTTTGGAAGTTTGCGAAAAAACGAAAGGTATGGCTCTTATCATTTCCAACACTTTTTCAAAATTATACTAATTTTTGCTGCTTACAATAAGCTTCGCAAAAATTATTTGCTGTAGATTTTAAGTTTCTTATAGATTTAGTTAAAATTCAACAATAAGCATTAGATTAAAGAAAATTTAATTCGTATTCCAACCCGCAAATTAAGAAATAATATTTTTATTTGATGTTTTCAATTTATTGTTCTTTTATAGAAATATTTCCTGTAAAAATTATTTCAGCTTAGAAATATTTTTTACGTAATTATATACCGTCATTTTTTCAAAATTTGATGAAATCAATTAAAATTAAAAAAAATGTCAGAAAATGTATTTTTATGAAGTATTTTTTAATTATTTATTTCTCTTTATATAGGAATTGGATATCTAAATATGTAATATGAACATACAGAGGAAAAAAATTTAATAAATTTATTTATTAATAATTTATTTAGTTTTATTTATTATTTTCTTTCAATATTGATTATTATAATTAATTAATAAAATAATAATTATTATTTAATTATAATATTAGACGTACTTCCTTAGGAACAAATTGTACTGAGCCCGATAATAGCGCTTAGGACTCAATTACAGTTAGCAGCAGTATAACTGCTTAGTACATTATATGATAAGATTTAGTCAGTGAAATAAAAGTTAATCTTAAATATGTTGAAATGGTGAGAACAGGCGAATGATTTGGAATGATTATTTGAATTCTTAAGTTTTTTTTTAAATTTTAATTTTAATTAATTACAAATAAAATTTCGAAATATTGAAGCTGAAAATTTTATTTTCTTTCCCCTCTCCTCCCATGAACTGATAAAAGAGTAAGAAATATACTTTTTTTCTATTTTTGGTAACATTATTGAGAATTTTAGTGTTTTGCTCTTTCAACAAATTGTGTCGGAATGCGTAAATAATATTGTCTAAGATATTGAGCATGTTAGGAAATACATCTGATATCACGTTTCATATCTCATATATCATATTTCTTAATAATTTTTTGCTACAAATTTCTGCGCGGTTAACATGTTTTTGAGAATAAAATCCTCAGTTTCATTTGTATGCTGACATTATCTGACTGTAGGCATTCTTATTGTTAAGAGAATATAGATCCTTCATCTGCATTATGCATGAAGATAATGGAAATGACTGCGAAAAAGCAAATCGACAAAGGTGGCTATAATAGATAAAGATATGCTAAATTGGGAAGAATTTTCTGTACATTTATTTCTTTATTATTTTCAGTATAGCGATACAGTAAATAAAACCTCAAATAATTTTATTAAATGTATAATTTCAAGCAGGTATGCTTATTGTTAAGAAAATATAGATAGATTATTATACATGATGATAAAAGGTATGGAAAATAATGAAAAGTTATTGCGAAAAAGTTGATAGACAAAGGTGACTATAATGAATAATCATATGTTTAATTGGGAGGAATTTTTTATACATTTATTTCTTTATTATTTTCTGCACAATTATATCGTAATTATAAACCTCAAGCAATTTTATTAAATGAATAATTTCAAAAAAATCAGAAAATTTTCCTTTTTTACAAAAAAAAAAATATGTATCGAAAATGTTTTTAAGCCCTAAGAAGAAAAATAACATAATTTACAACATTTTGATTCATTTTTCAAATGCCTTGACTTCAATGCATTTATATATTTTTCTAGCGCAGGTAGCACAGTCTGTTGCATTATATTGCGCAATACTGTGCTATATTATATGATATTAAACAATTCCACAATATTGAGAATATTGAGCAATGTCATAGAATATTGTACAATATTTGTATGCTACTAGAGAGATGAAAAATCTTAAACATTGGAAGGTTCATAAATTGCTTCCAGAGAGCCTAGAAATATTTATTGTTAGCAATTTAATCCATTTAACGCAAATTTGGCATTCGATTTTGTTTCAATTCTCGATACGTCTTGTTTTAATCTTCTGCACACATTCGTTTCCTAAGTGACAGCTTGAGCAATGATTATGTAATGGCTTTTTTTTTTCTTTTCCATATCCCGCTTCACTATTCCTTTAAATAACTACAGTTCTAAGTATTAAATACCTTCAATAATCTTCCGAGCTGGTATTTCGGCAGCAGGAACACACTGGATTCGACGAACATCTGAAGCAATTTCGTTGGGTATTATTAAACTTCTCGTGCTCTTTTGCCATTTGTTAAACTCTCTCGTAACAGATTGCGATTGCTGATGTTGGAATTCATTCTTTATTGAGAGGGAAACGCGTAGAAAAGGGAAATGAGATTGGAAAGAATATATATTTCCTCACAGCTAAACTATAACTAAATGCGCTATTAGAAATTCCAAAGTATTTTTTAAATGCTTTTAATTTTGTGGTACCTGTTAGATAATGCAAAAAAACTTTATATTAGATAAGACAAGCATGAACTAACATTTTTTTTTTTACATTTATAAGAAATTAAAGTTATTGAGTCAATGATAATTGAGTTAAGAGTTTATTTTTTAACTCAATTTTCACTATTGAAAACGAATAAAAATTAATTGTCACGAAATTCTTATAATTGATTCGCTGCTAAACTATTAATTTTATAAAAAGAGAAACCAATCAGCAAGGTATTTAAGCATCGTATTAAATGAGTCTTATAATGATTATTAATTTCTTCTTTTTTTAGATAATGCAAAAAATATTTTTTCTTAGATATGACACAGCAAGAACCAACATTTTTTTTTTTATATTTAAAAGATATTAAAACTATTGAGTCAATGATAATTGAGTGAAGAGTTTATTTTTTAATTCAATTTCCACTCTGATTTATTGAAAAGGAATAAAGATTAACAGTCATGAAATACTTATAATTGATTCGCTGCCAAACTATCAGTTTTTTAAGAAGAGTAAAGAGTCAGCAAGGTATTTAAACACCATATTAAACGATTATAATGGTTATTAATTTCTTATTTTTTTAGATAATTCAAAATATTTTTATTAGATATGACAAGCATTAACCAACATTTTTTAAAAACATTTATAAGAAATTAAAATTATTGAGTCAATGATAGTTGAGTGAAGAATTTATTTTTTGATTCAATTTTCCCTCTGATTTACTGAAAAGGAATAAAAATTAATTGTCACGAAATACTTCTAATTAGTTGGCTGGCAAATTGTTTAACCAGTCAGCAAGGTATTTAAACATCTTACTAAGCGTGTTTTATAATGGTTATTAATTTCTTATTTTTTTAGATAACGCAAAAAATATTTTTATTATATATGACAAGCACAATCCAACATTTTTTTAACATTTATAAGAAATTAAAATTAGTAATATAATGATAATTGAGTGAAGAGGGTTTTTTAAATTTAATCTTTACACTTATTTACTGAAAATGAATAAAAATTAACTGTTAATGAAATACTTATACTTTATTTGCAGCCAAACTATCAATTTTATAAGAGGAGTAACCAGTCAGCAAGGTATTTAAACATCATAATAAACGAGTCTAATAATGGTTATTAATTTCTTCTTTTTTTAAAATTTTTTTGACTCAATCAAGATTAAATAACACATTCCGTTTAAAAATATTTTATTTTTTAATATACATTTTCTTTAAACTCATATTTTATTCATAAAGAAATACATTTCATGGACAAGTTATATTTTAAATGTGTTGCTTCTTTCAATATGGCTAATAAAGAGTTGAGAATACCTCAGCATGGAGTACATTTTTGGTGTTAAAATTATCCTATGCATACAAGTTTGAGAAAACGAGACTAAAAATGTAAAGTTTTTGAACAATATTGAACATAATAACTATTTAAATAATAATATTCAATTATAACAACATTATTGGATATGCAAAGCGTTAACCATATCTTTCCTTGATTTCAAAAATTATTGTCAGAGTAACATTCAATATAATACGGTAAATGTTCATTCTGAAATAGTCGTGCTCTTAAAATCTCTTAGTCCAACCGAAGCACAATTAATTTAGATATGTGACTACTAGACGTGCCCTCTAGGGGCGCCAATCAAAAACTCTGTCAATCAACTTCCAGCCGTCAACAATGAAACATGTTATAATTTTCACTTCCTGTTTTATGGAGTTATTGTTTGGTGTAATTAATATTAAATTGTAATTAAGTGTTTGAGCTCGTGCTCTTAGAAAAAATATATAATTTTTAGAGCTAGCAGCCATTTTGTTTATTTGTTTCGTCAATCACTTAGTTACAGACATAATATTATTGTATTGTTATCAAAATAGCATCAACGAAGGAAAGATTTCTTCCCTTTTTTGATTCCATGAATCCACATTGATCGTTATTGCTTATTGCAAATTAACATAAAGGACAGAGTTTTTGCCATACATGTTGAAGACATTGATAGAATCATAGAAACTAAAGTGACATCAGAAATATTGGATAGCATTTTGCGAAAAATAGAATATAACTTTGAGATTCCTCAACCTACGAAGATACTTACATTAAAATTTACTGTCGTTAGTTATTTTTGTCAAAAAATTTATAAACTTCTTTATTGTAACAATCATATCCCAAATGAGAAGAAACTTTTGGAGAAAAACTTTGTGGCTACTCTATATTTCACATATGCGAATACATATATTCTTTACACGTTACATTTATGCATAATGCATGCACATTTCAATTTGTTGATAACTTTTCAAATGAATTCATCATGATTTATAGCTTGAAACTCATTGGAATAATTAAACATTCAATAATTTTACTTTAATATTTATGCCTAGTTTATTTTATGCATTTATATTTATGCATAGTTTAATATTTATGCATAGCAAATGCATAGTTTAAAACCTTAAAGCTGTATCAGCTAATAGGATGAATGAAAAATTTACAAAAATTAGCAAAAATATAAATATTAAGACATGGATATTCTTAGAATTAAAATTTTGCTTTTCCCGTTAAAAGAATTGGATTTCAATGGTGCATTTTGTAATAATATACTGTTTAGGTTCTCATCGCAAGCTTGTTCAATATATTAGCTCCTTATGCAGATTAACTTGTAACAGTACTGTTTAATATATAACAATGTTTCGACCATAATTCCCCTTATGATTGAGGAGTGTTGATACAATGAAGAAGCAACTGTTTGTGCTAAATATTTGGCCCATAAACTTAAGACACACGTTTATTTGTTTAAAATTAATTTTATTAACTTCTTGATAAATAATTTAATCTTTCCTTTCTCTAGATCTTTCTTAGAAAGAAAATTATATATTTATTCTCTTTTTTTCCTAATAAATTTTACATAAATATAGTAACGCAATACGTAAAATACAATATTAAGTATATGTGATATAATACAATATATGTGATGTAATTTGATTTGACAGTTGATACTATTTAATTAACAGTAGGTAGTTATTACATTCATCAAGATTAATTCTAATAGTAAAATTCGAAATAAAATTTAATTTTAAGATTTTATCGCAATTTTACCTCTAGGCATTGGTTCTTTATGCTCCTGCATCGAATACGGCTTAAGTTACAGTTAGATTTCAACACTGGTAGTGAATTTATATACATTGGCATATCATTTTACATCTTTAATTGTAATGATATTTCATTTCCAATAAAGTAGTTTCTTATATTTCAAAATAAGTCTAATCATATTTAATTGCTTATATTTACTTTTCTCATTATTCTATAATATGTAGATTTATAACTGATTTCCCTGAGTATGTTGCCATTTTATTTTGTTTTTAACATTTTAAAAGAAAAGTTCTCAAAAAAATTAAGTTCACTAATTAAATATTTATAAAAACAGATGCAAGCCACCCATTGCGAATTTTTTTTTAATTCGCAAATTATGAACAAAAATTTGAGAAATGTCAGATAGCTTTAAAGCAGGATTTAAAGTTAGACAATACTTTATAAGCCAGGCAGAATTGAAATATTTGTCACAATGTTCCAGAATAGGAAGGAAGAATTATGTCTTTCATATTTTAGTGATTGTGTTACTGTAAATTGTAGAGTGGTCAGAAAGACTTTTCATTAAAGACATTATTTCTCACTCGAATTATTCATTTTGAACGAAATATATAATTTTATGACTTTGCCAAATTTCAATTTCAATTCAAATTGCAATAGGTGTAAAATGAAATGAGTTATCTCTTTGTAATTGCAGAAAAGTAATTTTGTAATTATATAAAAAGAATTATTTCGTGTCATTATAAAAATTTGCAAAAACTAGCTTAAACAATCAAAATAGAGCATGTTATGAATGATACTTTTATTCTTTTGGAATACAAATCAAATAACTCTATGATACTCAGGCATGGAATAGAACAGAAAATTATTAAAAGTTGGAAAAGAAAGAGCGATTTATTTTATTTAATTATTGACGTTTTTGTTGCTTTATTTTAGGAATAAATTATCGTTCTCGTTTTCCATATTTACATTTATCTAATGCTCTAACTGTATGATTTTTTCAAATCAGCATTTATTGAACAATTTCACACACATTTCCTGCTACACTAAATAACATCATGTATTCCCTTTTACTCCAGCAGTATTATTATTAATACTGCTCTACTACAGCAGATTCAGCTAATAACCTTTTAATGTATCATGCAGTGTTATAATTGCCTTTATCATCCCTAATTCCTACTTAGGAAACTAAAAATATATATCATTGCATTATCTTATCCCATTAGACAGTAAGGACTTACCGTTTTTTGAAGTCGATAGCTTATAGAGAAGAAAGTGCATTTCCGTAAAAATCAGTAACAAGAATTGGCAGCAAACGAAGTAAACACTAATCTGAGTTGTTCGCCAATAGTGGTCATGAACGGGGCTTTAACCGTTGAGCAGAAGGTAAATCCTAAATCTTTCCCGATGATGCTATCGTTCCTGAACATCTGGTGCTCTTTTTCCACTACCTATAAAGGAATCAGTGACTGGAGCAGTAATAAAGCCTTTCTCGATTTATTCTGAAATAAATCAACCATTAAGGCAGTTGGAGACGGAACTTTGACAGGACTTCAGTCGGGTGCCCTTCGATGTCCTTAAAAAATGTCATTTATTGCTCCAGGAATTTTCATTATAACTTTTGGGTATTTTGATTTGAAGCTATGTGACATTCGATTCAGGGTTTTATTTAAGAGAAAAAGGTTGGCAACTTGAAATTAATATTATCCATATAAATAATGTTTGTGTCTTATGTACTGCCGTACCGCTCATCCGATTGTGATAAAACTTTGAATTTTTATTACTTGCACTTGTGGGATGGTTATCGGCATAGTACAATTATTATATAAAATATATTTTCGATTCTGTTTACAGCATCTATTAACCAAGGACTATTGTCAAAATAACTCACCAAGGAGACAAAACAGATCTAGTAAATGTGCTAAATCCAAGTTAATATTTCGTAGCTATTGTACAGAAATGTTATATAAGTAGTTATTTGAGGTAACAGTCTTATTAAGAGCATGCTAGAATGTTTTAGAGGAGACACTCCTAAATAATTTCAATCACAATTTCAATAAAAGTTTAGAGGTGTTTGCAACATTTTCCAGAAATATAAGAGTACAAAAAGTTTTGAAGTATTTCAACTTAAAAAAAAATATATTAATTCTGCTATATCAATAAATTTATGGCATAAATATATTTTCTGGGTTTTTTTTTTTCAAATTTAAAAGGAAATATTTCAATCTCATTTTCTACCATTAATCTTGAAAATTCTGAACGGATATTAATCGAATCACGAAAGATACAAAAAATAGTTTTTTCCCTTACAATCAAAGCATTTACACTTATCTTTTATATATCATTCAAAATCAATGAATGTATTCATTTCCAATATAAAAAAATATCATATTTTTTCTATTAATCCTAATTAAACAAGAGAGTTTTTTCCAAAATCATTTCTTCTGCGGCAGCAACGCGCCGAGTACCAGTTAGTATTTAATAAGATTATTATTCAATATTATGAATTAAGTAGTTCATAGCATCATTAATCCCTATTGGCAATGAAAAAAGAGATTTCACAAAAGTATTTGAAAGGATGTAAAATAAAAATGTGAATAAAACAAAGAATGTCTTGTTATTTCAAAAAATAAAATAGCTCTGGTTTCAAAATAGGATAACATAATTTAAATGATAAAAAAGATTCGAAAAAAGGTTTATTTGATGTCGATAACTTGTATAAAAAGATGTGTGTCATGATGGGTAAACAATTTCAATCATTGCTTAATAGAAATCAATAACTCTCATTGTTACGATATGTTTACACTAATATTGGAATGTATTGTGCATTGATCTATTTAATAAAAGCATTTCTGCGAGAATAAGCCTGGGAATAATAAATTGAAAATGCTTTTGAGAGTGCAATAATATGTATATACAATTATAGATAAAAGGTTATGTCACTTTGCTATTATCATTATGTGATCATTTTGCTATAATTGTTATTTAAGATCCAGTTTTTCTCTACTGATGTAACTGAAATAATTTTCAAGATGGACCAGATATTTGTAATTTTTTCCCTCAAATATTTTAGCAGGTTGGCTTACTAAAATTCTGTAAAATCTAAATCTTTCTCTGTAAATAGGAAAACGAAATATTTAAGACCTCTATTTGCAGTCAATTTGAGGCTTTCAAGAATTGGATAAACACGTGCTCTAATAATAATCTTTAGAGATATGTTTAACTTCATAAACCTTCGGAATGGTGTTGAATTCTCTAAAGAGAGACAATAATCAATGTTACCTACATTAAACAATTACTTCCTACAATGTTGCCTATATTAAACAATTACTTTATTGGGAGCAGAATTCTGAATTTCATCAGAATGACCTAATATTTGTATTTAATTTCTATTTGCCATAAAAAAAATAAACTGAAAAAGGCAAATCATGTTTGTAAAATATTGTTACAAATTTTCCTATCCTAATCTGTCGGGTTCTTTTTACCTCGTATAGTGGGTGTATATGGCGTGAGAAGATGATGATGACACAATGATCAGTCCTTCAGTAGATGACACAGCACAGACGTTTATTCACAGGACAAAGACAGGACAGCACAAAGACGACCAATATTTACAAATATGTACAGGAGACAACTATATACAGCCGAGACAAACACACAGGACAGCCCACAGCAGTACTCTACTGCTGACAGTAGACGAAAATAACAATCTACAAGCTATAGTAATCTGCAAGCAGAAATTCCGTAGTGACAATATCCACAGCTCACAAAGCAGCCAGACAGGATTCAGAAGGAGGGGGAATCTTTAAGCGATTCTTTTCTAAACTCACGTAGGTCTCTCCCGAGTAGTCTAAAACTATTCCTCTGTCTTTTCTTGCCTTCGCTGCAGACTCACTACTTCGCACAACTTGACTACTCCTCTTTTCAGGAGAGCTCCGATCCTGAAGCCGACACAACGAGCTAGGACACAGGCTTCGTCAGAATACGCCACACAGCAGTTCTCCTTTCAGGACTCCTCAGTTTAAGACCTCTCTATTTAGGTCTACTATTAGGTAGACCACCGTCGTACTTCGTTCAGCTTCCAAGACATCTCAGTTCAGGTCTTCTCGATTCAACTTCGCAGCTCTTCTTGTCTTCTTCTTTGAACACCAGACCGTTTAGCTCGACATGATTCCTCTTCAAGACCTCTCTATTCAGTTCTTCTTCTTTTCTGCACCACAGACTGGCTGCCGTATATATACGAGAGGGAGGCAAAGCTAAAATCTTCTGAGCCAATCAGGAACATTCTGGATGTAACTCGGCTCCTAATGAAAGGATCGGGAAAAGTCGCCAAATTCATCGCCAAGTCCTGGGACCTCTGACGTCACACACATTCACTATTAAATACAGTTTACTTTCAATCTGTCTTCCTCACGATACTAGCATTAGCGCAGGAAGGCAAAATTACAGGTTCGCAGCAATATATAGGAATTTATTATAGAAGGCGTTTTACTATAAATCCACTTTTACAATGCGTTGTGTAAAGAGATGATAATGTCTGTAACAAGTATTTGTAATGTAACAAGTAATTGTAGCAAATTGTTGTAATGTTTGTAATTCTTGGTTTTCACTAATTACCACTAATCTTCAATCACCATTAAAGAATAACAAGTTGGTTTGTGGCATAAAAAATGTTAAATAAGATGACAGACTTAGGCTAATTTTACTGAGATTAGGATAAACTAAGCAACTTATTACAAATAAGAAAGCCTAAATTTACTAAAATTTTTAAATAAAATATTTATTTTTCAGTTTATTACTAAATATTTTTTCGAACATTTCGCGAGGCCAAATGCGATTGTTAAAATTAGAAGCAAATATAGAACATTTAATAAACAATAAAGAATAAAAGTAAGTTCATTATGTAATTAAATACTGAGTTTTCATTACATAATTCATATATATATATA
>JAPMOQ010020855.1:6616179-6648319 GCA_026543055.1 Argiope trifasciata
ATATATGTATGTATATAATTACATACTGAGTTCATTGCTTGTATCTTCTATTAATCAATAATAAAATTCATCAATAAATTGTCTCGTTTGAAAGTTTTTTTACAAAAAAAAATATTATTTATCGCGAACTAAAGAAATGTCCCCGAATTGGTACCCAAAATCTGCCAAGAACCATTGCAATAAGTAGTCTTATTCTTATAGGATTCTACATAAAAATATATAAAATTATAATGATATTTGTGAAAAACAATTTATCTCAAAAATCTTACAAATATCATTTTTAAACTACTTTATAACACAAATGTTTTCCACAACTCATTTTTTGATAATATAGAGTATATTTTATTTTACATTTAGTGAGTGAATAATTGGAGATTCATTTTAAAACGCTTTGGCAGTCGTTTCTATAGATCTCAATATTTAAATATTATCATCAAATTATAAGAGATTATTTAATATAATTGAAGATTATTCGATATCCTTTGAATCTCAAAAAACTAACCGCAATAATTTTTAATTATTTCATTTTAAAAATAAAATTTTGACAAGCTTCTGCATTTCGATTAATATTTGGATTGTCTTTCAGCAAGATACAAAAAAATTGATACAATTCACAAAATCATACATGAAAGTAGTAATCCTTTGTAAGTACATCTTAATATAGTTCTCTGTTCATTTTGTTTTTCAGAAATATTATGCTATTTATCGCATAGCATAAATAGAGCCACATAATATGTTTCTTCTAGTAGAGCTAATAAAAGAGGGAAATGGATGAAAGAGGATATGATTTTTCTGCAGCATTGTCAATGTAATTAGATCATGAAAATTGCATACGAGATCAAAGAAAAAGGTCTCATGCATTTATTTTAATTAGAAATTTAAGTCGTATATTATATATTAGATTCTCAACTTTTCCATAATACTTAAATTTATATTATTGCGTTTCTCTATCAGATTACCGATTTCTAGGAAAAGTGTAACATTCAAAAAAAGCAGCTCAAAATTAGTTTGAACAATAATTATGTTTGATTTTAAATTTACTGATTAAACACTGAAACATTATCTTGCTCCAGGGTATGATCAATTTTAATTTGCAGAGTATAGAATGACTTTTAAACGGTTTTCCCTAAAATTATTGCTTTTTCCAGTAACAGAGCATTTAAAATATTTACATGATTTCCTTGAATCTGAAATAATTTTATATTTAATTCTCGAGAATTATTTTCTTTAAAATATATAAATAATCGCTTATTTCTTGAAAATGATGTATTCAACTTCATTATATACACTATTGATACATTTCACTCATGCATTAATACGGTATTATTATGCAGTATAGGATGAATATTTGTGGTATTATGCAAATATTTATTCTATATTTAAAAAAAATTAATATCTTTACGATTACGCATTGATTTATTACAATTTAAAGTTGGTTAATGTAATTTTATAATTCCTTATTATTGCTTCAGTTTTAAGCTAACCATGCTAAATGTTCTGTAACTTCTATTCATGATAAGCATAGGAGGGGGGTAACAACAAGTCACGCAGTGGTTTTAAAATCTCTTGATCAGAATTTTTGCCAATCGGAGTTCTTATGGGAGGTCTTAATACGTCAAAACAGTCAATGGCATACTGAAAAGAGAAATGACAAATTGTGAGATAGTGCTTATGTATTTAAGTAGAAAATAAAGACACATTTTAATTAATTATTTTTAGAAAATTAATTAATCAATATATAAATAACATTAATAAATTAATGTTCACTTAAATTAATAAATGTTCACTCAACTAATGAATCAAAAATATATTTAACTTATGTGATAATTACGATACAGTTAAAAGAATATAACGACATAATTTACTTTAATGATGTAATAAAAGCAAAAAAGGATGACGAAGAAATGGAGAATATTTAAGAATATAATAGACAAAATAGAAAGGGGAAAAAGGTGAAGATGTGGATTTCTAATTAATTTAATACTCTTTAAAAAGAAAAACTGTTTTGCTTTATCTTGTGTAAAAGCACATAACAATTTGACAATATATTACTTTATAGCATAAACAGCAGTCATAAGATAATGGTTGGATTATTTTTAGATCAACTAGGATATTTTGGTAGCTGTTAGATAACGTGGATTACCCTTGAGTCGGCATTTTCTTATCCCCTTCTGCGCAGCAGAAGGCATTCAGGTTCGACAGAAATATCGTACCCTAAATCTGCTTACAAGATGGGTCTTGCGAAAAATAGAGTATAAAGCTAGAAACATTCCTGCCTTAAAGCCAAGACATTACAGGACAGATTGCCCCAGTCCTGGTGAAAAAAAAAATTAAACTCAGCATTTAATTTTTCAAATGTCGACACAAAATGTGTACTATAGGTGTTTATTATTTGCTTGCCTTAGTAGCAATTCTCATATAAAATTACTTTTAAGTTGAATGTTTAAATAATTTGTTTGTTTGTATGCTTCTTCATATTAAAGATTACCACTATGCCAAATGACATATATCATCAAATGTTTAATGTACTTAAGTTAATAAACGATGGTAAAGTAGAAAATGATTTCGGATATTATATTTTTATAATTACAATTCTTTTCCTATTTGGAATAACTAAATCTATCTGTAAAATCCATGAAATTTTGAATAGATATTTATTGTTCTAAATTAAAGGAAACTAATGAAAGTTTTTTATACATACTGCAAATGAATATTTTAGCTAGAAAGAAGTTTCAATCAACCAAATATAAATATATCTAAAAATGGAATTTCCCCCAAAACTGTTACAATGTCAAGATCGTCCTTACTATAGAAATAACCTACGATTTTATATTTAAGTTTAGTATAATCCAGCTGGGTAAGATAGATTTTATACATCATACAGTAAGTATACAAATAAAAGAGACTTCGGTAAAGTTTTCAAAATAAAGAGTACAGATCAAAATAATAGTGCAAATTTGCAACATTTTAAAATACTATCTTGTTCAAATTCATGACATGTTTAAATACATTGGTCTCTAAATGCAACTGTGTTAAATTTATTGTAGAGTGAAAGATCTTATCATTGTACCAACGAACTCACAAATATTTTCTATAGAATCTCAGTAAGAAAGGTTAAAAGGCAAATAAATTCTTTCCACAAAAATAACAGAAGAAAAATTCGTAATAGATTTCTGTTGTTCCTCTTTAAAAAGAATCCACCTCGAATTCTACTCACACAAACCTCTATACTCATTATTTAACTAGAAATTCAAATTTTCAAAAGAAAAAAAAATTGATTTTAGATATACTTCTTGTTGTTTTACCTGCATTCTATTAAATTCATCACACTTCTTTCTTTAGAATAAATTGTAGAATCAAGTGATTTAGTTTTGATTTGTAATATGTATAAGGGGGGTATATATGCTTTGTAAAAATAAAATAAAATTTATTTTGCTACCCTGCTGATGATAGCCCTAGACTTTCTTTAAAAAAGCAGCATCGAAGTAGTTAGGATTTCTTTTCGTCATGATCAATGTTGATAATAACAGTTCTGATTCGGTTTAAAAAAATTTTTATTTCAAATACAGCGTTTAAAAGGAATAAAAATTAATTTGTAATAACATTCTTTCAAATATCATTCTTTCAGAAATAAAAAAAAATATCCTTTAGCTATTAAAAAAACCCAAAAAAGTTTATAAAATTACAGAAAAAGCAAAACTTTGCGATTTAAAACAATAAAATTGACAATGCATTTTAATTACTTTTGCACGGTCGCTCGAACAGCAATTAGTAGCAAAAAACAGAGACTGTAATTAATAACTAGGTTAAAGAAAGAAACTGACAGATTTTGACGATGTTCCAAAATATATAATTATTGAAGCGTTCAAGTACTTTCGACAATGATTGCAAACGAAATACCATTGCAGTTCATTAAATTTAAGAAACTTGGCTTCCTGCTGGGAGAAGATGACAGTCCGTTATAGTTTCATTCGACAATAAAGTGACCCAAAATAAAAATAAAAAAACTAACATGCACTTCTTGCATTGTTAATGCCATGAAAGGAAAGGACATCTTCGTCCTAAATAATGCCTCGGTCCTTTTTTAATTTTATGAAAGTAATCATTAAAAAATATTTTTCAACGAAGGATTCTCTTGCGGATAGAAATAATGAGGTTTTTATTTGTTTTCGCTACAAAATACATTTTGACAAGATAAAGTAAAATTGAAAGAAAATTGTTTTCATCCATATTTAATGGACATTCACGGTTTCAGCACGACATTTAAATGAAGAGATTTATTATTCAAGAATAATGTGATACTACCGTTAACGAAAATGTGTCGTTGCTTTGAGTCACTTTTTTAAATCGAAATTTCAATCAGTTTTTATTTAGTTGGTTCTTCATAAATTATAATAAAAATGATTTTTCGATAATCACATGGGATGAAAGAGTTGATTAAGGCATTTTGTTCAGTTTAATAAAGAAAAACCAATATTAAAGGTCAGCTAATAAGTTTTTTCTTATTTTTAGATAAAAAAGTTTAAAAAATAAAACTTGAATTGAAGTTTTATGAAAAGAAAGATTGTAGAAAGATTGATTTAGCTAGAGTTCATTAAATCTTGTGTTTAATTATAAAGTATACCTTTGTATTTTTAGAAGTGTTTATTTATTCTATTAAATCTTTTGAAATGATGAAAAATGCGTTAAAAAAACTTTGTTAAGAATTAACCTCTACCTGATCGTTTCTATGTCATAATAGAGAAAGTTCTTTTAAAAGAGAAACGTAAAAATTCCCCAAAAAGGCGTAATACCATCAACACAGCTTCAATTTTACAATCACTGTGTAGTTAGCCTTCTAGATTATTTTTACAAGATTATAAAATAATTCATTTCGACTTTTGTTGAAGATGGTGCATGTGTCTAAATTTCGTTGAACACTAGATTTGTAAAGAAACGTGGTAATATTAATCGGTGATGTTATTTGAAACACACAAAAGCATGGTATCATTTGCAAAATAAAATATTTAACATATTAACTATCTTATATTTAGATTACTTTGAATAGAGCTCTCTAAAAATGATATAACGTAGTTTTTACTGCTATTTTTTTTAAATATTTTTTTAGATTGGTAAAATATACGATGTTTGAAAATTATCGTCAGCTAATGTTATTTTATATAAAATCACTGAAACCTATCCCAATTGAACTTGATATTATAACTTATAGCTTGAAAGAAATTATTTTTAAAAAACTTTATGGAAATAATTCATTTCCTGAGTTTTACAGTGTAAAGGAAAATATTTTTATAAGAAATCTTATGTTGAAAATTTTATGGCCAAAAGAATAATCTTGCATTATCTAACAACGAAGCATTATAATCTTGTATTATCTAACAAAGAAGCTTTATAATCTTGCATTATTTAAAAAAGAAGCATTATAAACTTGCACCATCTTATAATTTTGCAAAGAAGACTCTAATCTAACAGAGACTCTTATCTAACAAGGAAGACTTGCTTTGTCTAACACCACAACTTTGCAATTAATGGTGTTCAGTTAGAGGTAACTAACATCGTTGAAGTTGCTTCTATTTGTTTATTTCAATTATAATGAATAAGTAGAAACATTGTAGAATTGTAGAAAACAGTGAAGGATTTTAAAAATCAAGTTTGTGCATTCGTTTATAAAGATCTTACTTTAGTTACTTTACCTACAGATGGATGCTCATCTCCAAAATTTGTTCACTAAATGAGAATAAATTGCCGAAATTGCGAAAATATTTATAGAAAGATATTGCTGATTATTATTCAACATTTAGAATTTGTCCTGTGTGCATCTTAACTCTGTCATACATCTTAATTCAAGACATTTCCTTTTTCTTTATTGTACTATCCTATAAATGTCGTATCTAACTCAAAATTCTGCGTTAGAAGTAAATTGAAATTCTGTTATATCAGCACTTCTGATGTAACTATCAATTTCATGACTTCCATAATGGATAAAATTTGCGGAATATATAATAGAAAAAGTAAGATCTTGTATTTTCTTTCCAAATTGTATATTGAAGAATAATCTAGTCATCTAACTGACCACCGATCCACC
Source organism: Argiope trifasciata (assembly GCA_026543055.1). Lineage (NCBI taxonomy): Eukaryota > Metazoa > Arthropoda > Arachnida > Araneae > Araneidae > Argiope > Argiope trifasciata. Next base: position 6,622,262 of record JAPMOQ010020855.1, read on the forward strand.
CAAAGGCACACGGATTAACCACTTAAAAACTGAATGACCCGACCGCTGCAACAGCAACACCGGTAGGAACTGTGACTGAGTCCTAATGACCATCACTGGCCACGGTACAACCCTCCCCGTAGGGATACGACCCGTTATCGATTAGGGGTTAGTGCCCCCACCAATTATTGCTGGGTTGGCGAGATTCAACCACCACACCGGAAGCCTCTCATCCTCATTTTGAGGTGCCCCCTAGGTGGATGTGAAAAAGGGGCAATTGCTTTATGCTTCAGTAGCATATTCTTCGCTTCGATATGGAAAGATCTGAGATGTTTCAATTTTTCTTCATTCAAGTGAAACTCACTATGAGAATTATTTCTAGTGAAAGAGTTTCAATAAGGTGGAATTTTTTTCATCCTTAATTTAGATAGCTTTGATAGATTAAATTACTACACTCGCCATTGATTCTTTGACTCATAGATTTGACTACATTCACCAGATTACTTGAGACTGAATCTACTTTGACCTCATAATAATCTTACAGATGAGCCTAAAATGTTAAGTGGATCTGTAACTACTTATACAACGTTCTAAAGTATTAATAATTTATCAGAGAATCTGCAACTACTGTCAAACACATGTATATAAAAAAAAGAAAAACTCTAAACAATTTTTTGTTCAGTTTTTAAGAAAAAAGTAAACTTATTATCATAGTTTGAAAAAGCAAAACCTTCGAAAAGATCAGCTTTTATCTGAAAGAGACAATTTATTGTATATTTCCTAATCTGCATGAATGAATACGAGGTGTTACAAAATTTATAATCAGGTCAGTGTATAAATAGTAAGGCTTTACTGTTTAAAAGAAGGTTTTATTTTCGTAAAAATAATTTAAATAGTAGAAAAGAAAATATGTTATTTTAAGGAAATACAACATTTTCTTTCTTTCCGAGCATCAGGTATAAACCTGATGTTCTATTATACCTGAACTATTATACCTGAAACTATTATACTGAAAGAAAAAGAAAATGCTTCCCGAAAATGGACTGATTTTTCAGAAATAAGAAGCAATCCTTTTTCGTGTTTGTTCTGCACGTGTGTTCATAGAAAGAACATGTGGTTATTTCTCTCATGAGGTAAGAGAAAAATATTTTTAGTTTAGAAAAGTTTAACTAACTTTCCCAACACACACGAAAAAAATTCTCTGGGATGAACGTTAAAAGCATTTAAACACTTCAAACACTGATATTTTGTTTAAAAAAGAAAGATAGTATTCTTTTAGAAAAATAATTTCGTAGAAGAAAGTTTTTAAGAAACTCTACTGATTTTTTAAAGTTAGCTCCTACTTTCTGATTAATCACAAGGTTTACCAACATAAGGTAAATGAAAATAATGGTTAAAATTTCGTCTGCTATCTATAGATTAAAAATTATTTTAAATTATTTTCCTTTAATAATTCAAAATTCACAAAGTGATTAAATGATTAAAATAACAGTTTTTTTAATACTAACTTAAAAGAAATATTTGAAATAATTCCATCTAATTCAATCGAAAAATCACAAAGTATAAAAACTAAACGTATTAAACAAATGTTTTCTTAGTAAAATATAGATATCAAAACTCTGTGAGCTTTCATTATCTTTTCTTCGTTATTTTTCACATCCCGAAGCCACTCTTATTCATTGTTTTTTATAATTATAAATAGTCGCAATATTAAAATTAAATATTGAATTTCCAGATTCCATAGTTTCTTAATATACTCTCTAACTATCGTTATCCTATGCATTATAAGTGTTTAACTCCGCAAAAATTTCAGAATCCGAAGTTTTAGATTATCCATGCTATGAATTTAATATGATATATTGTCACACGCTAGGTTATATAAGAGAACGCCATAATTTCTCAGAAGGAGTTCAGTGATGTTACTTAATGTGTTATTGGTACAATTCATATAAATTTCAGAATAAGATACATTGCCACATTAAAAACAAGACGTCTATTCACCATAGCCCAATGGTCATCACAGTCGTCTAATAATCAAGAGATCATCAGTTCAAATCGTGCTAGCGGGTGATAAGGAGATTCAAAGTTTGTGTAAATATTTGTTCAATTTGATTTTTATGTTTTATCTTATTTCATTTTACAGAAAAATCTAGATTTCTCTTTAGTTTACCAGATAAGTGCTCTGGACTTTTCTTACTATCCCTAGAGTAGTATTCTGGAAATGTTCCTGCTATATAGAAGCCAAAGATCTCTCAGCCATGATGTTTTAAGTTCAAAGTTGAGTAAATAAACTGGTTTAGCTCTACTCTCTATGTATCATTGAATTTCACCCTACACAAGGGGTAATATTGCTATCAGAAGAAATAAATAAAATAGACTTAAAAATAAGAAGCAAATTATTGTGCTTATAGAGCGACTGGTATGGTTTTTATAATACAATAACTGCACTATTAGGAGTCACATTTCCTGTTAGAGGATTCAAATTCCTTCTTATATAATCAAAAAGCTATGATGAATATTATACGATGTAAAAAGTCATGACAATTAAAATGCAATCAGAACGAAATCTGCATAATTAAATCGATATCAAAACTCAGCAAAGATTTTTAGAAAGTGAAAAACATAAATTCCAATATTTATGTATATTCCACTTAAAACGACATTTTTAAAAATAAAACAAGTTATAAGAATACACTTGAAATTTCATGGAGCAATATTATATTGCTTGATATTGAGTCCCAAGAAAGAGATTAAATCAAAATGTCTTGCTCGATGCTTAAAAATAATTGACAACCTTCCAACTGATGCTTATTTTTTCAAAAATGTGAGATTTCCGTTTCCTGTTTTAAGAAAATACACTGAAAAGAAAAGAAGAAACTGTTATAGCGCCTTCAAAGAGCAATTACACACATATAAAAAAGATTCGAAAGGGATACTATGCAATTAACCAACTTTTCGAAAAGAAAAAAAAACTACTTTTCAAAAGAAATTAGTCTTATTTTCCGAAATAAATGATTTAGAGGGAAACTCTAATAAACGTCAAAAGATGCAATGATTCGACTAATTATGTCTTTTCATATGATATAGTTCACAAATTGTATGTAGAAGAAACAGTAATACTGAAATGATCGGATTTCTTGCATTGCTGCTTAGCCTTTCTGATTCCAACATTTTACAGATTTCACATGAGTAAAAATGTATAATAATCATCTAATATATGTGGAGTATATGCTGTTGAAAATCGTAATTTAAAACAGTCATTTTAATCATAATTTAAAAAAGTTTAGAGCATATTCCATTTAATATGAAAATACTATCATTAGTTAATTCCACATGTTCATGATTTTATTGAGACCTTTGCATTAAAAGAAGTTAACATAATTTATGCAATGTTTAAGACCATATAAATTATAAATTCACGATAATATTTCCATGTTATGATAGTGAAAAATGACTTTTGTGTAGCGCAGTGGTTTGCCAATGAAATATCGTTGCAATTTTAATGCATAAATTAGTTAAAACATATTTAAATAAAAAGAAAGCTTTATGAAATATGATTTGCGCCTTTACATTGAATATAATGTAAACATACTTTTTGTATACAGCTGACCACTTGTATACAGTAGATTGTAGACATACTGACTTTAGGAGGCTTGGAAATAAAAATTATGTTAATAATTTACATTTCCGGAAATATTCAGATATTAATAATTTAAATTTGATTTTTACAAAACAGAAGGATATAATCTATTTACTTTTAAAATGATATTGTAGATGAAAAATATTCATTAGATTTATGTAATGATATCATAAAAAAACTCTGGTGAATTCGTTTTTGTCCCTAGAAGAGCAGATTTTATTCAAAATTCTCGAGCAATCGTTTATATAAATATCTTGAAATATAATCAAGAGATCACAATAACAAAAATAGCATTTTGATGAAATAACATATTTGTAATATTAAGATATATTTATTTATGGTTATCACAATTTATAATATCATATCTGCTATATTTCCTGGAATAAATAATTGAAGGGAAAAAATAGCAAATAACTGGTTGAGTTTGTTTTTCGTCAGGTTTCGAAGCAAAATATTTTTAAACATGGATAAAAGCAAGTTACTGCCTGAGAGTTAATCTTTCAAACTGCCTAAAATTAAATACCTGCTTTGATAGAAGGAAATAATCATTTCCGTTTCTGTTTTATTCATCGTGGATTTAAAATGCACATTATTTCTTCTTTTACTTTATATTATTTTTCCTCCGACATGGGAATCCGATAAAGTAAAAAATAGGTACTATTTATTTTTCTTACATGTTTCCAACTTGAATTATTTTGCAATCGAATTTAAATTGGTATTTTAGAATAAGATTTTAAAGAATGCCAATTTAAAAAAAAAAACTTTAAACAAATATGTGAATTATTACCCATATATTTCTTTAAGTATTGTAGGGACAATTAAAGTAGACAAATTGTAGAATATTCTTACTTAGGAAAAATTTAAATATTTATGAAATTAAGAATTGCATATTTTAAGACTCATAAATTTGATTTTTAATTTTCATGAAATATGACATTGTTAATTAGCACTAGTTTTTCATTTTTTAAAACTTAATCCATTTCTCAAATAATTTAAAAATGAAATATAAAATATAAATTTTATTTAAATATAAAATAAAATGTTAAATATACTTCTTTTTTGAAAATGGCCTTCTGAATCTCTATCAAATTTGGAAACTTTATAGAGCTATCTGTGGCAGATATCAACGTCTAGCTCCATATAAAAGTCACTCAGATTAGTAATAGATTTTTTTCTTTGACTTCTTCAAGATAGCTTACGCAGTAATATAACGCAGAGAAACGATAAACTATATTCCCGAATTGGGAAAAAGTCAGTCAAAAGATCCATTCAAAACTCCCGTTGACCACAGTCATCAGATGCACGAAATCCAGTCTTCTCGTGATTAGCTTGTTGGAACACATTCATTCTTTTGAGAAATAAAATATAGGTACTCATATTCATAAGAAAGCGCCAGAGAAGAAATTGAACTAATTTATATGAGATGCATTACTTGGCAAAGTATGTAATATCAATTACCATGTTAGGCCCTCAGTAGCAGCCTTTGTTTTCTGTTTCAGAAAAATTTAAAAGCAGCCAAGTGTTTTGAAGGTTGACTAATGCTCTAAGGTACTAATGCCATTGGTATTCACTGGATATATGTACATTATTCTAAATAAACGTTTTTTCTTATACTCTGTACACATTATAGGTACTATTAAGACCAAGATTGCTGGAATATTGGCAATGTTGATGGGACTTCTGGTAAAACAGTAACTTAATAGTCGTCAAGTTTTTACAGTTCATTTTTTTCTGCTCATTTCTATATTAGCAGACTCAAATGTGCGTTTAAATATTCGTTAATTTAATAACCCTTTCCTATTCCTGTTGTTACCAACTTCATACGGTACTGTGAAGAATGTTTTTTTGTTACCAACTTCATACGGTACTGTGAAGAATGTTTTTTTGTTACCAACTTCATGCGATACTGTGAAGAATGTTTTTTTTCGTGTTTTATTAAGATATACTGACAAAAATTTCAGTCTTATATTTATAAGATGATGTATTTATTATATTAATTTCGATTAATTTGAAAAATGTTCCAATTCTCTATTGAAAGTCTTATAAATAGGCATCAAAACATACGAATTAATTTCTTTCGTTAGTATCATCACGGCATTAAGATTTATTAACTTTTGTATATTTTTATACTATAGAGATATATACTTTAATACTTTTCATATCGCTCATATAAAGAGGAATTACAATTGATAATTTAGAATAAATCAATTCCCAAAGATATATAATGGATTTAATTTTATTTTTCATGCATTATTCAAAATTGTCCTTTGTCCTATATTTTAGCAATAAACTAAAATTTAAAAAAAGTTTCTCAAAGTTTTGGTAACGAATTGAGAAAAATTATTTTTCACTGAATTAACATTTCAGTCCATTTAAAACGTCACTTCCAGTGACAAATCTTTTTTTCATCGTAAAAACGATGCTTGATGTATGACTTCCTTGCTTCATTTAAAAAATAGAATAAAAAAATTTCACCTGACGTAAGAGCAGTAAATGTAGTAAATAGTTCTTAAGCGATGTTTTTAAAAATGTCCAAGAATCACAAACGGGAAAAAAACCATTCTGGACCGTTTTTTGCTTGAATTTTTCATTCGGAAAAAAATATCAACCCTTCGTTTTTAGACTAACTTTACCCTTTCTTTGGATTTTGATAGCATCGAAGCCTCTGGCACTTCATCAAGTTTTTAGGGTGTTGTCACTTTGAACAATGAACACCTACGGTGCCCTTCATATGGAATGGTAGGGGGACTATCTTCAAATTAAATTCATAAATTGCTGCAAGTTTTCAATATTGACTTAATGCTATAGTAAATCAAATATATAATACTATTAATCAAATAAAAAAGATAATTTACAAATCAATTATTATTTAGGTAAGCGAGGTAGTTTTTAAATCATTGTTAGGCTTCTTTTTTCTAGCAAAAATGTAACCTCATTTTTAGGGTAACTGTGTTTTATTTCTTGAATAAATTTTGTAATGTGATTTTGATTCAGTTTATAAAACCATGCCAGGCAGCTGAGGCTGAAGAAAACTAAAACAATCAAGAATTAATTAGTTACGAATAGAGGAAATTCTGTGTAAAATTTTGACCGTAACTAACTTTGATAATTTTACAGGTAGTTTGTTAAAATAATTTTGCTTACCAGTATTTAAAAGAACTAATTTAAAGGGTTCTACGATAGTTTTGAGGCACCAGTAATTATCAATAAGATCACAAAAGTCTTGCATTAAAAATCTCTATTTAAATAATATTTTTTTAAAAATATGACGCTTAATGGGAATAAAAGCTCATCTGTCTTATGGTGAAATTTAAATTTAAGATTTCTGTATCCTTAATTTATAAGAAATGGTTTAAGTGAATACCTTATTTATGTTATTTGATTCAAAATTTTTACTGCACCATTAATATAATTACATAAAGAAAGTTATAATTCCTTCAAAAGTTGTTGTTTTTTCTTCCTGATTTTGAAGTTCATATTAAAGAATGTTTGCGCTGTAGAGCTGAAAAATTTACGCATGTGGGCAAAGATTTGTAGGTATACGGCGCTCTACGTTCGCCTCCAACAGTTTAATGACCGATTGTAACAGTCGAATACAATCAGTTCTTCAGTGAACATGGAGACATCAACTGAACTATTTTAACGTATTCTTATATAGTTCGTCATTCTCCGCGTACATACCTACAATTAAAGATTACTTTAATTTGCAATAATTCCTTTTTTAAATAATTTGTGCTATTTAAGTTAAAATTCTATGTAGAGAGTTGACCGTTTTGGTTAAATATCAATAAAATTTAATACAAATTTTCTTATTTCTCAAAATATTTCATATATTCAAATAATTTTATTGTATTTATAGTATTTGGTATTACGATTGAAAATATATCTAAAAACCACAGTTTTAAATTGTGTTCAAAAAATTTCCTTCGAATTTAGTCGGATATCTTAACTTTACAAAATGTGACGCTCTATATCAAATTTGCGCAATTTTATACAAATTCATTTTTTATTGTTAGGAATAATTTCACAAATTTTATTCAGTATTGGTAAAAACAAAACAAAAAAAAAAAAAAAAAAAAAAAAAAACGGCTTTCGCAACAACCTATTCAGTTCATATAACAACTGAAGTTTTGTTGAACTATTGAAGATACTGAATGAAAAAATATTTTAATCTAGTGAAAATTCATGTTAAATTATTAGAGAAAAAAATAATAATTTGATAATGAAACTGAATTTTCAAAGACCATTTGCAGGAAAAATATTAAAATAACTGTATAAAAAGTTGTATTCATTAGAATTTTGTAAATAAAATAATTTTTTCGTTTACATAGAATAAAAGTCTTCTCATTTTTTTTTCACTGTGAAATAATTTAAAAGAAAAAAAGGTTGGAAATGTATGATTTCAAAATAAAATTGAATCTTATATCTGTAATTAGAAAAAAAAGCAAGTATGCATTATCCATCTACAAAATTTCAATATGTAACTGATTCGAGAAAAAAGATCATTACATAAATTTTGTGAAATGGGTTAAAAAAGACCTCAATCAATGATTTATGTTAGACAGTTATTTTGCAAAGTTCATTAGTGTTACTGTTGGAACGGTAAGGCAAAATCCACTTAGTGTGAGTGGGGCGGGAGATATGTTTAGTACATTTTATATGAAAGAAAGCTAACTTCGTTACAATTAATGGGGAAAAGATATTAGTTTGGTTTGAATTGCAACAATAACGATATTGAAAATTATTCGATTCAAAATAGTCACATCAAAAATAAAGTATTATATTTACTGAAAAATTGTGTAATAATTTAATTAATTTCATTGTAAGCATGACTTTTTATTTTAAAATTGCTTAAATTAAATTTTATGACACAATATTACCAGCCATTTTCTTGCATCGAATAATCTTCTTGCGAATAAATAGTGAAGCTATTTGCTAATAGTTGAAACAGAGAATCGATACCCTGAGCTTCGTTGTATGATAGCATCTTTTCTATGAAACAGCAACATACAAACAACCACTGGACAATTAATACTTCGCACAGAATTTGCTTTCAAAATGCATAAAATGTTTATAACTCCAGACTTTCCTTTCAACCAGCAATACATACAGTCCCAATTATTTTTTTATCAAGATGGCAATTATTTGGAAATGTATAAGTAGAATTTTCATTTAAATGACTCCTATATGAAATTTAGACAATAACATACTGAAAGATTGAAATCTAGAGTTAATGTTGTAGATAAATAAGTTTAGTTAAACGAATTTCATCATTTGCTTCCTTTTTATAAAATATAAAATTATCATTGCAATCATTTCATTAATTTGGAGATGTGTAAAAAGCAAAATCTTTGAGATGAAAACCATAGAAACACTGTATACATAAGGGTTTTTTTATTATTTCCCTCATTTCTGAGGAAGAAATACCTGAAACATATATGTAGATGAAAATTATTTTCTTCTCTTAGCTTAGCAAATCCAGCCAATTTATTGCACCAACACCACTTAATTATGTTAAAAAGCATATTTTGAAGAAAAAGCCACATGAAGTCACCGATTTAGTATCTTAGGCAAAATGATTTAACATTTCTCTGCTGGGGAATTTTCAGGCCAAATGCCATTAATATTTCACTTGAAGGAGGGAGAAAACAGAAAAACAATCAGCAATAAGCACAACTGTAGACAGAAAATTATTGACTATATTGTCTAAGTTTGCATTTGTCTACCAGATTGATTTTATAATCTTGATTAAATGATTAATTTTTGATTGATTAGACCAGACTTTTGATATTTGATTGACCAGATTGATTTTATAATCTTGATTAAATGATTATGATTAAATACAGCAGACATAATTATTTCGAATTCATAAAAATGTTTTTATAAGTCATTATTTTTGATTTATAGGAGCATTAAAATGTCAGAGATTTGCTGAGATTATTCTTGTACTTATTTATAGATGATAGATTTGAAAAAAAAAATCCCTGTTGAAATAACATATTTTGGTTACCACAATAAAAAAACCACAATTTTTTAGCATACATTATAAGAAATAAAAAGATAAATAAATGTTTTTCTGTGAAGGAGAGATCTGGAAAAAATGCACCATTTGCATTTTCAAAAATAAAATAAAATAAATTTCAGCGTTTAAGACATTTTCGAGTAAATAATTTAAGACTTTAGCTTAAGCGCAAAGAAAGAGGTAAATTGAATAAGTAGAAACTAATTATGAAAAATTGCATTCGCAGAAACGGAAAAAAATATATTTAAGTAAACTTACACATGCATGCCATTTTGCAGTGTACTTCAGCTATGTGTTTTATTAATATTATTTTCGTAAATAAAATTGCTAAAGAACATACTGCATAGATTAGTTAAAACTAAACCAGAACAGAAAAATTCAAGAAATAATATTTCAGCAAATTCAGTAAAACGTTATAATATTTTCGACAAAATGATAAATACATATATAATTAGTTAAAATATATATATATATTAAAAATCAAAAGAGAATTTTATGTCTAATTAACAGTTATTTGGAAAATAATATCAGCATAAAAATATCTAAATTTGTACAAAAACCCATACATAATATCAATAAATTTATTCCATTTATGGAGAAGTAAGATATTTCTCTTACACTTAAAATATCTATTGAAATGTAATACACTTATATGTTGCTCTAAATGTAATAAACTTATTATTATGAATAATTATCAGTTATTAGTCATAATCACAAATAAGATAAAGGATAATCACATGCGTGCATTCATATATATGTAGCGATAAATGTGATTAACCCGATAATTGTATACAAGTACCAGGAAGTAATCTTAATCGCCAGTAAGATTAGTGGACCGGTACTTGGATATAATCACCGGATTAAGCACACTTATCTTAACATTTGTATGCAATAATTAGCCATAATCACCAGTAAGATTAATTTTAATTATGTTCACCAGTACTTGTATTTAATCACCGGATTAATTCCATTTATCGTAACATTTACATGCCTGTATTAGTTATTATCAACAATAAGATTAGTGTTGATTCAGAATAATCACCAGTACTTGTATAAAATCATAGGATTGATCACGATTATTGTAATAATATATACACTCATCTCCTATATAACATCCTATAGCATAATATTGTACAATATTATGCGATATTCTATGTAAAACAGTATTGCGAATATTGATAAATGTCATACAACATTGCACAATATTTGTATGCTAGTAGGGTTGTCACAAAATCGAGTTTAATATAAATAATGCATAAGCATTTCGCAAAAGCACGCTACGAGACCAGTGGGAGGTCTCAATCAATTCCTTCATCGATTCCCTCGACTTTCGAAACACTGTCTATGCGATGATATTTTGTAGCTCTTCCCTATCCAAACCATAAGGGTCAAAAGACAGCCTCGTAAGAGCAGACGGAATGAAAGACTGATGGACGGAAAACAAAAACGCATACGAAAAACAAAAAACGTATTATATATAATGGTCCACAGCTGTTCCGTTCTGTCCTTTTGTTTACCCCAGATTCACCATCTTCTGCTTCTTCTCGGATTCTTTCTCTCTCTCCCAGAGGAAATTTCTCCTCCCCATCTTCGAAAAGACGGCAACTTTCAAATGAACATGGCTCTCTCCTCTTCTTTAGAAGAGATGTAGAGTTGTCGTCTTTAAATATTCATTACGACTTCACACTTAGCGTTAAATATTCATATCATACTAGAAGGGAAACTTAGACAGTCGGCCCTAAGTATTTTTCGTTCAGGAGCAGTTTCTCAGTGAAAAAAAAGTTTAGGTAGATGAAATGTCTCGGAATAATGTTGCATAAATTATTTCGCATTCATTTTCAGAAAACGTTTTTATGCTTTTATGTAAATGAGGAAAGTATACACGAAATGTACTTTAAAAAGTTTGATTTTTTTATCCTTCAAGATTTCAACCAGGTATATTTATTCAATATCCTCAGAATTGGATTATTTCTGTTGATAATATTTTCGAAGCTATCGAATGGATATAAATATTTAGATGATAAAGAATTTTTTATAAATAGGAAATTATTGCCCATATCATTTGATTATTATAAAATCGCTGCTTGAATATACAGTTTAACAATACAATTTTTGCTAGCGAATACTTGCAGGTATTTTTAAGACAAAATTATAATTGTTGTGGTTTTTTTTAATTAACTCATAAGAATTTAAAATAATAATAATAATAATAATTTTAAAATTAAATAATAAATAGTAATAGTGAATTATTTTATTCGCCAAGAGAAAGTTTCACGAAGAATATTCATACAATTTTCGATTTAACAGGAATTCTACATTTTTTTAAAAATTTATTTGCATAGTACCCTAGTAGCACACAAATATTGTATAATATTGTATGACATTGATCAATATTCGCAATATTGTTTAATAATACATTATGCAATATTATACAATAATGTGCTGCCAGGATATTGCTACTCGAACTTACTGATGAAATTTGGACTCTTAAGCTGTAGCTGAAATGAATGAAAATTCTTTAAAAATATGTTTTTCAGTTCGGCAAATGCCCCTAGGGTGTACCTCGGAAAGAGGCTGAAATATTTCCGCTATTGCGGTTAGATCTCACCACAATATAGGTAACATAAATAAGTGGCTGATCTAGTCCTTTCCACTGATGACGAATGTACTTCCTTCTGGAAGGGTTATGCCGTTGCCGGTGAAGGCCCTTAGAATTCAACCCAAGTTCCCACCCATGTTGCTGTTGCGGCATTACCGGCAATCAGTTTCTTTATCCATGTGTTTTCGAACTGGTCAGGGAATTCGTTATTTGGCTTTCTCTTCGGTAACATTGTAACAAAGCTCATAGCTTCCTTTTTCTTCATGTTTATACATTCAAATTATAAAATAGTTGTAACAATGATTTTTAAAGCTCTTTATAAGAAGGAAGCCGTTAGATATACATTTCTTGTGGTGGCTCAGGATATTTTTTTCTAACTTATCTATCAATCTTCGTTGCATATCTATTTTTAAATATTTCTAGCAGCATAACAATGTGAGTATGGTAATTGGGTCAAACAAAAATAATTCAAAAGTACAAGAATGGAAAAAAGTATCATGCTACGCTGTTTCGAACTGAGAATTTTCTATTGATCTCATAAGTCTTTTTGAAATTTAAACGGATTTTATCAAATGTTTCCCATATCAACACTCCTATCTAGCTTCAAATTGCATATCTACTCGCGTGCCATACTTCAATCAATAACCTGATAAGAACTTATTTTATAATATACGACGACATGATGATACGGCATAAATTTGCATATCAATTATATTTATGAGAAAAATATTATGTAACTGTAGAAAATGTATCGTACTTTTAATCGGCTTACTCGCAATATTTTCTCCTTGCTGATCTCTTATAAATTATTTTTTCAATATATCCGAAACACTCAAAAAGTTTTTATGTCATAGTTTGTCATCTTAAAATGAAATTTTGTACACAATCAAATAACTCCATTTAATGATAATTTTTAATATATACAATTTTTATATATATTTTTATTTTAACAGTTAAACGCCTAATCAAATGAAATAGAAACATGAGTAGTAATGGAAAGTTTTAGGATAACAAAGAATTTATCAACATAATTTTTTAAAAATTCAGATATTTTTATTTATTACTGTGATTTTTTTTTACTACATACTATGCTAAAATATGCAGTATGACTGTAAAAATGGATTTTGACAAACATCCGCCAATATGTTTTTGTAGATTTAGCAGATTGTTTATAAGAAATTACAGCATATATCTTCGATTAACAGACAAAGAAACCAATATTAGTAATATAAATTTTAAATAGAATTAAGTGTAATAATTTCTTTAGTTAATATTTCAATTTTGATAATTAAACCTCTGATAAAATTAAATCGAAACATGACTGGTAATAAATAAGTATGATTTATTTTTACATCTGATATGAACATGAGATAGTATATTTATGTTATGCATGGGAAAAAAAAATAAAAAAAAATAACAGCTATTATTTATGAGAAGATAAGGAAAAATACACTATCACACTCACTCTTACTAGAGTTAAAAATAACATATTTTCATGATCATTGCAATCAAATAAATCTTCTTGAATGGTAAATTACACATAATGTTTTTTTTTAATTTACAAATAAATGTTTAAGAAGGATTTCTCTATAAATTCAGAAACTTGATACGACTCACTTTCACTTTGTAAAAATGCAGTTTACTCCTATGAGTAAACTATATCTGTTATTGTATTATATCTGTTATTGTATTTATTATCTGTTATTGTTTTTGGAATAAAAAACTACGAACAATTTTAATTCTTCTTCATTTATTTTATAATTACTTTCCACATTAATGAAACAGCAATCAGTTTGTCACAAAATTAGCAGGTAGAATAGAATTTACAGAATTGCATAGAGTGATGAAATCATCACGAATATTATAAACACCGATGATGCAAAATTCCAAAGTAAGGAGAATAAAAATTTGATACTAAGCAGATTTGAATAGAGAATCCAAAAGTACAAAACCATTTGCTAGAATCTCACACAAAGTTATTCATCTTCTTATAAATTGTTCAGGATTTCTGCCTCCAGGCTATCTAGTGTTCAATAATTTTTGGATAAAAGTGTAAATATTTAATAATAGGAAAGTTAATAATAATACAGTACTAATTATTTAAAAATAATATTTATTGTTACATTGTAAACTTATATCACCACAGCATTTCAGAAATAAGCTAAATTGTTCTCAAACATTATGCATAGGATACTGAGTTTTTTAATGAAGGTGAATTTAAAACAAATGAAGCAGACAACGTTAAGTATCAGATGCATTAAGTTATTTCTTACTTGCTATTTCTTAATTCTCTTAAATATTTCTGTAATTTTATGAAAGTTTCAAAGAAATCTGAAATTTCTGTGAAGAAGGGTATACACTATACATCATGAAGCCAAAGAGGGTTCCAATTTTCCAAGAAATTCAATCAGCTTTCAAAATTACTTAATTTTAATTGCTTACAATAATTAAATATTCAACATATTTCAACATTATATGAAAATGGAGAAAAGCATTTTAAATAGAGTCATCTATAAATTAATATTTCAAACTTATTCAAAACATTCCTTACCTAGATGTTTTTTTATGAAGATAAATTCTTCAGATATCATGAAAATATTTATTATTTTTTAGAACCCAAAAATGCTCATCAGTTTCATTTAAATTTATATTTAAATTCCAATAGTTTTTTATTGACATATAAAATTTAAATTTCTGATCATGGTTCCTAAATCATGTTACTAAAGATCGCAATTTCTATGAATATTTCTATTCACTCTTTGCATGCTTTTGCACAATAAATTAAATGAAATCAATACTTTTCAAAATTTCATAAAAAACATCACAAGAAATTATCTTAAAACTCTCTTGTAAAAATTCAATTTGTAAAAGTATAAATCATAAATCAATTTTCAAATTCAACTATAATGTTTGCTTTCATTAGAGATAAATTAGCTTTCGTAATTAAATTTAATATTTTGTTTCCTTAAAAAAAGTGCTAAAACTAGGGAAAGTTTTTTCTAGAAATCTTAATTATTATCACATATAAAACCTCATATGTGTATAAAATGGGAAATATTTTTTGCAAAAGCATACTTTTTCACTAATCAAATATTTCAGATCTATAAAAATTTAAAATACCTTTTAACAAAATTTAAACAAACCGGATAGAATTTCATTATTTTTAGATAATACGGAATTAAGCCAGTAATTCTGTTGTTGTTCTTAGATATGGCGTTTTTCAAACCCACTGACAAATATGTCAGCTCTTTAAACTGAGTAAGAGTCTCTTGTTTTTTCAGTAGAGCCAAAACTACGACTAAGCTACTTCTTGCATAACATTCACTTGCACTACCGCTTTTGACAAGCGGGAGGGAGGGCATTCACACACCTCATGGACAAAACAACGAAGAAGAACAATCGTGAACAACCGAGACTCGAACCAGATACTCCAGAACTCATTGAAGACACGCTCCAGTTGTTCTGATTTTGCTAATAATATTTAAATACATAATAGTAAAATAATGATAAATATATAAAATCATAATGTCTAACAATAATAATAATAAAAAAGTCATAATTAAAGTTAAATAACGGCATTTATTCCGTAAAATTTGGTTTAAAAATAAAAATTAGAGTTTTTGAATAATAATAAATACTAATAAAAATAAGATAAAAAATATTAATTTAGTGACAAACCCTACACTTAGTAATGTGTATTATATTAGTAATATGTATATAGTGCACATTTCTAAAGCATATTTAGTACTTATGACGTTTAAAATAGGATACCCATTACATATTCAATGTATATTCATTATTATAAAAAATTCTATAATCCTTGAATTCGTTTTCGTATTTAAGATAAAGTAATTTGCCATTAATATGAATTTTAAATAATGCTTAGTTTCTAATGAACTACAAATTATTTTATATAAAAATTTCTTAATCTTAAAAACTACAAGAGTTACTAATTTTCTTAACAAATATAACTCAAGAATGTTGCTAAACCAAAAAATAGTTTTTAGCACATTATATCCAAGCAATACTGCAAAAAAATTTCTGTATTATGACATGGTTCCGATTTTAATATTGTATCTGAAAATAAGCATAAAGCAATTTGTTTCATACGCAATGATATTTTATATATATAGATATAAATATAGATATATATATTTATTTATTTATTATATAGTTTATAATGCAATTTTAGTTGAATTAATGATAAATAATAATGGCACAAAAAAGACCTCCAGTAATTTATATGTGAAATAGTTATCAAAGCATATAAAAAAACTAATATTTTATTATTGTTTAAATAATTATTCATATAAAAGTGATTATATGTGCATTTTGAAATGAAATTTATTTTCCTTTCCTTTGTCAGTCTGATTCGGAGACCTTTCACTTTTCTATTCCTTTAAAATATTCTTTTTTTTGTCTATTGCTTCGAATGTTTATATTATCTATGTAGGAACCATGTCATATTATGAAAGATAAAAATAAAATAAAAAAATATTACCTGAAAAATCAATATATATCATCAACGTTGTTAGCATTCTAAAAAAAGATATTTAAAATTTGATAAGAATACCTGAAACATCAACATCTATCGTAATTTTGTTAGTATTCTTAATAAACTATGTATAATTTTAATAATGATTCTTAGAACAACAATTATCATAAACCTGTGTAGGATTCTAAAAAAGATATGCGAAATTCGATATTAATACTTGAAACATCAGCATCGATCGTAAACTTTGTTAGGATTCTTAAAAAATGTGTGTGAAATTTGACAATGATACTTAGAAATCAACTATCATAAATGTTGTTAGGATTCTTCAAAAGGATATGCAAAATTCGATATTAATACTTGAAACATCAACTTCTATCGTAAACGTTGTTAGGAGTATTAAAAAAGGTATTGGAATTCGATAATAACGCCTTAAACATCAACATCTATCATAAACGTTGTTAGTGTTCTTGAAAAATATATCTGATAATAATACTAGAAACATCTATATTTATCATAAAAACTGTGGTATGTGAATAAAAAATATATGAATATATATGAGTTTAATAAAGAATATGAAACATTTAATCTTCTACTCTTTCCTTTTGTAAGTTCTATTCGTTTCTTGGAAACTGTTTCAAAATTTTATTGCTAAGGAAAGTCAAAGAAAACCACCAGCCATGTTTATTCAACCGATTTTAACCTTTTGCCCATCTACAACCCCATTCTGGAGAAACTTCCTGGCTTCTTGTCCATCCAATGTCCAGAATCCATTTGTAGACAATCCCTCCAATGTCCATTTACACACCGAGAGACCGTATTCCTGTCACGGCGATAACTGAAGCACTCCGTCAATACCTTTATTCTGGAACAGGTTTCTTCGGAAATACATTCTCGCAGCCATTCCAAGTGTCATTCTTCCTAGTTATCTAAAACAACGCAGAACACAGAAGCGTCCATTATTTGGGAACGCTGGGGGCTGAAGGGCCCAGAGATAGCATTTCCGAATGTTACCATTCGTTCATTAAAATGCCAAAAGCGAGTTGCTGGATTTTTTTATGCGCCTCCCTGGTGCCTGAGTTCCTCTAATCCTTTAGTTAAAAATAAAGTTTTGGTCAAAGCATGACGGGAATACTAAGGACTTCCTTCTAACCACAAAATATAGTTTAGCAACAGTTCACCTTATTTTTTTCTATTATTATTATTTCTTTCATTCACTGTTTAGAGCTTTTGTTTTGGAGTTTTTTGGCAGAAGTGGATTTCTTGACTTTTCCGGGTCTTTTCGAAAGCGGATCGAATAGTCTTAACATCTCAATCTCTATCAATTGAGATAAAGTTTCCAAGATTTCTTCTTATTTCTTCTTTTTTCTGAAGAAACCAAAGAAACCGAGTGGTTTAGAATCATTATATTGATTTTATAAAAATGATTTCTGTGAATTTTTACTACCATAAATATTTTTCAAGAAATAATAAAATGATATAAAGTGAAATTATAATGTATGAATTAGCTTGTAGTATTTACTACAACTTCTAAGCTTCTTAAATTTTCTGAACATTTCAATTAACTTGTAGTACTTATTACAACTTCTAAGCTTCTTACTTTTTTTGAAACATTTATTTTAATTCTTTGATAATTTGTCCTACACAGTATATTGAAACTAATTTCAGAAATAGAAAAATTGACAAATGATTTTGGAAAAATAAATAATTAATTTAGCCATATTTAATCCGTTTTTATTTGAAGTACGGAAAATATTAAAATTTAAAACTAAATTAAAAACTGTTGCTTGAAAGTAATTTTCTTTAAGAATACTACTTATACCATCGCATGTATTTTTTTATCAATCTTTTTCTGTATTAAAAAATAATTGTCATCTGATTATCGTGTAAATAGTTCTTTTTATGTTTCAAAGTCAAAAGAAAAAAAAATGTAGGGAGTAGTACTGTATTCTATCCTTTAATATGTATGTGTTTTAAAAGGGAGAAGTAAAATTCGGAATTGATATTTTAAACTCCTAAAATAATCCAATTCCGAAAGTAAGTTTTCATTTATAATTCATATGATTGGTATATTGATTATACTCATATAATCAATTATTCTTTGTATAAGGTTTATGTAAGATTACAATCCAATCAACATAACTTATGTTCATATTGATTAATTTGGAAATATGAGATTTTATATCATTAATCAATTTATGATTTATTAGTTAAATATAAATAAATAAAAATTCAAGAATAAAAGAAACATTAAATAACCCGAATTAAAGAACACAGGAGAACACAGACTGTAATAGTTTATTTCCCATGTTTACTTACAGGTGAATTTTACTTTCCCTTTTCTGAATGACCCAAGTTCGTAGCAGCATATTTGGAAACTATAATTATGTTCTAAAAGCCATAACTGATACACAAGATACAGCCTATCCCACAGGAGATACTGTCGCCATCGGTCGAGGACAGTTAGTCCCCACCATTTTTGCTAGGCTAGATTTTTTCTAGGGACCATTTTAGCTAGGCCGGACTGCTAGACTTACCAACCATAAGAATCTGAGCTTCTCATTCTTATACGAGATGATAGAATGCATAATATCGATGCAGATGTCAGTTGATTAAAACTGAAATGATTAGAGCATATAACAATTATTTCGATATTAATGATGAAATCTTAATAACATAATAATACATTTCCTGTTCGCTTCGAAAGAGAATTTTAAATGGCCATCTGAATCAACAGATTTATATCTTCGAAATAAATCTGTAGATACAGGAAATGTAGACTATATTTGAAAAATTTCAAGTTGTAGAGCAAAATGACAATCAATTTACACAGACTAAATTATTTTAAACACAATGCATTGTTTAAGACGTATAAATTGAGTAATAATCCCTTTACTTATTCGTGTTTACTGAAGTCTACGTTAACTGTTATTCAAATTCATTACAAATGATGTCCTACGAAACATAACTTCGCCTTATAATTTCAAAGTTAAAGTAATTTGTTCCGAATGTCTTAAATCATTATCATAAAGCACTACTATCTAACCTTTTCTGACTGAAATTCTCTCATTAAATCTTACATACGGCATCCTTGAATTCGTACAAACTGAGTTTAATTTAACTCAGACATTGAAGTGATAAGGACGGCAAAGTTTTGGGTCAGATAAAATGTTTGCGCATGCATTTCATGAACAGGAATAATGAATCATTATATTGAGTAATTTATGTGATGAATTTGATTTAGCAATTTCCAGCATTTGAGCTCAGGGAAATGTTAGTTGTTAAGATGAATTAGAATTTTAGCGGTACGAGTGAATATGGTTTTGAGCATTCAAGAGATGTGAAATTATTCAACAAGGATGCATCTGGGGGGTCTGTAGCGATTGCATCATTTTGAAAGTGAAGAATCTACAGATACATTATATGTAGGAGGAACAAATAGGGAGCAAAATTAACTTATTTACACTCTAAAAACATTATGACTTATTTATTTTTTCAACAATAGAATAAATTTTATTAACTACACACTAAAACATTATCACTTAATTTTATTTTTTTCAAAACAGAACAAAATTCATTAATTACAAACTAAAAACATTCACTTACTTTATTTTCGAAATAAAAATCAAAATTTATCAACTACACACTAAAACATTCTCGCTTAATTTTTATTTTTGAAACAAAAATCAAAATTCATTCACTACACCCTAAAGACATTCCCGCTTATTTACTTTTCAACAAATGAACAAAATTCATTAATTATACGCTAAAAGCATTATCATTTACTTGCATTTTTTCAAAAAAGCAACAAATTTTATTAATTACGCACTAAAGCTTTTATCACTTATTGTATTTTTCCAACAATAGAACAAAATTTATTAATTACAAACTAAAAATATTATCACTTACTTTGATTTTTTCATCAGAAGAATAAAATTCCTTAATTACACACTAAAAATATTATCACATTTTTATTTGTTTTAAAAAGGGGTGAATTTCATTAATTACACGCTAAAAACATTATTAGTTTATTTTTATTTTTTCAACAAAAAAGTTTTCTTCTTAAAGTTAAAATAAAATAATACGTATGCAGGAACAGAAAAAAATGCTCATTTTCCTGCTGCTTTCATCATGTCATTTCGTGTCACTCGCTCCATAGGCGCCAAGTGCATGAATGCTTGATTTGAGCTATGTTCTTTAGTTTAGTTTAGTTATATTAACTTAGTTTTAAAACTACACTAGGTTTATTTTATTACGGACCTCGTAATTTAAATGACGAGGATGAAACCTCAGCTGGAATCCACATTCTTCAAACTTTCACAACACACCAACAGAAGGTCCGATGAATTTGATGTGCACCAGACGTGAAATCGGGTGTCAAACCTGAAACCCTTGGTTCCCTAGCCAGTACTTCACCACCAGGCCACCATGGCTCTTTATTTGAGCTGTTTTAATTTTGATAATTAGATTCAGCAGATGTCGTTATATGAGGTCATAATGTTTGAATATTTGGTTTAAATAATATTTTAATATTTTTTGATAATGTTTGAATATTTTGTTTAAATAATATTTGAATATTATTTAATAATGTTTAAATATTTGGTTTAAGTAATATTTGAATATTTTTAATAATGTTTGAATATTTGGTTTAAATAATATTCGAATATTATTTAATAATGTTTAAATATTTGGTTTAAATAATATTTGAAAACTTTAATAATGTTTGAATATTTGGTTTAAATAATATTTGGATATTTTTAACAATTTTTGAGTACTTGGTTTAAAGAGTTTACGATCATTACATACTAAAGAAAGGGAGGCTATTGTTCACTATGCATTTCTATTGAACCGAAATTAATTAATGGGAAAATAGAAATCATTCGTCGCAATCATAATTACTCATAACAAAACAGAAATTATTAAAATAAGAAAAAGAATTCCCCATTGATGTTATCTGCATTTTATGTTTTCCAGCTGAAATAATCAAATACGAATTTATGTCCCCATTCAACTAATTAGAAAAACCATAGCTAAATTTTAAACTCTTTGTTGGTTTATCTAACATCATTTACATCATTCCAATAATAAAGTATGAATTCTATCTAAAATTTATTCTGGATTTCAAAATCAAAGATCAACCACGGCAAAATAGGCTCTTCATCTTAATAAAAAGGAAATGATCTAACAAATCGATAGTTTTGACCATGGTTGGTTTTTGCTACCATTGATTCGATTTGCTGACGCTTACTAATGCTTGGCTGTCTTTATCAGATGTTATTGACACGACATGAACATTTCACAAAAACATTAAATCCTTAAGTGACTCAATTGAATGAAGAATGATTCGTTAGATATTAGACATTCGTTCTTAGACGATTATATAGATTATATATATAAACAAATTGAATGTTTATCTGTATGCCCTTATGCGTTACCGTACAGCTCATCCGATTGAAATTTTGAATACTCATTACTTGCACTTATTTGCTTCTGATGAAGATGAAAAAACAAAAAAAAAATATTATCAACCCCAAATTCTTGAATTATAAAATTAAAAAATTAGAATTAATATTATTTGCTCTTCTTCTTTATATATAATTTAATTTCAATGAATGTATTGTATTTCTGATACAAAAATAAATATTATTACTTTTATCATTCCTAATTAATCAAGACAATTATTTTTAAATTCTAACGATATTTCCAAGATTATTTCTTCTGTGGCTGCAACGCGTCGGGTTCCAGAAGTTTGAATATATCTAAAGATTTTTCATAGATTCTATATCTATGTTATTGATATATTTGATATATTCTATTTATTGATATATTGTATATAATCTCAATTGATTTGATATATAAAAATGTACAAATAAAATATTTGAATATATCTATCTTAAAAAGCAGAATCCAAAGTAATCTTAGGAACTTGTCGGGTATCTAAAGACACCAAATGTAAGAATGCAAGAATTTTCAATGCTATATTGTATATAGATATAACTCTTTGGGTATAAACCATTTATGTTTCTGAAAATTATCATGCATAAGTATAATTCATTTCTTATTTTTTTCATGCTTAAATAGATTATATAAATATGGCGATTATTGTTTCTTACCTGTGAAAATGAGATTGTTTTCTCTCTTGTGAATTGTTACAATAGTATTTGTTAGTATAGCTTTATAACGAATAGGCAAGAGTTTAGTTTAGTTATGATAATGTACCATTTTGGGCTGCATAGTAATTTAGAACTATGGTAAGATGATGGGAACGACGCATGATGAATATGCAAGAATCTTGTAGCTCGAATATTATGAGACAAGTCCCTATTTTGTATATAAATATGATCCTGAAAAATTTTTATTGTAATTTAGATTTATTCATGTGTCTACCATGGGATCATTTTTATTTTCAGTTAACTTTATATTATCCGAATGTGTGAAAACAGCTTTATAGATTCATCAGTGAGAATGAAATAACAAGATTGGAAGAATTTTTACTATTTTATTAAAATTATTTAATTTTATTTCATTAATATTTTACTTTTACAGCAATTATTGAGCATATATTTCTGCTTTTATAAAATATCTTTTGTTTTTTCGTAATAAAATTTCTAATATTTTTATAAGTGAAATTAAGGAGGGAAAAAATTACAAATAACTACTTCAACATTTTTCTGATAAATAAAAGATATAAAGCAATTACGATGTAAGGATTTCTAAGGTAAGAGAGGAGGACTTATAAGGAAAAGTTGACAGTTTCATCAACAGAAATAAAAGATAATTTGTTCTTTCCTCACCGCACTAAGGGGTCTTTTTTTGTATCTCCGCTCTTGATTGCCCACCGATGCGTTGGTGGGTACAATTGACAGATTTCAAGAAGAGATTTCTGTACTTTAGACAGTTTCCAATATGTGGGCTCACTTCCTGTACAACTTCTTTTTTTCTGTCCTTAGAAGCTATTTTTGCTCTTACTTTGTGAAACCGGGGAAATATATCCTATTTATTCTTCTTTCCACTCTATTTTTCCCGATAAAGAGATTACGGTGATGAAATTTGCTGGAATAAGTGGGCATGAAAGTCATTCGAGTAAAAGAACAGTTTCCAATACTTTTTAAACGATATTTATTTGAGTGGTTTAAAGGATGCCGTAAAAATATGAAAAACTTTTATGTTTCGAAATGAAAAATATTGTATGTAAGTGGAACAACATGCACTAAAATCAGCCTCTTCTATAAAGTTCTCAAAAAGGGTGCAGTATAGTTTGGATATGTTACGATCAATGTGAATAATTGGTTATTATTAATACTAATCAGATATTTTTAATAATAACCGGTTCGTTTCGTCAAAGTGAGAAATATTGCAAATTATTAATTTTAACAGGTTATTATTAATAATTCACAGTGAAATTTGGACAATGTGATTAAACGATTTATATAGGATTGGGACATGGGTATGCCTGTTTGTGTATGTTTTTTAAACTTCATGTGAATTTTTTAATAAAATTTTTTCTCTTTTTTTCATTATTTCATAATTTATTATTCTAGAAATTATTTTCCTGTGGGGAAGGGGGGGGGGGGAATCAATCACTCATTAAACAATCTCGATTTCTTTCTATTGAAGACGGACAATAAGATATTTTGAAGCACAAAAAATGGATGGGTTTAATGGCGGATTATGAGATTATTATCTTTTGTGAGGAATCAATCAATGTACATGTTTATCCATCGTATTAACCATTATTGACCAGTTAGTGTAAATAATAACCGATTATTCAAACTGTCCGTAACAATTATATTAACTCCGCGTTCTTAACTCGACATCAAGGCTGTTTTGGGATTGACCTCGTAATTATAATTTTAAAACACGGTCTAATATTAATTACGGCAAAAGAACCCCCCCCCCTCCTCTCCAAGCTTCCATTTCATGCTAGAGAAGGGGGTTTTGGCACCAGTGGGTTTAACGTAACCAGAAACGCTTATACGACGGTTCTTCGATGATATAGGGCCTCGATTCTGAAGTCGAGACCTTAGCCATCGAGGTTCCAGAATTGAAGTAAAAATGAACTGTCGATAAAATAATTTAATTTACTCATCATCATTAAGTTATAATAATTAATTAATAATTAAATTAATCCTCAAATTATTTCAAGATATATTTGCTTTTGTTTTTCAAAACTATATAATAATGCGAACAAGAATATCATTCATATCTCGGAAAAATTCCCTGCCTTCATTTTCTACATTATTATCTCGGTTATAATTTCCTAATTTATGTCCTTTTATTCCTTTCTTGGGATTGCATAAATTGTTGATTCTATCATTTTTTTTTTTTTTGCTTTAGCTTTCCACAGTAAAACCTTTTCATGACGATTTTGAACAGACTTGATGAAATGAGATACGAGCATAATTTCTAACACCTGTAAATCAAAACTACAAGATTGAATTAGAAAAATAAACAATAGAAATAAATTTTATCCGATAGGTTAAATTTGCAGAGTTTATTACAAGCAGACCAAATCAACCGTTAAAAAAACTAGATGTTGAATCCATAACCTTCTAATTTCAAAAGAGAAAGTGTGCAACTGGTTTGGCCTAGTTTGAAACAAATTGAAAAGAAACTGCATGCATATGCAAAATTTCCAAAGGTTCACCTGAAGCAGAGCAGTTATTAGAATTATGAGTAGTTTCACAGATTTACGTTATTAAATTTTATTTTTTCTTCAGTTTTACTCTTTTTTTTATTACTATTCCGTAAAAACCATAAATTTCTTGGGAAATGTTAAAGAACTGCAATGCAATGGTTAAATCAAATTCTTTCAAGTTACATTACATTATATTTATGAGACATTTGTAATTTTTCAGAATATTCATTTCTAAAATTTTATTACTTTTCATAAACAGATAGGGATTTTGAAGAGTCTGTCAATCTGATATAATATCTAGTAAGTATGTTAAGAAAAAAATATGTAATTTAAGAATTAAAAAATCATTTTCTAAAATTAGTTATAAATTTGTCAATCATTATTTTAATTTCATTTTTTCCATCGAAATTCAATTCGCCTTGACAATGGAATATATTGGGTTGTTCGGAAAGTCATTTCGTATTTTTTTGTCAAAATGAAAAGAAATTTTCCTTTAATGAATAAATTATTTATTAAATTATAAAATTGCCATTCTGGTCTAATACCTTTTGCCATATTTTTGGTAGTAACATGATTACACGCTCATAAAAGTTTTGGTCTTTGCTGTAAAAAAAACCTGATCGAGGTGGTTTTTGGCCTCATCATTTGAAGGAAAAATTTTGCAAATCAGTTCTGGTACTGATGTACT